>QRFJ01000044.1:2668023-3121129 GCA_006176705.1 Cocos nucifera
TAGATATGTGTGCCCTAGAAGCCAGAATTGGCTGACACTTGTAATACACTTCTAAGGGCAAAATTATAATTTTGACTATAAAAAATAAAATGGGTTATTTTCTATCACATATGTGTATTTAGTGTCTACGATACATCCCTTGAGTTAATGGTAATGATAATTCTTATTTTCAAGAGTTAAAAATTTAAGACAAGAATTTTCATTATTAACTCATAAAATGCTTCTGACCGTAGGATCATCATGAGGATGGTGATTGATCTAGAAGGTTAGTATACAATCGCTTCTTTATAGTAGATGAGTCTTGAGTCTATGGTATAGAGACACCGAAATAAGAGTACAGGTACTCGTTAGAGAACAAGGGTACTGAGCGTGACCATCTCGAATAGTCATAAGAAAGTCTATCTTCTCGTCGATGACTGACTCGAAGCTGTAGTGGTATGTGTCATTCTTTGATCTGAGGTGCATCGATAGTTCACCTTGAGGGTATTATAGTTTGACTACACCATGACTCATTCTCCTAGCCATTCAAAATTCTGAGGTGTATGTTGGCTATAGCATGTTCATTGTAGGAATTGGATTGTACCAAGATGGAATCTATCTATCTCGATGGATGAGGAGCAGCCCTATGATGATCATGAGAATCAAGTCCATAAGCCCATGGCCATGGTAGAGAGTGAAATAATAGAAAGAGTTTCTATTAAGGTTTTCACATCGGACTTGAATCAAATGATTAAATCATATGATAGAAATTAGGGTTTGACGAGTTCACCTTAACCCTAATCTGATCGGGCTCAAGATAGAAGAACTTAATCACACAAGTAGCTACTGCACCAAGAGGTTCATTTTTAGTTTTGATGGATTGCCACCATATACTGCTAGGTGTCACTAATGGATTTTGGGAGCAATTAGAATGATTTAGATGATCGATCATTCTAGTTGTCTGAATCAGAAGAGTTCTGATCCATCGAAAGGAAGTTTCGATGATGTCGATGATGGAGATCATGACATATTTTCATTACCATATAAAACTGAACCTAACTGGATCACACAAATAAAAGGATTTGGATCTAGATATCATCAATTGGACTAACATAGTTCAATTGATTTGAATTAGATTCAATTAGGTTCAAGAAAATCGTGCTACCACACGATTGAGCCTAACATTCTCCTTTTTCTATCATTAAAAATTATCTCAACTGAGCTAAATAAGTTTGTGCTCACTCAGGTACCTTTACCTGATTTGACTGGAGCTTGTCTAAGTCAAAAAAGGATTGTCTTAATTTATGAGATAAATTTAAGATAATACCTATCATTTTTCATCACCTGCTAATTCTTATCCTTTGACTTTGGTCAAACATTGACCTTTGACCCTTGGACATCTGCCCATGTATCATGCACTTATTGGAGAGCAGATAGAGGCTTGTCCTCTTACTGGATTTTAGAAAGAAAGGGGTGCATGCCTAAGATGGCGTGCGCCCATGGATAGGGACGCCTGGAGTCCCATATGGATGGGACTTCAGGTTGCTTCTTGGATTCAAACTAGATGACCCTCATCTATAGACTTTGACCAATCTTAGGTACCATCTAAGGATGAATCTGTGGGTCTCTCATCTGATTGGATCAATGATATCATCCCACCAATTAGATTTAGATCTGATTGCACGAAGCAACATGATTGGCCGGGGTGATGTGGCGCTGTAGGGTCTATATAAAGACCTTTCTGCGCCCAACTTTGAAAAAAACTTTCTCCTAGCCATGCCCCAAGGCTACCCCTCTTCCTCCTCCATGCCATCTTTCTGATCCTCTCTCCTCTTTACACCTAAGAAAATTGGGCCTTCAGATTAGTACGATTCAAGAAAGAAAAGGCTGACGAAAAAGAAAAAAGGCAGCACTGCTACAAAGACGATAGCAGATCTTCGAAAGAAGTTTTAAAGATCCTCTAAATTTGATCTAGATCTGATTTTTGGAGACGTGATAAAGAAGGAGAAGATCTCCAGATTCAGCCCGAGTGGATACTGGTAGAGGCCAGACGCTTGCATGGCTAGATCTAGAACCTCAGGCCATCAACAGATCATCAATGGGTAATCGAATTATCCATATCAAGATAAAACTAATTTAGATTTAATTTAATTTAATTTTTTTATTTATTAGATTATAAAATTAGATCTAAAAAATGTTAGATCTGATTTGGATCTAAGAAAAAATTTTTGAAATATGTCTCTTGATCCAATCAGATTTAAACGAATCTGATCCAAAAAATCAGGATTTTTTCTTCAGTACCTGCATGAGAGATGTAGGACACAAATGCAAGGACTTCGAAGGCTCTACTTATTCAAGATCTTGCTAATGTGCAAGAGCTTAATGGTGATAGGCTTGAGCAGGTGATTAACACATTTGATATGTTTGATCTGATTATTGATGAAAGTTCATATAATAATTTTTCAGGTAGCAACCATTATAGCCATGATGGACTTTAGGATTAATATAGTTATAGCCATGCTTACCCTTTATAGGGTTGCTATCTTCTAGAAGGTAAGCAAGGCTATAACTATAGCAACTCCTATAGTCCATCATAGCTATGATGGTTGCTATATAAAAAATTATTACATGGACTTTCACTAATAATCAGATCAAATCTATCAAATATGTTAATCATCTGCTCAAACCTATCACCATTAAGCTCTTGCACATCAGCAAATGTGTTGGGCAAGTAGAGCCTTCGAAGCCATAGTTAAATTGTCTCCTACATCTAATTTTCTATGTAGGTACCAATGCTTGTAGTTTAGCATAAATCTACTCCTATACAAATGGATAACTATTGTATCCCTATCAAGTATTTCTATATTGATATATCTCTTATAAGGACAACGAGCCCATCCTTGAACTAAGAGTGCAACATTTTCAAAAATATAATCATAGAAGTAAAGGACATCTTTGCAAATGGGGATGATCAGGATGCACGTCTTATGCATGCAGACTTGGAGTGTGCCAAACAACTAGGCTGTACGAGCACATGAATTAAGTACTATTTTTAAGTTATTATTTTATTTTTTAAAAAATTTATACTCCTAGTTTGTAGCTCGAGGAGGTGATAGGGGGCTCAGAGAGGCTATGATGACTGCCTATGCGAGATGCACCTAAATAGAGGTGATGCATTCTTCTTATTGTAGTTGTAGGGCAATCTTGGATGGTTTGTTACATTGCAGACAACTACTTGCAGCCACCTCATGGTTAAAGGTGTGGAGGAACCTGCAATGCATTATTTTTTAATGGTAGATCCGAGCCTTCTTCACATTTTTATGTACTGAGTTATTGTGTACTGCTAGATGGAAATCAAAAAATGCCTAAATTAGGAGACCAACAAGCTAATAAATTATCATGTATTGCTAGATAAGAATCATTTTTCTACTGATACATTGCAGCTGCTAACTAACAATCTTTATTATATGTAAGTTAAATTTTGATCATCTTGTTATATTTTGATAGATATTTTGCTTGGACCAATTTTTAGGTTATCTGCCTGCTTTGATTTTTATTTTTATTGAGAACTTGTTTTACATAAGCTTTATTGGCCAACAAAATATGTCATTTTAAACCTTGCATTGCCATCCACAATTGTATAATTAATTTGGTGAATCTACTCATTTTTATTTTTAGAGATTATACATCATATCTTTCAAAGGATGGAGCTGTTCTCACCAAGGATAGAGCTCTCGAGCAGAGAGCGATCATGCGGCCAGCTTGCATGGTTCTGCACCTCTCAATCAGGCGGTAAACTCTAACACTTTAGATATTCTCGTTTATGTTATTTTATCTTATGTTAAGTAATATAACATTCTTTATATTAGATATTTTGCACTTAGATTTCGATGATAGGGTGTCACCAGTGACCCCACAATCAAATGCAATAGTGACCAGCTCCCAGACATAAAGTCATGATCGAGGACCCATCTGGCTTGCGGCACCTCCAACTCAGTAGAGGATAGAGAGCTCATTCATATTTAGAGCTGCTCGTAAGTACTATAATTTTAATTAATATATTTAGAATTTAGTCATTCTAGAGTTAATTTATATTTTCAAAATTAATTTTGTAGCATGTTTAGAGAGTCTAGAGTATCTCATATTATTATCAACATCATCTGATGCTTGATGCAGGGGCCAGTGAATGAGTTCTTCACCTGACCATCTGAAGCTTGTGATGCAGCCTGGTAGATATTTTGGATAAGTCAAAAATATTTAATTTTTAAATTCACTATAGCTTTGTATTCTATTTATTAATACATGATTGCTTCTACTTACAAGAGTACTATCAATTCGAGACTCCTGAGGATGAGGAGGCTGGCCATTGAACCTTCAAGGAGGTGGCCACATGGAGGTTCCAGGATGGTATGTACAGCCTTCGACAGTCCACCATCGAGTATTTTGATTTCTAGTCACCATCTACAGGGATCACTGCATGCGAGCAGATGTATAGGAGGCCCTCTATGATCAGTGGAGCAGTGAGAAGTACTCCAATAAGTAGCAGAGGGCTTGATAGAATCGAGTCACCAAACAAGATCGATCAGGCACATGGGCAACTCTATCAGCACACATGTTGTGGCCTATAGACTGGTAAGAAATCTATACCAAAATTCTTCATTAGAATGATAAAAACTCTTATATGTATGCTTTAATTAATTTAATTTTATTATTTACTTATTGTAGACATGGCAGCTGGATCATCCACCAAGCTAGCTGCGATTGTAGGAGGCCACACACCAGTCTAGGAGGACTAGTGATTACTTAGATTCTATGTTATAATAGATTACGATAAGAATTTTAAACTATATTTATTAAGTTATTATAGGATCTAATACGTATATTAGGACTACTAAATTTCTGAACTATGTAGATGGATTATATGGAGTACGTCGTTGCATAGTACGATGATGACCCGTCCACTCAGCCCCTCGTTGATCTTGAGGGATGGCTCAGGATCACCGAAGAAGTGAGTAGGAGCCGAATTATAGGATTCGGCTATAGCTTCAATCCTTCAGTGGCTCGATACTCTTCAACATCCTTACAGGCTTCGATGTCTCAGACTTGGAGCGATGCACACATAAAGAAGGTCATGCAGAGGCTTTTGAGCCAGCAACCTCAGAACTTTAGGGATGCCATCCATGATAAGATTATGGAGATTCTCCAGGATCTATAGCTGTATGACTAGCTAAGCTCACTATCCCAACCATCACATTAGGTAATTCTATTAATAAACTCTTTTACTTACTATAAGTTTTTATATTTAGAAGCTTCACATATTTAAGCTTGAGTCAGGAAAGAAAATATAGGAGGTAAAAATTCAATCTAATCATCCAATTGATGGACTGGTGATATCTATAGCTCTGTATCATCGAATGAAATATGTAGAAATAATTTATTTGAGAATTGAAGGAGCATATCAAAAGATAGGCCTTCATATCGAAACTTTTTAATATTTTTTTTATTTTTTTCATTTTAGGATGCTGGGACATCCAGCTCTCATACACTAGCTACTAGAGAGGAGTAGGAGGATGATGAGGAGGATCTAATTTATTTTTTTTATTTTAATATATTATACTTTTTTTGATACTACATAAAATTATATAATTTATATTTTAATATAATATAATTTATTTTTTATTTATAATTATTATATTATCTTTGGATTTTAATTATAAATTGATTATGATTAATTAAAATATATTTTAAGAATATTATTATAATTTTTAAAAAAATAAAATTAAGTATCATCGACGGTATTAGTGACGGCTTTAGCCATTGCTAATAGCAAATATTATTATAATTTTTTTAAAAAAAATAAAATTAAGTATTACCAATGAAATTAGCGATAATTTAAGTCATCACTAATAGTTATTAGCGATGGCATTAGCGACAAAAAAGCTATCATTAATAATTTTTAAAAAAAATTTAATATATTATTTAAAAATTAAAAAATAAATAATTATGAAATATAATCATTGCCAATACCATCACTAATAACTAGTATTAGCGACGGCTAAGGAACCCATTGCTAATAGTCAAAATCAGTGACTAGGATTTTTTTCGACCACTAATTAGTGAAGGGATGCCGTCGCTAGTAGTATTAGCGATGGCAAAATGCACATTAGCGACAGCAATTAGCTATCACTAATAGTTCAATTTTTTGTAGTGTTAATAAATATAATATCAATCTATCATGAATTTAAAAATTAAATATTTTTGACTTATCAGGAATATCTCCTAGGCTGCATCACAAGCCTCCGATGGCCAACTAGAAAACTCGTTCACTAGCCCCACCATCAATCATTGAATGATCTTAATAACCATACGAGGCATCCTAGGTTCTATAAATGTGCTATAAAATTAATTTTGAATAATAAATATTAGTCTCTAAAATGACTAAAATTTAAATATATTTATTAAAAATATAGAACTGATGAGCGGTTCTAAATGTGGACAAGCTCTCTATCCTCCAATCGAGTTAGAGGTGTCACAAGCTAGGTGAGTCCTCTACAATGCCGCTGACTTTGAGATTCGGGTACTACTCCATGTGACTATGTGGTCACTGGTGACCCCACGACGTCCGAACCTAAGAGTATCAAAACATCATGAAGAATGTATTATTAGATAATAAAGGATAAAATAACATAAAAAGAATATCTAAAGTATTAGATTTTACTAGGTGGTATGTGTTTCGTAGAACCATGAGAGTTGGTGGCATGAGAGCTCTCTCCTCGACTATGACGGCTCCAACATCAGGAAGACATGATCTATAATCTCTAAAAATAAAAATAAATAGATGCATAGATTAATTATATAATTATGAATGGCAATGCAAGATTTAAAATGATGCAAGATAAGTATTTAGATGTTTGATATCCTTCAGATGTTTGGTACCCTTCAGATGGATGGCAATGCAAGACAAGTATTTAAAATGAGTCAGAGATCCAAAAATTCATCATAAGTAAGGAGCACTACTTCTCAACCTCCTTAGATGTTTGGTACTCCTTGGATTCTTTGTCTAATTCTTCCTCTTCCTCCTTTTCTTCCACTTCTTCCTCTTCTTCCTCTTCTTCACCTTCTTGGATAAGATGCTCCTTATAAACAAACTCAGTATGATCTACCTCCTCATGTTGGCCATCATGTAGGAGAATTTCTGGAGCATCTAACTCTGCATCCATTAGATGCTAATAAACTCCTAATGTTTCATCCTCCTGAAAACATTCTGATAAATAGGACTCTTCTTCTTCTTCAAGGTTGTAATGAACGGTTCGAGACTTTACCTTATATACAGCCCACCAATCTTTCCTTCCTCTCTCCCTTGATAGAAAAGAAGTATAATACCCTTGAACAACTTGTTAAGCTTGCACAAAGGGATCATTGACATATGCTTTTAATCCATATTTGATTTCAATAAGCCCATGCCATGGATCAACCTTCACACAATTATCGATATCAAACCATCGGCACTTAAATAGAATGATACTATTACCTCCAAGGTAGGTCAACTTGATTGCTTCTTCGAGGATTTTATAGTAGTCAGTCTTTGTCTCTGCCTACTAGCTGCTCTTTATATACACACCACTGTTCATTATAGTCTTATAATATCCATATTGCTGCATGTAAAATCTAAAACTATTTATATTACATCCATTATAAGATGTCATGTACTTTATTGGCCAGTAACCTAATGATCTTAGCTTCTTATGTATGGATTCACCCCTTTGCATGACCTGCATATTATAAAAGGAATAAATTAAGAATTTAAAGAGCATGAAAATAATTTTTGCATTAATTAAATTTAGAATTTAAATTACAAGAAATTTAAGAGAACAAGGAAAGTAAGTAAGAAAAATTATAACAAAGGTTCTAAAGTTAATTTGCGCAACCTCGTTAGGAAGATGGTTGATGACTTCTCCTTCTTCCTTCAAACTCTTGAGCATGTTGGGCTTTCTCTTCTTTTTCTTCTTTGGATCTGATCTTGGAGATGGAGTAGGCGTGGTGACATGACGTAGGAAACAAACTCTCTTCTAAGATCCTCTTTCTTAGAAGCCAACCTAAAACCCAAGCTATGTTTGCCTCAACCCTCTCTCTATGCTGCCCCCTCTCTTAGATGATTTTTTCTTGTGGCATAGGGTCCTTTAAATAAAGTTAGGAGTGGATGAGGCTAGGGTTTTATGGAGACTATACGAGGGCTCTTTAGCTTGAAGGATGGAGATTTAATCTAGAGAACCAAATGAGTTTAGGGCGTGGAGTTTTTATGGAGGCATGATAAGGTTAAGGAAATTTGATTTGTGTTAGGATTGTGAAGAGGCACATGAAAGAATAGACAGAATAAGAGAGGCATGACTTGTGTTAGGGCACTAGGGAACTTGAGTTGAGGCATAAGAAAGGGAGATTTGATTTGGGCCACGAGGAAGTATTTTGAAGAGAGAAGGATTCACACCAATAAGTTTTGGGGCGTGAGGAATTTGTAGCATGGGAAAGGTTAGGGTTTCATGAAGTGGCACCTCCTTTCTTGGCCTTTGATCAAGAGAAGGTTGCTTCTCATCCCTTCGATCTTGATATCTCTAGGGTTTTATGGTGAGATAGAGAAATCAATGCTAGCCATTGAGTGGAGCATTTCTTCTAGGCCCTTGGATCTTAAGAGCTTGCATCTAATTTCTTCATGAGTAAGTCATGTGCACACTTAAACTTGATTAGCTCCTAAGCTGGTTGCCTGGTTCACTTGTGTCTGAATCATATTAAATCTAATTTGAGTTGTATGAGCCCAAACTCATGATTACCTATAAAATAGACTAGAGAATATTAAATTTTAATAAAATAATATTAATTATTATAATATTTAATATCTTTAGTAACTTAATTATCAGTCTTCTAAGTTCTAAGGTTCCAGGGTTTCAAACATCACCGACAATTTGAGTTTACTTGCCAAATAAGGAAGAAACATTATCATTAGATTTCTAATGGGTGTGAAATTATTTTGGTGCTTAGATTGATCAGTCAACTTGACATCTACTTTCCATAAATGCTCTAGTTTTATATTTTTAAAAATACTTAATTTTGCAAGAAAGTCCAAGTTAGTTATGAACTTAGGATTTTTAGAAGATGTTAGCACCATTAATTATCTAAAATATTTAAAATAAATATATAAATAAATGACTTAACATTATTACATTAATTCTATAGATTAATTATAGTAA
Organism: Cocos nucifera; assembly: GCA_006176705.1. NCBI lineage: Eukaryota > Viridiplantae > Streptophyta > Magnoliopsida > Arecales > Arecaceae > Cocos > Cocos nucifera. The sequence continues at coordinate 2,677,245 of QRFJ01000044.1, forward strand.
TAAAATGATGCATAATAAGAGTCTAAAGAAATTTTAGCAGCATTTTTCTTTAGTTCTCCCCACACGATTGAAAATATGTGAGGAGAACTAAAAAAAAATACTGTCTAAAATTTTTCTCAAACCCTCGACATACCATTTGATTACTGTAATTATCTATAGAATTAATTATAACTTTCAAACTATCTAAACTGGACAGTCAATTAACCAATATACATAATTTTTTAATCTATACAAAAATATATAAATATACGAATGTCAAAGAATATGTGCATTAACCAAAAGATGGGTCTATTATTATATGCAATATAATATTTTAAAATTTTTAAAATATCAAATTTCTATTTAAAGAACATCATTATAAATGGGGATGGTTGGGACACGCATCCTACACATGCAGACTTAGATTTAGTATTTTATTTACAACTAAATTAAAACAACAATAATTGATCGCTTGCAGAAGAAGGCCATCCAAGATTATTATTGTTAGGAATAGTTGAATCAGCAAAAAAATATCCTAAAATCATCATGACCTTCCTACACATCTTAAAGCAAACCTCTACACATAGGCCATATTGCATATTTTGACATTTAGCAAAAAAAATAGAAATCAGAAGAATACAAAATAGTAACCAATTAGATTTCTTAAGCTATAGCAATTAGAGTAATTAATCCAAAAAAATCAGAATCAAAGAAACTATAGTAATACCCAATTAGAGCAATTAATTACCACCACAGTATTTGGTGATTGCTATACGGGCTGGGCTGGGCCAGGCCACATTCCTCCTTGAGTCTGATTCAAAAGTTTTTTAAAATTAATAATATTATTATTAATATTACTAATAATATTATTAATTTAAATTAATTAAATATTATTATTTTTAAATTTAATTTAACTAAATTTAATTAAATATTATTAATTTAATTTAAATATTAAATATAATTTAAATAAATTATATAAATATTAATTTAAAATATTAAAAACTTAAAATAATGATATTTGATGATCATTATGCAGTCGTCGCCACCATCGTTACTAATACTCACCAAACTCAGCTATGGAGCAGGAGATGGCGCTGTGGCATGGAGGCAGTGCTGTGCTGTAGGAGTTGATGCTATCGAGCGCTCTAGGAGGCGGCTAGGGCCTCAAGACTCTGGGAGGTAGTTGGTGGCTTGAGGAAGTTGGATTCAGCGGTAGGGAAAAGAGGAGGATCGGATCGATAGCCAGGAGGAGGTGGGCTGAGGGTAGTCGAAGGAAGGCGGCTAGAAGCTCGAGGAGGTGGAAGGTGGCTAGGGACTCACGGCCAGGAGCTCGGAGAGGTGGAAGGTCGAAGGTGGAAGGTGGTTGGGAGCTCGGGGAGGTGGCTGGGTGTTTGGGGACATCGGATCCAGCAGCACGATGGGGGAAAATGGGGACTAAAGAATCAAAGGCAAGGGAAAGAGAGAGGCGGCGAGGGGACCAGAGGTGGGGGAAAGAGAGGGGTGGCAAGGGGACTAGAGGAAAAGTGAAAATTGGAAAATTAAGCAGGGGTAGATTTAAGATAAGTATTAGCGATGGCGAAGTTACCATCACTAATACCATTGCTAATAACACGTATTAGCGGTGGCTAACCTTCCATTGCTAAACCCATCAGTAAAAATAGTTATGAGAGACGGCAAAAATTGCCATCTCTAATTCCATTACTAGTAATGGGTATTGGTATTAACGACGGTAAAAAAGCCATCACTAATGTCCATCGCTGATACCTTATTTTCTTGTAGTGGTTGTAGCTCTTTCTCCACCTCCACCAAGATTTATGCCCTTGGAGTGTTGAGGGTAGTGTATCTTTCAAACTTTCTCAGCAGACTTGGGGATCAGTGCCTCTGATGGATGGTTCTTGATCTCTGGGACCTCCTTCCTTCATGACATATGCTTTGGTGGGGCAAGACTTTCTACTCCTTGCTTCACCCCCTCTCCTTAATTCCTAGTGGTACCCTTTGAAGGCTTGTCACAAGTGTTCATGGCCTCTTCAGCATTAACATATGATGTGTCTTAAATTAACCGCAAGCACACGATGTGCAAAGTAGCACATCCAACCAGTATGGATCGATCTCACGAGAAATTGTATTTGAATTATGTTCAAATCTTGCTCAGACGAGCTTCAACAAAGAGTTTGGAAGTGGTTGTTTATACTTACTACTAAATAGTACATTAATTATGGAGAATAATAATTTAAAGATATAGTGCTTTTAAATTCACTAGACCAATGACTTAGAGAGCAATTCTAAGATTTCTCTTATAATATCCTTTGATCAAGGTGTAATGCATGGACAAGCATTCATCCTAATTAAAGAATTCTCCTTTCAACTACTTCTCTTGTGTTATCCAAGTATGGATTATGAAGAGACTTTGACCCAACAATAATTCATCAAAGTTTTTCACAAGGAAGAAGAAAAAGGATTTAAAAAGATTAAGGCCTTCTACCTACTATCCTTTTTGCATCGAATCAAGCATGAACTATAAAAGGATTGAAACCCAATAATAGTCCATCAAGTCTCTTGGCAAGAAGCTTGAAGAAAGAAGAACTAAAAAGATAAAGCCAAGAAAAAATCCTAAAAATAACTTCTAATCATGGTTTTAGCTTCATCGCAAACCCTAGAGGGTTGTTTAGCTAGACATGATTTAAATTAAAAACTTAAAAATTATTTAAAATAAAATTCTATACTACTTGTTAGAATTTAAATTATAAAAAATAAAAGAGATTCAAAAATTAAATAAGTAGAATAAGAAAATTAAACTATCCTATATGCTAAATTTAAATTGCATAAATTAAATTGCACAAGCGATAATTAAAGAAAAATAAAATTTTACTGTTAGAAAAAAAATTTTGATATAAAAATAAGAACTAACTCCTAAGCCATTAACAAGGCTTGGAGTTGAAATAGAAAATATATATATATAAACTCTCCTCTAGCACATCTTCCCCTGGCTAACTCTCCTTATCGTATGTTGGAAGGATGAAAGAAAATGAAAAAAAGATGGATAAGAATTTTATGGGTAGGTATTTTCGCCTATCACATGGGTCTCTACAAGAGTTGTGGTATGGAGAGAGATATATCTCTCTTGGTAGAGGCATTAGATTTTATTTATAGGTGTAAGAGAAAGGTAGATTTTTTATTTTTTTTCATGTGGGACTAATTAAAAGGAGAGGCAACAAGAAATGGGCCATTGGATTAGAGTGCTTGCTTCTCATCCATTGATCTTTAAGTTGCGTTCATACTTGAATCTATGTGAATGGTTATCTTTAAATCTAGGCCCTTGATCTTTAAGTCGTGTTCACACTTGGATCCATGTAAAAGATCTTCTTTAATTCTAGGCCCTTAATCAAGAGGAGGTTGCTTCTTATCCCTTCATGAGTAAGTCACGTTCACACTTGAATAGGAGCTGGTTGTCTGGTTTACTTGAATTTGAGCCAATTTGAGTCTAATTTAAATTGTTTGAGCCCAAACTCTTAATTACCTATAAAGTATATTAGAAAATATCAAATTCTTAATAAATAAGGAGCAATTAAATTAAATTTGTATCTCTAGTGACTTAATTTGAGTATTTATCATACCCTCCAACTTGAACTTTACTCATCTTCGAATAAAAAAAATATTGATATACAATACTGACTTTCTTCGACATGAGTGTTTATTTAACAATTTTAGAAATAATGATATCCACCTAAAAAATGATCAAAGCATGTCATTGGGATATTAAGGCTATCCGATAGAATAGTTGAGAAAAGAATATAAAATTTATAAAAGCTTTTTCTAAATCTACTCTAACCTTTATCCTTGGATCGTCTAACTCTAAGATGGGCTAGTGGTTTTGCATTCACACATCCATTCCTTTTCTTTTTTAGATAAAATACAGTCCGTGCAATGTCATAACCACTTAGACTTTCTATTTAACCCTTGTGGCGAGTGTTAGGCTAATGACTCCCAAACCAGTTGGCTTTAGGGCATTAGGTGTAAAACATCCCTCAGGCTTACTGACTCGAGTCAAATAAGCTATGGGTTAAGACTTGGCTGCATGATTTTGTTTTTTTAATATTGTCCACTTTTTGATGTGAATATAATTGCTTACTTAGGCAACAAAATCCGATTACTCGATGAAAAATTAATATATATTTTTTTTTTTAATAGAAGGAACTATATGCATCCATGCTCATAAAAGGTTGACTCTCTTTAGATATTAGTAGGAAGGCTAGAAATGCTCAAAAATAAATTTTTATTCTAGACTCAATCTTCTATTGAATTTTATCAATATGCAGTCCCTCAATACTTTCATAACTTATCTAAAGTGTGCATCAGATGCTACTAAAATGTCTAATGTTACTCAAGTTTGACGTATAGTCAGATATATGAGTATTAATAAATTTATGAGTACAAAGATTCAAAGTAAAGTTCAAAGTTTATTTATCCCTCATCCCATAACTTATTCTATAATGACTTTAATGAGGTAAGAAAATAACAATCCAATAGGTTAAAAAGAAGAAATACACCTGATTTGATGTGTCCTTGGTTCAGTAGATTTCTTCATATGTTTCTTTTGGTTCTTTCCTCCATCTTATTCAATATTGACTGAAGTAAAATTTAAATAAACTAAAAAAAAAAATTAAAATGCAAGAATCTGGGTTGCCTCCCAGGAGTGCTAAGTTTAAAGTCTTCAGCCATACTAACTTAGAAAATATATCAACCGAGATATGTTGGTTCATAGATAATCATGGCTTCCTCAATCACTTCAGTGGATAATTCTAAAAATGATTTTAATCGTTGACCGTTCACTTTAAATACAGCACCATTGCTTAGGTTTTTGATTTCTACTGCTCCATGTGAGAAAACTTATTTAACTAAGAATGGTTCTATCCATCTAGATCTCAGCTTTCTAGAAAATAGGTGTAATCTAGAATTATACAAACGAACTTTCTGTCTAGGAGTAAAAGATTTTTTAAGAATTGCTTGATCATGGAATACTTTTGTTCGTTTCTTGTACACCATGGCATTTTCGTAAGCTTCATTTCTAAGTTCTTCTAATTCATTAATCTGAAGCTTTCAATCATTTTCAACTACGTTCAAGTCCATATTTAATTTCTTGATGGCCCACATGGCTTTATGTTCTAGCTCAACAGGCAAGTGGCAAGATTTTTCAAACACAATCCTATAAGGAGACATTCCTAGGTTGGTTTTAAAGGCCGTGCGATATGCCTAGAGTGCATCTATAAGTTTTAAGGATCAATCCTTTCTATTAGCATTAACAGTTTTCTCCAGGATCTGTTTGATTTGTCTGTTGGATACTTCTACTTATCCGATAATTTGAGGATGATACGATATGGCCAACTTGTGGATGACGTTATACTTTTTCAATAAAGCAGCAAAGGATCGATTGCAAAAGTGTGTCCTCCGATTACTAATGATTGCTCTAGGAGTACCAAAATGGAAGAAAAATTTTTTTTTTAAGAAATTTAATGACCACTTTGCTATCTGTTGATCTACAAGAAATAGCTTCTACCCACTTAGAGACATAATTGATAGCTACTAAAATATATTCATTTTCAAAGGAGTTTGAAAATGGTCCCATGAAATCAATCCTCCATACATCAAAAATTTCGACCACCAAGATAGGATTAAGTGGCATCATATTTCTCTTGGTGATTCGACCCATTTGTTGACATCGAACATAACTTCTACAATACTCATGTGCATCTCTAAATAAATTAGGCCAATAAAATCCACATTGGAGAATTTTTGCAGCAGTCTTTTTGGACGTGAAGTGACCACCACATGCTTGGTCATGACAAAAAAATAAAACACTTCTAACCTCATTATCCAGGATACACCTCCTAATGATCTAATTAGGATACTGTTTAAATAGGTATGGATCATCCCAAATGAAATACTTCACTTGGATGAAGAATTTATGCTTGTCCTAAGTGGTCCAGTAGGAAGGAACTTTACCGATGGCTAAATAGTTGATAATATCAGCATATCATGGTTCAATGGACACAGACATGAGTTGTTCGTCAGAAAAAAATTCATTAATAGGTAGTTCACTAGATGGTATGACTATGATTCGGGACAAATGATCAGCTACAGCATTCTCTATTCCTTTCTTGTCCTTGATTTCTAGATCAAATTCTTGAAAGAGCAAGATCCATCGAATTAAGCATGCCTTGGTGTCTTTCTTTGTTAAGAGATGTCTAATAGTTGAGTGGTCAGTATACACAATGGTGTGGGATCCAACCAAATAGGATCTAAATTTTTCAAGGGCAAAGACAATGACTAGAAACTCCTTTTTAGTGGTAGTGTAATTAACCTGCGCATCATTTAAGATTTTACTGGCATAGTAAATAACTCTAGGCAGCTTATCAATTCTTTGATCTAAAATTGCGTCTACAGCATGATCAGACGCATCACACATGAGTTCAAAGGATACGTTCTAGATAGGTGGGTGAATAATAGGAGCTGAAATAAGTACCTTTTTAAGGAACTCAAAAGATTTTAGGCACTCGAGGGTAAACTCAAATTTTGTTTTCTTTGCTAACAAGTTGGTCAACGGCCACTTTGCTAAAATTAGCTATGAACCTTCTATAGAATCCAGCATGTCCTAAAAATGAATGAATTTTCTTAATAGATTTGGGTGGTGGAAGATTCACAATTAGGTCTACTTTGGTCTTGTCTACTTCAATTCCTTTTTGTGAAACTACATGGCCAAGAATTATGCCCTCTCTAACCATGAATTGGCATTTCTTCCAATTAAAGACTAAGTGCTTCTCCTTACATCTTTCTAGGACATGTCTTAAATGATCTAAACATTCGAAGAAGATAGGGCCAAAGACAGAAAAGTCATCCATGAAAATTTTGAGAAATCATTCAATCATATCAGAAAAATGTTGATCATACATCTTTGGAAGGTTGCTGGTGCATTGCATAACCCAAAGGGCATGCACCTATAGGCAAAGGTTTTGAATGGATAGGTGAATGTAGTCTTTTTTTTAGTCTTCAGAGGCTATGGGGATTTGATTGTAATCGAAGTATCCATCAAGAAAATAGTAGAACTCTTGTCCGACTAATTTTTTCAATATTTGATCAATAAATGGCAAAGAAAAATGATCTTTTCTTATTGCCGCATTCAATTTTCTATAATCTATACAGACCCTCCATCCCGTTTGGGTCTTAGTCAGGATAAGTTCATTTTTCTCATTCTGGACCACTATTATCCCAGACTTTTTGGGTACCACTTGAATCGGACTTACCCAAGAACTATCTGAGATGGGGTAAATTATTCTATTATTAAGTAATTTTAAAATCTCTTTCTTGACTACATCTTTCATAGTTGGATTGAGTCTTCTCTGAGCATCTTTAATTGGTTTGGCCCCTTCTTCTAGGTGTATCCTATGTTGAACTATAGAGGAGCTTATTCCCTTAATATCTACCATGGTCCAACCTATTGCTTTTTGATTTTTTCTCAAGACTGCTAATAACTCCTCTTATTTAGGATTTAGGTCTGATGTAATAATAATAGGCAAAGTTTCTGCTGGACCTAAATAAGCATACTTAAGGTACTCGGGGAGGAATTTTAGTTCTAATTTGGGTGCCTCTTCTATTGATGGCTCGAATGATGGTTTAGCCATTTTCATAAGTGGTTCAGTGGGAGGCTTCCATCTTTGGCTAATCCTATGGTCAATAGGTATCTTATCAATATCTTTATATTCATGGTTTAGCCAAATACTTGACTCCAAATCGACTTCTTCATCGCTAATATTAATGGGTTCGTAAATTTCATCTTGGATTATATTTACATTAGCATGCTGGGTGGATTCCTATTCTAGATTAAATATATTTAACTCAATGGTCATATTTTTAAAAGATAGCTTCATAAGTCCATTTCTACAGTTGATTTCAGCATTAGCAATTGCTAGAAAAGGTCTTCCTAAAATAACAGGGATCTGGCCCTTCAGATTTGAAACTAGTTCGGTCTCTAAAATGATGAAGTCTATAGAAAAGATAAAATTGCCAATCTTGATTAAAACATCTTCTATCATTTTCTTAGGGATTCTAAAAGATCGGTCTGCTAATTGCAACGTGATCCCCATTGACTGAAGTTTTTTCAATCCTAATTGCTCATAAACTGAATAGGATAAAATATTTATACTAGCCTCTAAGTCTAGCAAGGCCTTCTCAATGTCGATTTCTTCGATAATATATGAAATTATCGGAGACCCTGGATCCTTATATTTTATTGGCACATGATTTGATAAGTAAGAGCTCACACTTGCAGTTAAGAACGCTCTCTTGGGTACATTGATGGTCCTCTTTTTGGTGCAAAAATCTTTTAAAAATTTAGCATAGGTCGGTACTTGCTGGATCAAGTCTAGCAGAGGGATATTTATTTAGACTTGTCTGAACACCTCTAACACTTTATCCAAATATTTTAATTATTTTTTGGACCTTAGTCAATTTAGAAAAGGAGCTCTAGGAGTTGTGGGTATAGGGCTGGATGTACTATCAATTTCAGGAGCTTGAATTTGTAAGATAGGTTGTTCATAAAGTTGTTCGGCAAATGAGTCATCTCTATTGTCAAATGTACCTACCTTGTTATCCACTTGTTTCTCGGATCTTAAAGTATGAATGGCATTCACATAATTGACTTGATTTTCATGTTGAGGTCATGGACCATTTTGGTTTCTCGGGTTGGGCTCGGGTTGGCTAGGCAGTCTACCTCATTTTTACTCATTCATGATAGAGGCTAGTTGACCTACCTGCATTTCTAGATGGGCTATGGCCTAGATGTTAGCATTTAAGAGTTGGCCTGTAGTTTGCATGAAATTACTAAATATAGCATTGGTGTCAGCATTAGATTTGGCTAGGACCTCCAGATCTTTTTCTAAAGAACTAAGTTTCTTTTCAAGATTATTGAAGCCTGGTGGGTTGTTTAACATAGGATTGGGCCTTGTGTTTTGCTGGTTGAAACTAAGACCGCCTATATTTGGGTTCTGCGATCATGAGAAGTTTGGATGATTCCTCCATCCTGGGTTATATGTGGGTGCATAAGAATTGTTCATTGATTTCTAGTATGCAACATTTACCTGTGCACACCCATTTTCTATTAGGTTTATCAGGGGAGGACAATCTTCAGGGATATGATTTGGTGCACTGCACCCGCTGCACATGGGTGCAGACACATGGTTCACACAAGCTAGTCTCTATAATTCTAAGGCCTCTAACCTACATGTTAGGATTGCAATTTTAGCCTCTATGGCTAGGAAGGTTTGAATTTGGTACATTCCACCTTTTGAAGGTATTGGTCTTTCTGATTTCCTAGTCATTTATCATTATAAACTTTTTTCGGCTAAGTCTTCTAGAAATTGCTAGTCCTCATTAGATTCTTTATACATAAATTGACCTTGGCACATGAACTCTAGCATGGTTCTAAAATTTGAATCTAGTCCCTCATAAACTATCTAGCATAGCCTCTAGGTCTCTATTCCATGATGTGGACATTGAGTCAAGAGGTTCTTAAAATGATCAAAATACTTTCAAAATGATTCACCAGCTAGTTGGTAGAATTGGTTGATCTCATTTCTAATTCTAGCTATCTTATGATGGAAAAAGTATTTTTTAAGGAACACTCTTACAAAGCCTTCCCAGGTCGTGATAGATTGATTTGGCAGGCTGTATAGCTACTTTTTGGTATTATCCTTAAGGGAAAAATTGATTAGTCTTAGTTTGATCTCATCCTTGAAAAGTTGTTGTAGCCTCATGGTTGTGCAAACGTCTTCAAATTTTTTAATGAATATATGTGCATCCTCTACTCCAGTAAATTTTGGAAGCATATTAATCATTTGAGGTTTAATTTTAAAGTTATTTGTAGTAGGTTGAGGCAACCTGATGTAAGAAGACTGGACAGACCCAACTAGATAACTTAAATCCTTAAGGATTTGGGGTTGATTGCTTTCTTCCATTTTAGGGACTTTAAGGCTTGACATAGGAATTGAGTTAATTCTAACTAGTTGACCCAAAATTCTTCTCCATGAAAGAATTGAAGAATTCACTTTATTTTATATATTTTTTTATTTTTTTATTTTTTATTTTGTTGCTAATTTTTTTTAAAAGAAGAGAGAAGAGGAAGATGGATTAGTTAAGATTTTTTTTTTTGAATTTTTTTTTCAAACACTTATTAAGTAATTATCTATCCTAAGTTACCTTAAATCTAGATAGCTCCTAACTATAAGGCCGTCTTGGAGCCCTCCAAGTTAGAAACTAACTAGCCAACTAGCCAAGTAAGGATAAGATTGGTGGGAGTCTCTCCGTTGTTTTTCTTAGACACTAATTAGATTGGCCATATAAGCAAACGGAACCAATTAAAGAACCATCTTTCTTCGAATTTGTGTTTCTGAATCTCTTTCCTAGATATCAATCAACTAGCCAATCCTGATCCGGTCCAACTCTTTCGGATGCCTTGTCCTAATGAGCTCGGATGTCTCTAGGGTTGATGTCTAATTGATTTTATTTAAGATTAGGATGAATGCAAATGAGAAAACTTATTTATGGGCTAAGAAAGGGTAATGAAATCTCCGTCTTATCTTATTTAGGTTTGTGCCCTTAAAGTAGTTTAGATATGCTTATGCACAACCAATAAGAATAAATAAGTTTTTTAAAAAAAATTAATACTGAACTAAGATCAAATTAGTAAGCTAAAAGAAAAAGATTAGATTATATACCTGATTTCCAGCACTCACCAATTTTCTACAAAGCAAGATAAAAAGAAAAAAAATTAGAAAGATCAGACTAAAATTAAACTAAAAGCATGAAGAACAAGAATTTAGAATATAATATAAAATATGCCAATTCTCTGATAACAGCACCAAAAACTTGATGTATCTTAAATTAACCGCAAGCACACGATGTTCAAAGTAGCACGTCCAGCGAGTACGGATCGATCCCACGAGGAATTATGTTTGAATTGTGTTCAAACCTTGCTCAGACGAGCTTCAACAAAGAGTTTGAAAGTGGTTGTTTGTACTTACTACTAAATAGTAAATTAATTATAGAGAATAATAATTTAAAGATTTAGGACTTTTGAATCCACTAGACCAATGACTTACAGAGCAATTCTAAGATTTCTCTTATAATATCCTTTGATCAAGGTGTAATGCATAGATAAGCATTCACCCTAATTAAAGAACTCTCCTTTCAACTGCTTCTCTTGTGTTACCCAAGTATGGATTATGAAGAAACTTTGACCCAACAATAATTCATCAAAGTTTTTCACAAGGAAGAAGAAAAAGGATTTAAAAAGATTTAGGCCTTCTATCTATTATCCTTCTTGCACCAAATCAAGCATGAACTATAAAGGGATTAAAATCCAATGATAGTCCATCAAGTCTCTTGGCAGAAAGCTTGAAGAAAGAAGAACTAAAAAGATAAAGCTAAGGAGAAATTCTAAAAATAACTTCTAATCATGATTTTAGCTTCATCGCAAATCTCAGAGGATTGCTTAGCTAGACATGATTTAAATTAAAAATTTAAAAATTATTTAAAATTAAATTCTATACTACTTGCTAGAATTTAAATTATAAAAAATAAAAAAGATTCAAAAATTAAATAAGCAGAATAAAAAAATTAAATTATCCTATGTGCTGAATTTAAATTACATAAATTAAATTATACAAGCGATAATTAAAGAAAAATAAAATTTTATTGTCAGAAAAAAAAATTTTGATACAAAAATAAGAACTAACTCCTAAGCCATTAACAAGGCTTGGAGTTAAAATAGAAAAAAAAAAAATACAAACTCTCCTCTCGCACATCTTCCTCTGGCTAATTCTTCTTCTCGTATATTGGAAGGGTGGAAGAAAGTAAAAAAAAAATATGGATAAAAATTTTATGGGTAGGTATTTTCGTCTGTCACATGGGCTCCTACAAGAGTTGTAATGTGGAGAAAGATATATCTCTCTTGGTAGAGGCATTGGATTTTATTTATAGATGTAGAAGGGAGGTAGATTTTTTATTTTTTTCATATGGGATTAATTAAAAGGAGAGGCAAGAAAAAATGGGCTATTGGATTAGGAAGCTTGCTTCTCATCCATTGATCTTTAAGTCGCATTCACACTTGAATCTATGTGAAAGGTTATCTTTTAATCTATGTCCTTAATCTTTAAGTCATGTTCACACTTGGATCCATGTAAATGATCTTCTTTAATTCTGGATTCTTGATCAAAAGAAGGTTGCTTCTTATCCTTTCATGAGTAAGTCGCGTTCACACTTGAATGGGAGCTGGTTGCCTGGTTCACTTGAATTTGAGTCAATTTGAGTCTAATTTGAATTGTATGAGTCCAAACTCTTAATTACCGATAAAATATATTAGAAAGTATCAAATTCTTAATAAATAAAAAGTAATTAAATTAAATTTATATCTCTAGTGACTTAATTTGAGTGTTTATCAACATACTTCTCTATCCGAGCTATCATCTCGATGAAATCTTTGGTTTTTCTTTTCCAAAAAGAAGAGGAACTGACATTTGCAGAGTCTGCCCTTCATCGCCAATATGATGACTGATTGGTCTAGGACTCGGACCTCCTGAGCTACCACATTGAAATAGCTCGCATAATATTGGAGTGATTACCCCTCTCTTGGTTTGAGGTTCGTAAGGAAATCCGACCCCCGGCATTGCCTCTGGCTACTAATGAAGTGCGTAGTAAACTAACGATTAAACTGATCGAAGGAGTGGATTGTGCTAGGCTGGAGACCAAAGTACCATAGCCTGGCAACCTTTCAAAGGGTTGAAGGGAATGCCTTGCACGGAGTGGTATTGGAGGCGCCATGGAGCAACATAAGGGATCTACAAGCGGTCGATCAAGTCAGAGGATCCATCATAAGGTTCCAGCTATGGGAACTTCAACCATGGGGGAAGTGGTTCATCCACCACCCTCTAGCTAAATGGTAGATCCATGTTGAACTTGGATTCACCAGATTGGGTGTGCCCCTTTAGGGCCTCGATCTATTACTATATCTCTTGCAACTTTCTTTCAAGGTTGTCCCTTCGGGATGGGTGCTGCCCTGAAGGCTGAGGAGAGGTGTGCAACGTAGAATCTTCATTGAATGGGGGGTTAGAGAATACTTACGTCAGACTTGGTCGAGCTCCAGCTATGGAGTTAGAGATCATGTATGTTTGGCTTGCCTTAGATCTGACTGCTTGGTCGGGGAGCACCCATGTTGGGTTTGGCCTAGACTGCCGACCTGATCACAGTCAGCCGGCTGGGACTATCCCCGCTACACGGTCAAGACTACCAACTCTATGACAGCCATGCTGGAGGTAGATCATTGGGGGCTTGCTCTAATGGCAGGCGCTCCAAGCTCGGCTACTCTATTTCCTAGGCCGTAGTCACCAAGGTCTGGACTTGTTGAACTAGGTGATCAAATTGCTCTAGTGTAACAATAGCGGGAGGTGGTTGTACTTGATCTAGGCTTCACAGGAACACATTGGAGTGGTGGAAGGTGTTAGATGCCCCTCGCGTAAAGCATTTGATGCTCGTCTTAGAGACTTCATCATCGCAAACTTTCTTTTAAAATTAAGGATGAAGGCCTTTCATCTAGTATCAATCTATTAACATTGATTTCTATATAGTTAGTCTGCAATCGATCTAGGAGTAGGAACAAACTCCAGTCTTCGGGAGGAGGACCTCGATTGGTATCTATACAAACAAGACCACTTGCTAGTGCATGTCCAATAGGGCCCTTTGACAGTCAAGTCAGATCGAAACTAGGAACAAAGAAAGGAAGCGGAATAAAATGATGAACTCTGTGGGGTGTTTTAGAGACACACCTGAGAGATTCCCCTTCTCCAAGCGGGAAGCCGATGGCTATTTTTTAGGTGGAGTGGCAGCTTGCATTCTGTAACCATGCATGTGAGGTCAACATGTAGTGCTTATTTTGTTATTTCAGCAATGGCATAATGGTCCTAATGATCTTTGGACTTCTCTGATGGATATCGAGGATTCTGCATGTGGGGCATCCATCGGCGTCTCAAGATGGTATAGTCTCTGTGCTAGGTTGAAGACATCCTAACCATATAGGCCACGTCAGCCCTATGATAGCATGTTCGATAATCATCCAAGATCAGTCCCAAATCCATATATGTTTTTGCTAAAGAATTGTTCTTTTTTTATTATTGCTGATCTTATTATTAGTGAAATATTGAGAGTAAAATGATCAATAATTGTTAAGTGCATTCCACTTATAATGCATTTTTTAATTCTAATTTCAAATACTTATTATTCTTCTATGCATCAAATTATTGTTGGATTTTCAATATCTAAAGACACAGCGTGGAAGCATCAATCTTGTCCTCTTTTATTCATAAGCTGGAAGAGAGCTATGGATGGTGCGTTACATTTCATGTTACTATTCTAAAGTAATGTAGAATCTGTCATTTAATTATCTGTGATTTCGAGTGGTCTTACGATATCTCTATATGTGTTGAATGGATGGAAGAAACAGAGCTCTTACCCCCACAAAGTTCATGAAAAGGTTTTAGGAAATCATAGAAAAATTGCACATACTACATCATTGTCCTGTTGCTTGATTGTAGAAATCTTGAGGGTGGAAAACTTATGGATGTGCATGACCATTCTGTGTGTTTGTTTTCTGAGCATCAATGTCATAAGAAAGTACTTAATTTAAAAATACTTTGTTTATATCAAGTAGTAAGAGCTCAATATGAAAGCAAAGCGCATGCCAGGTGTATTTCAATATCAGAATAATTTACTTTTAAGAAGGCAGCCCCAAATAGTATATTTATTAGCCACTCAAATTAGTAGAATATTTGGAGCAGTACAACCAAAAAGACATTAGTTGCAGCAGCCACAACGCCGCTTCAAGTCTTCATCAAGCCCGCACTTTCCTCCAGGCCATCCTTGGCTCACCTTGCAGGCACCATTAGTGCAAAAGTTCTTATCGAATTTTTCATTTACATAGCATTTGGCATTTATCCCGGACAATTCATCTGCCACCATGAAGAAAAAACAATCAATTAATGATATCTTTAAGACCAACAACAATATTAAAACTTTTATGAAGGATATATCATGGGTGATCCTAGTTTTACAAGCTATTACCCACCAATACATAGAATACTTGAGGCTGGGTCTCAGGTTGTAAGATGATGCTTCAAAACTCAACAAACATTTAATTTTTAACCGATATGTTTTAATATCATTCCCAGTTTTCTTAGATATATTCTGCTTAATTTACCGCTATCTAAGTAGAGCACAGGAAGTTTGTGACAGCATTTCTTTCATGGCCAAAGATGGGAGTATGGTGTGTTCTGATAACATCAAGAAGTAATTGGCTCCTGTCATCTCTAGAGTCACCTATGCTCCTTGTTATCTTTGTTAGCTTAGGCTAAGAGTTGCAGTTCGTAACCTTTTAAAAAAATTTGAGTGAGGCTCTAGCCTACTTCACTCCCTCAGAAAAACTTTACCGTCGCCTAAGCTGAAAGCTAGTGGAGTCTTGGGGGAAAATGTCTCTTAACCTTGTAGGAAAATATCTCTTACATTCAGGAAATCTCTAACGAGATTATTGTACACTAAGTACATTTGAAACCAATCAAGTCATAAAAAAACTACATTATTTGAAAAACAAATACATTTATATAACTTTCGGTCCTAATTTTGGAATCTCTAAAATTCCTATGCTTTGTATTATAAAACCATGTTAGTTAGTTACATATATATAAGTACGTGAATGTAGCATTTTGCTCACATTCACATTCTTACATAAACTTTTAATTAGGTAGTGATGTTGGGTACATTTATAAACCCACAAAGATTCATGCTCAAGAGTACACAATGGAGGTATATCAATATTTTCATATGTTTCTCAGCCAAATTATGCAAAGAGATAAGTTAGCTGGTGAACAACTCTAATTGGAAATTTCTGTACTCATCTTGTCAAAAATCTATTAATCTAGCAACACTATATATAAGCGCTTTGGAAAACTTGTACGCTATAGATCATTACCAGGCATGCACTCGCTAGAAATGCTAGATTACACTACTTTCATATTACTAATCATGGCAAATTAATTTTAGGAACTTCCTAGATCTGAGGAAGGTCTAGCTATATATAAAGAAACTTTGGCATATATGAAGTGTTGACCCAATACTTTAATTTGGATAATAACAAAATATTTGAGTACGGAAAGATAGAGAGAGTCCGAAAACCGCAATCTTCATGAGCTGACTTGAAGAGCCAGTGGACTTCAGGAATGGATGAATCGACTCTTGAAGTACATGAGTTGACTCCTCTGCAGGTGATAGCCTAACAGCTAATTTTTCTGACAACTTCCAAGGGGCAAAACTCAACTCTAAGGCTATTTTGGTTTCCACAACGTCTAGGTTATCTCTCCCAGCCAAAATTAAAAATATGAAATGCAAGAAATCAAATTAGGAAGAAAGAAAACGGAGTGAATAATGAATATTAAGCATTTAAGCCATCACCCAAGGGCATATTTAATTCTTTAAGAGGAATTGAGTGCATTTGTAAGTTGAGCAACCTCTAGCTACACTCTCAGCAACCACCCAGAGCCTTTCAACTGATTCAAGAAGAAGAAGTCAAAGTATTAAAGAGTAATTTACTCTGCCTCCCCTCGGAATACAGTGAGTTTATTTTCTTAAGTTTATTCCTTCTTGTACTCCTTATTTTTCTTTCCAAGTTTCTTAGGGTAGAAATTGTAGAAGTGGTGAATCCATGCCCAAAATTAGATTATTGTATCGACTAACTCTTGGAGACTTAGTTGGAAAGATTTTAGTTGGTGAGCCCGTGCAAAACCAATTGAGTTGATCCTGAGCTTGGATAAAATAATCAAGCTATAATCTTTGAGATTATAGAGCAATTCTCATATAAAGGCTCTTTGGGAGTAGACGTAGGTACAAAATTTGACATCAAACCACTATAAATTTAGTTATGTTTGTACTTTTTTCTCTATCTTACTTATTCGTTTTGCATTTTCATATTTGTACCATCTTATTCTACTGCATTCATCTCTTTAGCTCTCAAAAATCATCATTAGAGCATATTATTGCTTTAAATTCTAAAAGAATCCAATTCATTACGCCTCTTGGATTACTACATCTAGGCAACATGATGATATTAAAAGATTGTAACTATCGAAATAAGATTACGATAAGCTTCTTATATCATATTCTAAAATATATCCTTCACGATTTTCATCAACACTTTTTGATTCCTCATCTACAATGATTATTCCTCTTTTTTATGTGTCGGAAAAAAATTATCTATGAGGATGATCATATTTGCTATAAGATTTGGATAGAATATTTGTAGAATGACATGCTATCTAGTGTAAATCAATTATGCTGACCCAAGATTGGGAATAAACACCAAAAAATAATAAGGAAGAGATGTTTAAGAAAAATAATAGAGAGAAAAAAATTTCTAGAGAACACATTTTTTTAATGAAATAATAGAAGCCCAAAACTTCTATCTCCTATAGGACATCGCACACAATGAAGATGCTTCCCACTCTCCCTTTCTCACTCTTTGTTTTTTTATTTCTTTCTCACTCACGCTGGACGCCTTAAAACAACAAATAGACTTCCAACAATATCAAAGTCACCAACTTCAATGTTAGCATAAAATGTGACAAACTATCAAAAAATAAGCTATAATTGTTTTTAAAGCCCTCTAATCCTATATGCATGCACACATAAAAAGTTTGCAAACATCATACAAGAGGCTAATACAAGGAGCAAAAGCATCAAAGAAAAAATCACTTTCTTATTTGCATCCATAGTGGTGTATGTATTGTTGTCCCATGCAAAGGCATTATGATCAATATATAGGATGTGAACCTCATTAATATTAGGCAACAGCTAAGTTTTAAAACATCATTTATGAGAATAGTAAGTTTTCTATAAAATATTTTATAAAAAAATTAACTTCCAAAGATCAAGCACTCAGTCAGTTAGTATTACCCATTGCCAAAGAGGTAAGAGTTACGTTCCATTAGGCACACCACTAACTGAGTACTTGGGCATAGGGCAGAAAGGTGAAATTAACCCTTTTCTATTCCCAAAAAATGAAGTTTGATAAATATTTTTGAGAATAACTAATTATATAAAAAATTCAAAATAAATTTTAGACTCTTATTACTATATATCTAGTAATATTTACTCCTTATGAATCCCATCCCTACCTATCCCACAATATTTACTTCTTATGAATCCTATCTCTATCTATCCTGTGACATTTAATTGCAATAAAATAGCCTTGGTGGTTATTAAAACATAATCTTTTACTATATATCAGGTAATATTTACTCCCTATGAATCCCATCCCTATCTATCTAATAACATTTACTGCATATGAATCCTATCCATGTCTATTTGGTAACATTTACTTGCTATGAAATAAATCCCCTATGCATCCCATCCTTATCTATCCAGTAACATTTACTCCTTATGAATCTTATCCATATCTATCTAGGAACATTTACTTGCTATGAAATAACCCTAGTAGTTATTAAAACATGTTCTTTTAGCATCTTTGTAATATTAATATTTTTGTAAAATTCCATTCCTTCAATATGAAACTTGTCAATTAACAATTAACTTTTTATAACATCCTTCACAACAATAACTAGTTTTTTTATAATAGCTTTTGTAAGATAATTCACTTTCATTAAAAAATTAAGTGCTCACTTTGATGGTAATACCCATTTCCAAAAGGGCAAGTGTTCCATTGGAGTCATCACTAAATGAATGCGTGGGCATAGAGTAGGAAAGCGAGATTTACTCCTCATGCCCAAAAAATAAGATTCTATGAATTTTTTTAAAGAATAATCAACAACCAAAAAAGTAAAAAAATATATTTTAGAATCATATCCCATTATATTAGATAGAATTTACTTCCTATGATTTCAATCCATATCTCTTCAATAACATTTATTTCCCATGAATATTATCCATATCTATCCAATAACATTTACTTCCTATGAAAAAGCTCCAGTGGTCATTAAAATACAATCTTATAGTATCTTTGTAATTTGAAATTCTTCCTAAAATTCATCACTATGATGTGAACCTTGTCAATATTAGGTAACTAATGGCTAACATTTTATAACATGCTTTATTGGAATAACTAGTTTCTATAAAATCTTTTATAAGATAATTAACTTTCAATAAAACATCAAGCTAAAATATCAAGCACTCACTTTGTTGGTATTATCCATTGCCAAAGGAGTAATGAATCCACTAGACTCACCACTTAATTATGAGTGCATGGGCATAGGTTTGAAAGATATGATTAACCCCTTTCTATGTCCAAAAAATGAAATCCTATAAAATATTAATTTTGATAATAATTAATTACATATAAAATCAAAAAAGAATTTTAGAATCCTATCCCTATCTATTGATTTAATTTATGCCCTATGGATCCTATCCCTATCTATATTGTATTATTTAGTTTCTGTGAAACAACCTCGGTGGTCATTAAAACATAATCTTTAAGCACCTTTGCCATATTGAATTTTTCCTAAAAATTCAATCCTATAATGTGAAACTTGTCAATATTAGGCAACTAATGATAAACTTTTTATAAAATCTTGTATAACAATAACTAGTTTTTGTTAAAATCTTTTATAAGATAATTCACTTCAATAAAAAAAATTAGATGCTTGCTTTGACGGTAATACCCATTGCCAAAGGGTTAGACTTCTACTGGAGTCATCATTAAATGACTGCATGGGCATAGAGTAGAAAAGTGAAATAACCCCTTCCTATGCTCAAAAAATGAAATTCTATGAAATTTTTTGAAACAATAAATAATCTAAAAAATTAAAAATAATATTTTAAAATCCTATCGCTATTTATTCCATAGTATTATTCCTATGATTCCTATCCTTATATCTTCATAGACTTGGTTATTGGTGAGTCAAGCCAGACTCAACTTAGGGGATAGCAATATTTTGTTAGGCCCAAGCATGACCCAGGCCTTCGAGCCTTCTTCCTAGGCTGGATGCTACTCCACACTAGTCTTCAAGCTTTTGGACCAGGCCTTAGGCTTCCCTGAATGAGGAGAATGTGGGGACATGATGAGGCGGTGAGGAGGTGGTCGGAGCTTAGGAGTTGGGGGCCGGGGATGATGCGAAGAGGAAGAACAAAGGTCGGGATGATACGAGGAGTTGGTGGGGAGGACGGGATGATGCAAGGGAGGGAGGATGGGATGATGTGATGAGGAGGCAAGGAGGCTAGGAAGGAGGCGAGCAATTGAGGAGGTGGTGACTCGCGAGAAGGCAGTAGTGGGAATGACACGAGGAGGCAGTAGGGAGGACAAGATTGATTTCGGCGTTGGCCCAGAGATCATGATTAGGCCCCATAAATCAGTGGATAGTGCTATCAATCACTCGAATCCTAGCATTTCTCACTAGAGCACCTTACTAGAGATGCAGATCTAGCTACTAGCGGTTGCCTCATGTGGTTGCGGCCATCTTCAGAGAGTGCATGATCATACCAAATGATTGAGAGAATGGTGAATATTAACCCAAGGATTCATTTTGATAAATATAAAATATTTGAGCATAAATTTTGGTATAAATTTTGGTACTAACGAGTCATTGAAGGGTATATTAAGAATGTTGTAGGAAGCTAAGATCACTCTCAAATAGATTCATGAGAATACTAATGAATGGAGCCAAAGAAAGCAAAATTGGAAAGCTATATCATGTGAAGTTGAGAAAGTCAAAAGCCAACTCCAAGCTTTAAAGAGTTGACTTTGGTATGTAATTTTAAGTAGCACAGTCTGCAAGTCGACTCTCTCAGACAAGATAGAGAGTTGGATTTTTTAACCTAGAGCTCAAGTCAATACTAATTGATCTTGAGTCGACTCCTAACCAACTCTAAATCGACCTACAAGACTGAGCTGACTCTTTCAAGAAAGACAAAAAAAACTAGATTTTTTAAACGGGATCTCAAGTCAACCCCAATTCATCTCAAGTCAATTCTAAATTAGCGCAAGTCGACCCCTACTTAATCCGAAAAGCCTGCAGCTGACCAACTCCAATGGCTAGTATTAAAGAAGTTCCAGAATGATGTAAAATGGCTCTAATAGTTAATTTTTGGTGTCTAATTGCTACAAACTAATTTTTGGATATTTTAAGATGGTTTAAAGGCTACCAAACACATTCAAGAACATAAAGAAAGAGAACAATAAAGTGATAACCCAAAGAGCATTAAGTATGCATTCAAAAGAGAGCTACAATTTTTCAATTACTAAATTCTTAAAGTTTTCAGGTAGTTTTCAAAAAAAGAAAGCATTTACTCAAAAGCTTCCTCGACAAATCTCACAAGAGCCTCAATGACTTTTAACTTTGCTCGTTTTTCATTGTGCTTCAACATTGTATCTTTTTCTTGTTGTATTTGAGTTTCAATTAGGATTAAGACTTTGGAAAAAACACATCCAAGCCTTGAATTAGAGTGTAATTGTGTATAAGCCTAAATGTGGCTTAGAGGGGTGCTTTTGACTGGTTTCCACTGAGAAAATCAATTGAATTTTGATTATGAGCCCAGAAAATAAATCAAGCTATAAAAATTTGTGTTTGCTTGTATCTTAGCTATTCTTTGTTTTGCATCTTCACATCTTGCTTATATTGTATTTCTCTCACTTACCTACTACTATACTTAGTTTAAATTATGTGCATGTTAGTCTTTAACCCCCAGGTTGTCTATCTAGGCAACAATGAAAGATTAGGGATGGGACTCAAGAGGAGCTGAAGAGGAGGTGGATACAAGTCTAGACCAAGTCGACTTAAATCTAAGCCCAGCCCCTTTAAAAATTTAGGCTTTATTTTAGGCCTGACCCAATCCGTTAGGCTGAAAACCATGGTCCAAGCCCATTTTAAAGGAGCCGGACTCTAACAAGCTGGTGGGCAGCCTGAGATTTGAGTAGGTCTACTCTTCAGTAAGATTTACTTCCTCTGATGGAGCTGAAGGGAATTCCCTCACAACTTCCTATATAGCTTTTCTAATATATTTTGTATTCTATTTTCGAGTACTTCCTATTCTTCTATGCATCGAATTATCATTTCATTTTTATTATCTACCCACGCATCGTGTAGGCATCAATCTTGTTCTCTTGTATTCATAAGCTAGAAGAGAGCTATATGCTTGGACGGTGCTTGACATTTTAGGTTACTCCGGTAGAGTACTGTAGAATCTCTGTCATTAATTATCCACAATTGGGAGTGGTCTTATTGCGTCTCTATAAGTACCAAACGGATCGGTGCAAGAAAGCTCTACCCCCTACAAAGTTCATGAAAAATTTCTAGAAAATCATTGAAAAATAGTGCATGCCACATCATAGTCATGTTGTTTGATTGTAGAAGTCTCGAGGGTGGAAAACTTATGGTTGTGCTTGACCGTTCTATGTTTGTTTTCTAAGCTTCAATGTCATATGAAACTAATTTCAAAATACTTTGTTTCTAGCAAACAGAAAGAGCTCGATATGAAAGCCAACTACATGCAAGGGATATTTCAATATCAGAATAATTTATTTTTAGGAAGGCAGATCCAAATAGTATACGTATTAACCACTCAAAGTAGTAGAATGTTTGGAGTAGTACAACTTAAAAGACCTTAGTTGCAACAACCACAACACCCATTCAAACCTTAATCTAACCTGCACTTTCCTCCAGGTCATCCCGACACAAATAAAAATTCCAGTGGGGAATATATCATGGCCCTCATCCAAGATCATGAAGGAAATCATTACATACTCATGGAAAACTCTTCCTAAAAGCATATAAAGCCTATTATCATGATATCATAAAACAATAGTAGAATAAAATTCAAATAATTAATATTTAACTTTAATTCAAATAATTAAATCAAATATTTTATAAAATAATATTTTATAGTATTTCATCAACTTCAATAAATCCTAATCTAAAATAAAAATATCAAATTTTACTTCAAATTAGCTCTTTCATATAGAATCTCCGAGTAAAACTAATCCTCTAAATCTATAAAAATAGTAAATTATAGAGTAATAAACTAGACAGCCCAGGAAGCATCCATTAGCTAGATAAATTTAGTAATAATAATATAATAAAAATAAGCATGTAAGGTACATCAATTCAAAATATATAATATTACTAAAATAAGATCTATGCAAATTCATTTTTCGTTCATAAATCGATTTCTTTTCAAATATCGTATTCGTCTTGATGGCCACGAACTAAATCAAAATACCACTACATAATCTCTAATAAGAAGCTATCAAATACCAGCGCACAACCTCCACTGGCAGAGTATCAAAATACCAATGCATAGCCACCACTAGCATGTTATTGAAATTCCAATGTACAATCTTCATTGATAGAGTATCAAAATACCAGTACACAATCCTCACTGATAGGATATGAAAATATCAATATTTAATCCTCATAGCAAGGTTTGATATATAGTCAAGCTGCGAGTAAAAATTTATCTCAAATCAAAATACTATTTCTATTGCCCAGGAGGGATGGCAATACAAGAGAAGGAGGGTGCATTGGGTTCTTAAAACTTTAAGCAATTCTAAAATCTAAATAATTATATACTTCAAATTAAGGTAACTTAAGTAAATATGATATGTATGCAATATGCAACAGCAAAATTGAGATATAAAAGAAGTAATGCAAGAACTAAAAGACAATGCAAAGTAACAAAAGCAAGAAAGATAATGCACACATAAATACAATAAATTTATAGCAGTTCAGTGTAATCATGTACCTACGTCCATTCCTCAAGTTTTCATTGAGAATTCTACTATAATCAGTCTGATTATAGGATGATTAATTTACCTAAACTCATGATCAAATTCAATTGATTTTTCGAGTTCACTAACTAAAATCTTGACAATGATTATTTTTTAAGCTTACAATCAATCAAGTTAGTTTTTCGGGCTTACCAACCAAAATATTACAAGTCAAATTTCGAACTTTGCTGTGTCTAATTAAACTCAATTTTTTTCATCCCAAAGAAACTTGTAAAGAAAACAAGATATGAAGAATAAGAGTTTTAGCATAATTAAAATAGAAGATAAAATCTCTTTTGAAGTATGGAAAACTTGCTAGCGAATTGCCCAAATGATGCTTCAATTTTTCTTCTTGGTGTTTTGAGAGGATATACTTAAAGATACAGAAGATTGCTCTTGAAAGCTCACTCAAAATTTAGAACTCAATTCCTTTCTTTTCCTCTTTCTCAAACATTTTCAATGAAGCCCCCTTCCAAAAATAATGTTTCTCTCTTTAATCCTCTTCCTCTTGCTTTCCAAATATTTCTTTAGCATTTTGTAAGCTTGGAAGTAATTGAAGAATGAGTTTTGAGTATTGGAATGCTTGAACTAACTGCCATTAAAGATGTGCAAAAAAATTTGCCATTGGAGCTAGAGTCAACTCGAGCAAATCTAGAGTCGACTCAAGTAGGAGTCAACTCAAGAAATTTTGGAGTTAGCTCGAAGATTGTACTTAAAAAATTTGCTTTCTATTTTTCCTGAGAAAGTTGACTTGAGCTTCTCAAGAGTCGACTCGATGTCTGTGCCACTTGGTGCCAACATACCGGAGTCAACTCAAAACCTCCTAAAGTCGACTCTAAGCCTTCTTCACTTGATTTTTTCATGATGCATCTTTATTCGATCATCTTCTTTTGCTTCCAAAATATTTCAAATATTTTTCCAACTTTAGAATTCATTCATTTAAGCTTCTCCATATTTTTTTAAATGTTCTAGCTCATTGTGCTCTCTATAAAATAAATTAATTCCTCCAAAAATATATAATGATTAGTATTATACTTAAAAATTTTATATCTATCAAAATCAATCCTCGGGTCAACTGTTTCTTATTCTAATTCAAATAATCATAATGGTGAGGATACCAGGGCTATTAGAAGTTGTCAACATAATTTGGATTCGATTTGGATCAAAAAAGCTCCATTAGATTAACTCTACTTTAGATTAGATTAACTCTAATTCAGTTATTTGATTTCAATCAATTAGTTATTTTGATATATTTAGTTTTGAATCCATAGAATCATACTTAATTTATATTGGATTAGAGCCTTATTCAGAAAGAGACAATCTTGAAAAAGCAAGCTTAGACCATGTCACCTTTGGAGCCACCACTCTCTACACGCCTAAGGAGGAAATATATGCACCAGCATATGCCGTGCCTAAGGATCCTCATGCCAAGTTATGCCAAGCATTAAGCACCCATATGGAGTTCTTTTTCTTTCCTAGAATTTCTTAAGAGTTTTTGATTTCTTACTTATTTTGTCGAAGGATTAATTTCTTTTCCATGATTCCATAAAACATAGATATAATATATTACTTCATTTGAAAATCATACATAATATTTTACTTTATTGAAAGGGTTGATTTCTTTCTTGTAAAGGATAGGAGATTCCTATAGAAATAGGATCCCTAGGATCCTATATAAATACTTGTATCTTTCATGATAATGAATGAATGACTTTACAAATCCTATAAATACTTATGTCAATCGCTCCGAGAGGGAGAGGGTATGAGATCCAAAATCATCCCACGAGGGAAGAATGTGAGGTCCACTTTTCTTTCCATCCTTTTAACCTTCATCTACTTGAGATCCAGTATCCTACGATCCCGATTTGTCTTCACTATCTATCTATGCAAGCATATTCCATCAAGAGAAAATCTATCTCCTCTAAGATTTTTATCTATCATACTAAGAGAGAAAGAGTAATTCATTATTCTACAAGATCAAACATTGACAAGGACTTTCGTTCTTTCTCAATTGATCTTTGATTTTCTTTTATTTTTTTCAGATTCGACATCGGTAAAGATTTAGTTCTTTATCGATAGATCTGTTTGGTTAAAAAATTAAGAGTCCTAATCAGGATAGTTTCTTAATTACCATAATCTAGATTCTTCTTATCTTTTTGGATTTTCTTGCAGGCTTAATTTCTTGCTATCCTTCGTTCCATGCATATTTCTTTTGCATTTACTCGTGAGTATGTTTAATTTCTGCTATCTATTCATATGCTTTATTATCATTAATTATTTACTGATCTCTAATATGGCATTCATCTACATTATTTAGATTGATCTCGTTTTGATCTCGTGTCAATCAGTCACGCCTTCTGAAAAAAGTATAGGCAACTATATTATCTGTTCTGAAAATAATATATCCCGACCAGACATGATTTGCAGAAGAAAACTTGATCTTGAATTTTTTTTTAGGTTCTCCTGCATCACATAAACTAGACGACATTGAAATCAATCGATATGATCCATAGCAAATTCAATACGATTGATCATGAATCATTCGACATATCGGAGAAAGAGCATATTTGGCCATCCAAAATATAATGCATCAAATTTATAAATTATAAAAAAACTCGATATAGAATATATTTTATAGTTTACTGATAAATCTAGAAAAAATGAAGCATTATTTATCTTAAAAGCGAAACTAATCAACTGATCAAATTAATTCTAAAAATCTTTCTCGGAACCCATCACCACTATATCAGAAACAAAATTACAATCTCTATATTCTCTCCAGTAAAGTTGATCATGCAGGTATCAATCTTGTCCTTTTATATTTATAAGCTGGAAGAGAGCTACATGCTTGAATGGTGCCTGACATTTCATGTTACTATTCTAAAGTAATATAGAATCTGTCATTTAATTATCTGTGATTGCGAGTGGTCTTATGATAATGGATGGTAGAAAGAAAGCTCTACCCCCACAAAGTTCATGAAGAGGTTTTAGGAAATCATAGAAAAATTGCACATACTACATCATAGTCCTGTTGCTTGATTGTAGAAATCTTGAGGGTGGAAAACTCATAATTGTGCATGACCATTCTATGGGTTTGTTTTCTAAGCATCACTGTCATCAGAAAGTACTTAATTTAAAAATACTTTGTTTATAGCAAGTAGTTGGAGCTCAATAAGAAAGCCAAGCGCATCTCAGGTGTATTTCATTATCAGAATTTTTTTTTTTAAAGAAGGCAGCTCCAAATGGTACATTTATTAACCACTCAAATTAAAAGAATATTTGGATCAGTACAACTAAAAAGACATTAGTTGCAACAGCCACGGCGCCACCGCAAATATTTGTCAAGCCCGCACTCTCCCCTAGGCCATCCTTTGACTCACACAGCTGCGCCTGCAGGGACCATTAGTGCAAAAGATCTTGTGGAATTTTTCATTTACGTAGCATTTGGCATTTATCCCGGACAATTCATCTGCCACCGGGAAGAAAAAGCAATCAATTAATGATATCTTTAAGGCCAACAACAATATTAAAACTTTTATGAAGGATATATAATGAGTGATCTTAGTTTTACGAGCTATTACCCACCAATACATAGAATACTTGAGGCTGGGTCTATGGTTGTAAGATTATGCTTCAAAACTACCCAACAAACATTTAATTTTTAATCGATATGTTTTAATATCATTCCTAGTTTTCTTAGATATATTCAGTTTAATTTACTGCTATCTAAATAGAGCACAGGAAGTTTGTGATAGCATTTCTTTTATGGACAAAGATGAGAGTGTAGTGTGTTCTGATAATATCAAGAAATAATTGGCTCCTGTCATCTTTAGAGTCACCTATGCCCCTTGTTATCTTGGTTAGCTTAGGCTAAGAGTTGTAATTGGTAACTTTTTAAAAAAATTTGAGTGAGGCTCTAGCCTACTTCACTCCCTCAAAAAAACTTATACTGTCGCCTAGACTGAAAGCTAGTGGAACCTTGGGGGAAAATATCTCTTAACCTTGTGGGAAATTATCTCTTACATTGGCTAGGCAATTTACTAATTAAGATCCTTCCATTCAGGAAATCTCTAACAAGATTATCGTACATTAAGCACATTTTAAACCAATCAAGTCATAAAAAACTACATTACTTGAAAAGCAAACATATGTACATAACTTTCGGTCCTAATTTTGTAATCTCTAAAATTCCTATGCTTTATATTATAATTAAACCATGTTAGTTTTGTGTGTGTGTGTGTGTGTGTGTGTATAAGTACAAAGCACGTGAATGTAGCATTTTGCTCACATACACATTCGTTCATAAACTTTTAATTAAGTAGTGATGCTAGATACATTTATAAATCCACAAAAATTTGTGCTCAAGAGTACGCAATGAAGGTATATCAATATTTTCTTATGTTTCTTAGCCAAATTATGCAAAGAGATAAGTTAGCTGGTGAACAATTCAAATTGGAAATTTCTGCACTCATCTTGTCAAAAATCCATTAGTCAATCAACACTATATGTAAGAGCTTTCAAAAACTCATACGCTATAGACCATTACTAAACACTCAATGCTAAATTACACTACTTTCATGTTATTGATCATGGCAAATTAATTTCAGAATCTTCCTAGATCTGATGAAGGTCTAGCTATATATAAAGAAATTTTGGCATATATGAAGTATTGATTCAATACTTTGATTTTGATAATAACAAAATATTTGAGTGTAGAAAGGTAGGGAGCATCCAAAAATGCAGTCTTCATGAGATGACTTGAAAAGTTGGATGGGTGGACACCAAGAAAAGATAAGTCGACCCTTAAAGTAGATGAGTCGACTCCTCCACAGGTGATAGCCCAAATAGCTAATTTTCTTGACAGCTTCTAATGGGCAAAACTCAACTTTAAAACTATTTTGGCTTCCACAATAGCTAGAATACCTCCCCCAACCAAAATTAAAGATATAATATACAAGAAATCAGATTGGGATGAAAAAGAAAAGAAGTGAACAATGAATATTAAGCATTTAAGCCATCACTCAATAGCATATTTAATTTTTTAAGAGGAATTGAATGCATTTACAGGTTGAGCAACCTCTAGTACACTCTCAGCAACCACTCGAGGCTCTCAATTGATTCAAGAAGAAGTCAAAGCATTAAAGAGTAATTTACTCCACCTTTCCTCAAAATATAACAAGTTTGTTTTTTTTAAGCAGCTGCTCATTTAATTTCATTCCTTCTTGTACTTATCTTTCTTTGTAAGTTTCTTGGGATAGAAACTTATGGAAGTGGTGAATCCATGCCCAAAATTAGATGGTTGTATTGACTAACTCTTGGAGACTTTGTTGGGAAGGTTTTAGTTGGTGAGCTTATGCAAAATCAGCTAGGTTGATTGTGAGTTTGGATAAAATAATCAGACTATAATCTTTGAAATTATAGAGTAATTATTCTTATGAAAAGGCTCTTCGGGAGTAGATGTAGGTATAGGGTTTGGCATCAAACCACCATAAATTGGTTGTGTGTGTCCTTCTTTCTCTTTCATACTTAATTGCTTTGCATTTTCATATTCCTACCACCTTATTCCACTATATTCATCTCTTTAGCTCTCACCAATTATACTTAGAGCATATTATTGCTTTAAATTCTAAAAGAACCCAATTCACTCCCCTTCTTAGGTAACTACATCTGGGCAACATGATGACATTAAAATATTGTAACTATCAAAATAAGATTATAATAAATTTCTTGTATCATATTCTAAAATATATCCTTCATGATTTTCATTAGCACTTTTTGATTCCTCATCTACAATGATTGTTCCTTTTTCTTGTGTGTTGGAAGAAATTGTCTATGAGGATGATCCTGTTTGCTATAAGATTTGGATAGAATATTTGTTGAATGACATGCTACCTAGTGTAAATCAATTATGCCGACCCAAGATTGAGAATAAACACCAAAAAATAACAAGTAACAAGGAAGAGATGTCGGAAGAAAAAAATTAATTGAGAGAAATTTCTAGAGAGAAAAAACTTTTAATGAAAGAATAGAAGCCCAAAACTTCTCTCTCCTATAGGACATCACCTCCCACTCTTCCTTAATTTCTCACTCTTTCTTTCTCTATTTCTTTCTCACTCACATAAGATGCCTTAAAAGAAAATCTCTCCCTTTCTCAAAGGACACCACCTATTCTCTCGATAGACATCCCATGCCAACTATTCTAAGATGCTACACCAAAAGGAATTATCTCCAACTCTTCATGTAGCTCTTTTTCTCTATTTTGAAACCACACTTTCTCTCACTAAAAGATAAAAACATCATCAAATAAACAAAAACATCAATATCCCACTCTAACTAAGAAATAGACTCAAATATATTAAGCCAAAAGCTCAACTCAACTAAGGTAAAACAATACTAAAAGATATACAATTCCAATTAGACTTACAACAAGAAAAAAAGATAAATGATTAATAAAATCCTAAAACAAAATGGACAAGCAATAGACTTCTACAATATCAATGTCACCAACTTCAATGTTAGCATAAAATGTGACAAACTATCAAAAAATAAGCTATAATTATTTTTCAAGCCCTCTAATCCTATATGCATGCATACATGAAAAGTTTGCAGACATCATACCAGAGGCCAATATAAGGAGTAGAAGCATCAGAGAAAGAATCACTTTCTTAGTTTCATCCATAGTGATGTATGTATTGTTGTCCCATGTAAAGACATTATGATGGATATACATAGGACATGAACCTTGTTAATATTATATAAAAAAAATAACTTTCTATAAAATATCAAGTACTCATCATGTTTGTATTATCCATTGCCAAAAGGGTAAGAGTTCTATTAGAGTCGCCACTAAATGAGTGCTTGAGCATCTGGCAAAAAGATGAAATTTATTTTTTTCTATTCTCAAAAACTAAAATTTGAAAAATATTTTTGAAAATAGCTAATTATATATAAAATTCAAAAAGAATTTTAGACTCATATTACTATATATCTAGTAATATTTATGAGTCCCATCCCTATCTATCTCGTAACATTTACTCCTTATGAATCCTATCTCTATCCATCCGATAATATTTACTTGCTATGGAATAGCCTCGGTGGTTATTAAAATATAATCTTTTACTATACATCTGGTAATATTTACTCCCTATAAATCCCATCCCTATCTATCCAGTAGCATTTACACCTTATGAATCCTATCCATGTCTATCCAGTAACATTTACTTTCTATGAAATAGCCCTGGTGGTTATTAAAACATATTCTTTTAGCATCTTTGTAATATGAATTTTTTCTAAAAATCCATTCCTTTGATGTGAAACTTTTCAATTAACGATTAACTTTTTATAACATCCTTCACGAGAATAACTAATTTTTTCATAAAGGCTTTTGTAAGATAATTCACTTTCATTAAAAAATTAGTGCTCGCTTTGATGGTAATACCCATTGCAAAAGGGGCAGGTGTTCCATCGAAGTCACCATTAAATGAGTGCATGGGCATAGAGCAGAAAGTGAGATTAACTTCCTTCGTATGCCCAAAAAATAAAATCCTATGAAAATTTTTTTTGAATAATCAACAACCTAAAAAGTCAAAAATATATATATTTTAGAATCATATCCTATTCTATTAGATAGAATTTACTTATTATGATTCCAATCCATATCTCTTCGGTGACATTTACTTCCTATGATGAATACTATCCGTATCTATCCAATAACATTACTTCCTATGAAATAGCTTTGCTCATCATTAAAATACAATCTTATAGTATCTTTGTAATATAATGTGAACCTTGTTAATATTAGATAACTAATGGCTAACTTTTTATAATACCCTTTATCAGAATAACTAGTTTCTGTAAAATCTTTTATAAGATAATTAACTTTCTATAAAATATCAAGTACTCACTTTGTTGGTATTATACATTTCCAAAGGGGTAAGGTATCCACTAGACTCACCACTTAATTATGAGTGCATGGGCATAGGTGTGAAAGGTATGATTAACCCCTTTCTATGCCCAAAAAATGAAATCCTATAAAATATTTAATTAATTTTGACAATAATTAATTTCATATAATGTCAAAAAAGGAATTTTAGAATCCTATCCCTATCTATTTGATAATATTTACTCCCTATGGGTCCTATCCCTATCTATCTAGTATTAGTTAGTTTATATTAAACAACCCTATGGTCACTAAAAGATAATCTTTAAGCATCTTTGCAATATTAAAAATTCAATCCTGTAACGTGAAACTTGTCAATATTAGGCAACTAAAGATTAACTTTTTATAACATCTTGTATAAGAATAACTAGTTTTAGATAAAATTTTTTATAAGATAATTCACTTCAATAAAAAAAGATTAAGTCCTTACTTTGATGGTAATACACATTACCAAAGGATAAGAGTTCCTTTGGAGTCACCACTAAATGACTGCATGGGCATAGAGTAGAAAAGCAAAATTAAACCCTTCTTATGCTCAAAAAATGAAATCATATGAAGTTTTCTAAGAATAATAAATAATCTAAAAAATCAAAAAAGAATATTTTAGAATCCTATCCCTATTTATTCAGTAGTATTACTTCCGATGATTTCTATCCTTATCTCTTCTGTAGACTTGCTTATTGGGTGGGTTAGGTGGGGCTTAACCCAAAGGATAGTTGTCAGACCCAAGCATTGAAGCTCGGCCTAGCCCAGCCTTTGGGCCTTCTTCCTAGGTTGGAGCCTACTCCATACTAGGCTTTAGGTTTTCGAGCCAGGCCTTGGGCTTCTCCGGATGTGGAGTAGGTGGGGATTTGATGAGATGGTGAGGAGGTGGCCAAGGCTTAGAAATCAAGGGGTGGGGATGATGTGAAGAGGAAGCACGGAGGGCGGGGTGATATGAAGAGGTGGCGGGGAGGATGGGATGATGCGAGGAGGGAGAGAGAATGGGATGATGTCAGGAGGTGAGGAGGTAGTGACTAGTGAAAATTATGGGGATGACGCGAGGAGGTAGCAGGGAGGACAAGGCTAATTTTGGCGCTAGCCCAGAGATCATAATTAGGCTCCATATATCAGTGGATAGTGCTGTCAGATCACTAGAATCCAAGCATTTCTCACCAAAGCACCTCACCAGAAAAGTCGATCTGGCCACTAGCAGTTGTCTCATGTGGTTTTAGCCACCATTGGAGAGTGTGCGATCACCCCAAACAATCGAGAGAAGGATGAATATTAATCTAAGGATTAATTTTGATAAATATAAAATATTTGAGTATAAATTTTGGTACTAATGAGTCATTGAAGTGCATATTAAGAATATTTTGGGAAGCTAAGTTCACTCTCAAATAGAGTCATAAGAATACCAATGAATGGAGCCAAAGAAAGTAAAATTAGGAAGCCACATCATGTGAAGTTGAGAAAGTCAAAAGCCGACTCCAAGCTTCAAAAAGTCGACTTTGATGCATAATTTCAAGTGGCACAGTCTACGACTTAACCCCTAAGAGTACGAGTTGACTCTCTTATACAAGATAGAGAATTAAATTTTTCAGTATGGAGCTCAAGTCAACCCCAATTGATCTCGAATCGACCCTCAAAAACTAAGTTGACTCTTTTATGAAAGATAGAAAATCATATTTGTCAAACAAAATCTCGAGTCAACCCTAATTCATCTTAAGTTGATTTTAAGTTAGCTCGAGTCAACCCCTACTGAATCCAAGATGACTCAACTATGATTGACAACTTTAACAGCTAGTTTTACAGAAGTTTTAGAATGTTGTAAAATAGCTCTAATGGCTAGTTTTTTTTGTCTTTAATAACTAGAAAGTAATTTTTGGATATTTTAAAGGCTACCAAATACATTGAAGAACATATAAAAAAGAGTAAAATAAAGAGAAAACCCAAAGGGTATTAAGTGTATATTCAAAAGAGAGCTACAATTTTTCAATCACCAAATTCTTGAAGTTTTCAATGGTTTTCAAGATGAAAAAAGTATTTACTCAAAAGCTTTCTCGACAAATCTTGCGTGAGTCTCAACGACTTTTAGCTTTACTTTTTAGGCGCTTTTTCATTATGTTTCAACATTGTATCTTTTTTTTTGCTTTATTTGAGTTTCAATTGGGATTCAAACTTTGAAAAAATCCATTCAAATCTTGAATTAGAGTGTAATTATGTATAAGCCTAGGAGTGGCTTAGAGGGATGGTTTTGATTGATTTTCATTAAGAAAGTCAACTGAATTTTGATTATAAGCTTGAGAGAATAATCAAGCTATAAAAATTTGTGTTTGCTTGTATCTTGACTATTCTTTGTTTTGCATCTTCATATTTCGCTTATATTGCATTTCTCTGGCTTACCTACCACTACACTTTGTTTAATTTATGTGCATATTAGTCTTTAAATTTAAAAAAAAATTGGGTCATCTGTCCGGGCAATAGCGAAAGATTAGGTCAACTTAAATCTGAGCCCAGCCCATTTAAAAACTTAGGCTTCCTTTTTAGGCCTGAACCAATCCACTGGGCTGAAAACAATAGCCCGAGCCCATTTTAAAAGTGCCGAACTCTGGCAGGCTAGCGGGCAGCCGGAGATATGAGCAGGTCTACTCTCCAGTAAGATTTACTTCCTTTGATGGAGCTGAAGGGAATTCCCTCACTGCTTCTTGTACATCTTTTCTAATATATTTTATATTCTATTTTCAAGTACTTGCTATTCTTCTATGCACCGAATTATCATTCAATTTTTAATATCTACCCACGCTTGTATTCATAAGCTAGAAGAGAGCTACATGCTTGGCTCTCTTGTATTCAAAAGCTAGAAGAGAGCTATATGCTTGGATGGTGCTTGACATTGTAGGTCACTCCTCTAAAGCTATGTAGAATCTCTGTCATTTAATCATCCACGGTTGGGAGAGGTCATATTGCGTCTCTATATGTACCGAATGGACAGGAGCAAGAAAGCTCTACCCCCTGGATAGTTCATGAAAAATTTCTAGAAAATCAGTGAAAAATTGCGCATGTCACATCATATTCCTGTTGCTCGATTGTAGAAATCTTGAGGGTGGAAAACTAATGGTTGGGCTTGACCGTTGTGTGTTTGTTTTCTAAGCTTCAATGTCAACAGAAACTATTTCAAAATACTTTGTTCTGGCAAGTAGTAAGAGCTCAATATGAAAGCCAACCACATGCAAGGCATATTTCAATATCAGAATAATTTATTTTTAGAAAAGCAGATCCAAATAGTATATTTATTAACCACTCAAATTAATAGAATATTTGGAGCAGTACAACTTAAAAGACCTTAGTTGCAACAGCCACAACGCCGATTCAAACCTTCATCTAGGGCGCACCTTCCTCCAGGCCATCCCAGAAGCAAACAAAAGTTCCGGCAGGGAACAACTGAGCAGAAACCTTGGATCTATTTTTGCATAGCATTTAGCATTTGTTCCGGACAATTCATCTGCCACCATGAAGAAAAAACAGTCAATTAATCATATCATTAGGGCCAACAACAATATTAAATTTTATTAAGAAAAATAGGCAATCTTAGATTTACCAGCTATTACCCACTTACTTGGGGCTGGGTCTCAAGTCGTAAGCTGATGCTTCAAAACTCAACAAACATTTTAATATGATTCCTTATTTTTCTTAATATATTCAACACAATTTACTGTTACCTAAGTGGAGCACGGGAAGTTTGTTATAGAGTTTCTTTTATTGCCAAAGGCGGGAGTATAGTGTGTTCTGATAATATCAAGACGTGGTTGGCTCCTGTCATCTCTAGAGTCACCTAATGCTCCTTGTTATCTTGGTTATCCTAGGCTAGGAGTTGTAGTTGGTAACTTTTTAACCAAATTTGAGTGAGGCTCTAGCCTAATTAATCCACTCCATCAAGAAAAGCTTTACTATCGCCAAATTTGAAAGCTAGTGGAACCTTGGGGTAAAATATCTCTTACATTGGCTAGTCAATTTACTAAGATCTTTCCATCTAGGAAATCTCCAAGAAGCTGGATTATTGTACATGAGTACATTTTAAACCAATCGAGTCATAAAAAGCTACATTATTTGAAAAACAAATACATTTATATGATCGAGATCGGGATCCAGGTTGGAATTCGATCCAAAATTTGGTTCGGGATCCGATCTGGAATCCGATCTAGAATTCGGATCATGATCTGGATCAGATCGAGATCGAGATTCGGGTTGGGATCTGGATCATGATCCGGGTCAGATCGAGGTTGGGATTCGGATCGGGTTCTAAGTCGGGATCTAGTCTAAGATCCAGGTTAGGATTTGAGTCGGGATCCTAATCGAGATCTGGGTCGAAATTTGGATCAAATCCAGATTGAAATCTGGATACATCTCTGTATTTTCACAAAGAGATAAATGGTAGCGATTTAATGTATGCATTGATGTAACTGTTGTAGCAATCGACAGCTCTAATACCAAATGTTAGAAAAAAATCATGGTACCTCATCTGTACTATGTTGTGGAACCCTTGATCTTGTGCGTGAACCTAAGAAGATCTACGATAGATTCGATTTCTGTAGATAGCAAACATCAGCACCAATCCTAGATGCTATGATAGGATGCCTTTCTCTTGGGGCTTGAGGGAGGCACCCCTCCCTCTAGGGTTTTTTCAAGGAATCTTGGGGCAGCAACCCTAGAGAAAGAGAGAGGAGAGGTTAAGAAAGAAAAGATATGTATTTTACTTCTCTTCTTCATAAAATTCTAATACAATATATGTATAAATATATAGCCAATAGGCCCGACCAAAAACTTTCCTAGCTAACCTAATACATGAAAGCACTCACCAAGCCCATGTACATCCATTTCTCATATGCTCTCATTCCATGAAATTAATCCCAGTCCAAACCACGAATTAGCCATCTTAAGATCTTTCAAACCAGGCTTTAAGACCCATTAGATCAAACCCAATCCAAGATTAGATAGAAAACCCCATGTAGTCTATTTGCTATGTCTGAGCCAGCTCGATGAGGCTCGAGCCGACTCGACTACATCTTATGCCATAGACCATAAACCTATCTTAGATTAAAGAAAACCAAGGATAAAGATAGAAGTAGAACAAGAAAAGATTTAGAAGAAAAATTTGATATTCTTCACTTAGCTATTCTACTAGGCAGCCTTAATTTCCAAGGACATACTTTACTAAGCTTCTTTCTATATACCAATTTCTCTAGAATTACCTAAAGATACTCACGACTTAGCACACTGATATATGACACTAATCTTTCTTTTACTCGAGGACGAGTAAAGTTCAAGTTGAAAGATATGATAAGTACTTGATATATTATAATAAAAAGTACTAAATGTTGTTACATTGTATGTTTATTAGTTGAATTTGATGCTTCTTAATATTTTTTACAGGTAATTAGGAGATTGGGCTCATTCAAGCTAATCTAGACTCAAATTGGCTCAACCAAGCAAAAATCAGATATCTAATAGGCTAAGAGCAAACAACTCAAGGGGTTAAGTCACAATCAATGGCTAGGAAGCAATTCATTGAAGATCCAAGGGCCAAGAAGAAAGATAGTTGCTTTAAGGGTTTGGATCGAAAATAATTGATCAAAGGGATAAAAATTGAGGCTCGTATCTATGAAGCTCTAACCCAACTTGGAGCCTAATCTAAAGATCCTACATGTTCCATCCTAAACTGATTTATCATGGATCATAGAGTGGAAAGAAAAGAGGAAATGCCAAAGGGAGAAAGAAATTATATGCTATTTCCTTCTTACCATATTTTTCACGTCCCAATTAGAAGTCTACACCAAATCAAAAAATTTTCATGCATACTTTATCTCATCCATCCATTTCTATCATATCTTTAGTCCCATATTGCTTAACCAATAAATCCTCCTACCTCCTAACATCTATAAAAAGCTCCTAAAGCTTCAACCAAAAGCATTCCTTCCATCCATCTAGCTCTAGCCTTCACACCTTCTCTCTCTCTCTTTCACTTAAGTCTCCACTTTTCTTTCTTTCTTTTCTTCCTCTATAAAACTCTCTTCTTCCTTTTTTCTTCCTGCGGGTTAGATGCAAGAAGATGGCAATGGCGGATGACATCCCTTCTATATGGTTAGGCTCCATCATCTCAAGAGAAAAGATGAATCTTGTAAATAGATGGTTTGATGTTGATCTATTTTATGTATCTTTTTTTTTATTAATAAAATTTTTAGTTTATTTAGAAATTAAAAGTGCATTATTTTTTTTTGCTTTGTTTATAAAGATCTAGATTTTGAATAATCTATGCTCTAAGAGATGCATCATGATTTGAGGATACAGTGCATACTCAGACAAGAGATAGATTGTATCAAAAAGAATAAATTCTCTCTTTTTACTTATGAGATTTAGTTAGATAACTTATATTTTAAGAAACTGACCATGATCTGAGGATACGGTCCCTGCTCAGAAAAAATATAAGCTATACCAACCAAAATCATAAGTAGCGGTGCTGCAGCAGAAAATGGATATGATATCTATTTTACAAGAAAATTCGACTACTTGAGGCTTCTCTTCTATATTAGACTCATTAAATTTCTTTTAAATATTATTTTATCAATTAGATTAGTTTTTCAACTCTTAAAAATAACCAAGCTATCTTTTAATTTTTTTAAACAACTATCTTAGATCCCTGAGGACTCGACCCGATTCATTCTGTTCTATGGAGTAATAGTTGGTTAACTTTTATCTTTGATCGCTCTCACGATAAGAGCGCATCAATACCCCACCTCCATATTTGCAATGCTGATCAGCACCAGCACCTTTCCTCGACCAGACCACATAAGGCGTGTGGGGGCTGGACATCTAGGATGCTAGCTGGCTACCCGAACCTTTCCTTGGTCCCAGTGCTCTATATGCCGAGATCCAAATCCCATACTTCTAATTAATTAATTAATTATCTAACTAGTTAATTAAATTAATATTTAATTAATTACTTTTAATATCTAATTATATTTAATTAATATAATTTAAATAAAAAATTAACTTCTAGTATTAGCTATTGCTAATGCCGACGCTAATACTTATGATAGAAGGTAAGCTGCTATGCAGGACTAAAGCATTGGCTGGCATGCGAGACTGAGGTGTGAGGAGGCATAGGCTGGCGACTAGGAACTGAGACTAGGGGATATGGCCAAAGAGATGAGGGTGCATAGACGAGGCCGTAGGGTAGGGGCCGTGGGGTCAGGTCAATGAGGCTGGGGCAGCGACTCGAGGATGTGATCGTGAAAATGAGGGCACGAGGATGGGGCTGCGGAAAGGTGGCACAAGTTGGGGCTGCAGGGTCAGATCGGAGGGAGGTGAGCTTGGTGCAGTCGAGGGGAGGCGGCTGGACGCTCGGGGAGGCAATTGGGGGAGGTGAGCTAGGTACAGCCTAGGAGAGTGGTCTGGGGCTCGAGAAGGAGGCCGGGGGGAGGTAGGCCAAGGGAAGGTGGGTCGAGTGTAGCCGACGGGAGGCAGCTGGGGGGTGGTCACTGGAGGCTCAGAGAGACGGTCGGAGGGAGGTGGTCGGGGGCTCGGGGAGGTGTGAGGCGAACAAGAGAGGGGGGTGGCAGGGGGACTGGAGAGCGTGTGGTGGGGGACAAAAATGCGGGGGGCAGGGGGTGGCAAAATGATGGCATGGTGGGTTGGTAGAATATGAGTGCACGCTATGGAAAAAAATGAGGATTGAAAGGTTATTAGTGACAACAAACTACCATCGCTAATAATTTTTTTCTATCACTAATAATTATAATTTAAAATAAATTTATTAATAATAGTAAATTACCATCGCTAATAATTTTTTTCATCATTAATAATTATATTTTAAAATAAATTTATTAGTGATGATAAATTATCGTTGTTAATAATTATCCCTCATTGCTAATAATTATATTTTAATATAAACTTATTAGCAATGATAAAAAACCATCACTAATAATTTAATTTCTTTCATTGATAATAATTATAAAAATATATTTTAAAAAAATAAAATTACTTATTTTGATAGAAAAATATCGTCGCTAATAATCTTCATCCATCACTAGTAATTATATTTTAAAATAAATATATTTGCAATGATAAGATACCATCATTAATAATTTTTTTCATCACTAATAATTATGAAAATATATTAAAAATAATAAAATTACATATTAGTGATGGAAAAATATTATCACTAATAATTTTTTTCTCTTGCTAATAATTATAAAAATATATTAAAAAATAAAATTATTTTTTATTAGAGATGATAATTTACCATCTTTAATAAACTTTTTCATCACTAATAATCATAAAAATATATTAAAAAAATAAATTATTTTTTAATTTATTAGCGATAGTATTTTGCCATCTTTAATATGTATCCTACCATTGCTAATAATAATAAAAATAAATTAAAAAAACTAAAATTACTTTTTATTAGTGATGCAATGTCGTCACTAAAATTTTAAAATTTCATTGCTAATAATTATTTTTATATTAAAATAATTATTAGTCGATAAAAAAAGAGACTTAGAAAATGTAATATATATTCTAATAAGAATCATTAATTGAAAAATCAGTTATCCAAAATCTTCATCATAGTTAGGATTGAAATTAGGCCAAGCTAGGCAGGGCCCTATCCATACCCAAGCTTGGCCCAAAAATATTGCCTCTAGTTTAAAATAGTACTTAAATTAAAGACCAACAAAGTAAACAAGAAAAAGAGAAAAAGAAGGCTGCTCAGATCTGCCATTGAAAAATAAGACATTGCAAGTTCATCTGCACCTTTACCTATTAGGTGACGCAAGCGATTGCCTACTGTTGGGGATAAACCTCGCTTCTACCGAAGTCCAGTTTGATGCTCAGCCTAATGCAATCAGTAGCCATGGAAGAGCTTCAGCGAACGAATCTTCGTCGAACCCTTTCAGCCAGTCGAACTCCTCAGTGGCTGACTCCTTCGGACTCCCAGCGGTCGAGCTCCTTTGAACCCCTTCAGCCGGTCGAACTGCTTAGCGATCGAGCTCCTTGGACTCCCAGCGGTCGGGCTTTAGTCGAACTCCTCAGCGGTCGAGCTTCAATCGAACTCCCCCAAGAGTCGAACTCTCTCCATGCCCTTCCAACTAGATGCCTGCAGGAGCCGAACTCCCTCCAAGCTTCCTCTTTGATCAAACTTCTTCAGGAGCCGGACTCCTCCCAAACATTTTCTTCGGTCGAACTTCTTCAGGAGTCGGACTCCTCCCAGACATCTCCTTCGATCGATCGAGCTTCTTCCAAACTCTCCAGTGACCGAGCCTTAGCCGCACTCCAGCCAAATACCTACGGGAGCCGAATTCCTTCCGAGCTTCCTCTTCAGGAGTCCGAACTTCTTTGAAATCAATATATGCTGAAGTCCACCATGCCTGCTTTCTTCGAGCCATGGCTATTAAAGCTGGATAAACGGTCACCATCAGTCTGCCATAGGCGATGCTACAGGCGGCTCCGCCAGACCACGAGCAGCCCACCACTGTCGGATGGTATGGCTATCGCTATCGACCTGACGATACCATCCTCTCCACATCAAATCTGGTGCAGCCTCAAGCAGCCCGCCACTAGGCAGTTGTAGCTGTCACCATCAAGCTCCGCCTATAAATAAGACCCTCCAGATACGCTGGCTCTAAGCTCTAAGCTCTCCTCTCCTTGTCTAAGCTCCGTGGAACTCATTCCTGAGCACTTCATTCCTGTTGGTCAAAGCTGACTTGATCATCGGAGGGTCCTATCGAAGCCACCCCTACCGACTCTGGATGAAACTTTATTTTGTAGATTTTCGATGGCAACCTCGTCCACCTCCGCTCCAGCTGCCTCCGATGACGATCAGATTCTGCGTCAACAGATTGGTGCTAGAGGAAGGATCCAAACCTCCGAGATTTTCTTATTCTTAAAGGAGTGCTCGATGATGGTTTCTCTCTTTTCTCTTCGAAGATCTCTCTTCTTCCTCTCTAGAGTTTTTTTTTGAAGAGAAAATGCCTCCTAGGAGAGCTTCGACTTGGCGATCAGCCGCCTCCGTGCCAGGTCCATCTGCTCCCGTTTTAGCTCCGATAGCTCAGGTTCTATCCGAAGCCACCGCAGATGTGGAGCTGTTCAATCTGCTGGTCGGGTTCGTGATCCTATCGAGATGATGCAGACTGTGCAACAACCTTCGATGGAGACTTTGCCAGCAAATCCGCCATGAGGATGCGAGGAACCGACCTTAAGAAAGAGCATTTGGGCATACCAATCATCCTTAGGAAGAAGAAATGGAGAGCAGAAGTTCTCCCAAAGAAGGTCTCATAAGGAGGCGGAATAAAGTTTGGCCGCATTCTCAATCTTCCAGCACAAGTAAGGCCGAACTCTCCCTCGAGCCCGCTATCAAGGAAGCTCCACAGAAGGTCTCACAAGGAGGCGGAACGAAGTTCGGCCGCATTTATGACCTCCCAGCGCAAGCGAGGCTGAACTCCCCCTCGAGTCTGCCATCGAGAAAGCACCGTCAAAGGTTTCACAAGAGAACGAAATAAAGTTCGGCGTGAGCAAGACCGCCGAACTCTCCCTCGAGCTCGCCATCAAGGAAGTCCCGACAAAAGGGCATGAAGTTCTCTCGTAGAAGGTTTCATTAGAGGGTAAAATGAAGTTCGGACGTGCTCACGACCTCCCCAGCACAAGCGAGGCTGAACTCTCCCTCGAACTCGCCGTCAAAGAAGCCCTGACAAAGGGGCATGAAGTTCTCCTGATGAAAGCTTCACAGGAGGGCGGAGTGAAGTTCGATGCAAGCGAGGTCGAACTCCCCCTCTATAGATGTAAATGTCGAACTTTGTTAGTTTTTCTATTGATTTTATATTTGGAGGAATCACAAAATTTTGTATTTGTTTCTCTGGCACTTGAACATTAACTCTTCGATCATGTCATGGGCTCTGCTGTGGATCAGGGAAACAATACACCTTCTCCCTTCAGCAGCATCTCTGGGTCTCCTCCTCGTTAAAGTGGGGAATGGCCTTTTAAATCTAGACCCAGCTCTTTCTTCCTGTGTTGGAAGCTTTGTATCCTTTCCTATTTTTACTAACAACTCGATCTATAAATCCATTCCACAATCTTGTGATTGCACACTTGGCAGCAGTTTGTTTTGCACCATGATGAAGTTTATGAATCTTGGATCAAAACTTGATTCTTTTCAGACAGATGGGAACAATGTTAGGTGACACATCCTAAAACTTCTTCCTCATTAAACCTAAACATTGTTTGAGAACTTATTCTACCATCTTCCCCTATGTAATGACTTATTATGCACCAGCTTGTTTCTTTTACATTTCTTCTTTTGCCTTCTTTCCCTATCTATTAGTTGTAAGCTTGTTTTGATTGGACTACATCAGATCCCATTTATGGGCACGTCCTTTTGTTAAACTCATTAACTCTTTTTTGATTTTTGTTCTATGGTCTGCAGAAGATCCAAAAAAAAAAAAAACTTGATATCTTTGATTGGACTACATTCATTTTCATATTTAGTAATTTAAACACCATGAATTATAATGTTGTATTTGAAAAAAAAAATATTTTAATCTTTTGATAGGTGTAAGCAAACCCACTACAAAGAGGTGGTCTAAGAAGAGATTGTCCTTCATCGAAAAGACATTCTAGGGGTTGCAATATGGATCTTGAGCTCTAGACAATTAAATTTATAGAATACAAAAAGCATCTATTCATATACTAATTGTTGTCCAAATGTACTAGTCCAGAAAGGAGGAGGATGAATTTGATTTTTTAAAAAATTAAAAATAAAATATATATTCTAATTAATAATTAAAAGAGTGACTGTGATGTATATGCAAGGAGTGATAGAAGAACTAAAACTAAGGGAAAGGAAGACAAAAGAATAAAGCACTGAACAATAATAAATATAATAATTTATAGTAGTTTAGTATTGTTAGTGCAGAAAATGGATAATTCTGTTGGTGCAGAAAATTGATGGCTGCTGAAGTTCGCTGGAGGTGGAGGTAAGGATCTCGCCGATGAGACTTGCAAAAAAAAAGTCCAAGCCGGAGTTGGATGGCTC
Organism: Cocos nucifera; assembly: GCA_006176705.1. Classification (NCBI taxonomy): domain Eukaryota; kingdom Viridiplantae; phylum Streptophyta; class Magnoliopsida; order Arecales; family Arecaceae; genus Cocos; species Cocos nucifera. The sequence goes on from QRFJ01000044.1 coordinate 2,721,090, forward strand.
CGGCGTGAACCCTCCAATAGTCAAGTTAGTTTTCTGACTAACCAGAATGGAGTATACAGGAGATTAGAATGGAGAAGAGAGATTAGAGAAGATAAATTTAGAGGATCATATTTATAGATGGAGCATGTAACAGATTGACAGTGACAATCACAATAGAATATCAGAAGACTGTTTGGGCCACTCAAAGTTTACTACAAAGAGTGGACTGTCATTTGTCGCGACTTGCTGACGGTTGGATATTATTTGCTAGAGTTTGGATGGAAGATCGGAGGATTCCGAGCTTGGTTGTGAGCCATTCATACTGAGATTAAGTTGTTAGAGCTTAAGATCGGGCCAACTGAGCTTGAAGATTGGTCTTTATGTTGAAATGACAAGTTTATAGGATAGGCTTTGAGTTTGAACCTTGGTAGGGCTATCTTGACAGCTTTCAGTAGCTCGGCCGCCTTCAAGGTTGATCGAGAGCAGGCATAAATACTCTGATCTGGAGGGCTGAAGGTCGAAAGGAGATGATAGGTTCTAATTTAATTAAGACCATGTTCCAGCTGTCTTGAGAAAGTTTAGTCAATATCCAAGGTCAGCTTGAAGTTAGGATGGAGGAGTGCTGAGGTTCAACGTTGGCGAAGTGGTTGCTTCTTATCCTAAGTTAAAGATCGGACTGATACTAGTGATGAGGTCCTTTTGCTAACTCATTCATCTAGTCGAGGTCCTCGGCGTAGCCTTGGTAAGATCTACTATCTACAGGGTGAAGTAGAGGAGCTCAGCTGACACATAAGATTAGGCATTGGCAGAGGTTGTCGTCATTTTTGGAATGAGCTGCCTTTGGTTGAAGTTCTGGGCTTAGTTGCATTTTGGAAGGCTGATCTTCTGGAATTTGCCTAGACTAGGAGATTGACTTGAGTGAAGCTTAAACCTGATCATCGTGACTCCAGATGGCACTGTACCGAGGTTGGACTTCAGCGAGAGCCATTTTATCTCCAATACTTATTTTTCTACTTTCAAGTCTAAAGTTTGGATGAAGGGAGTATCAGAACTTACGATCGTCGAAGTTTCATTTAGTTTCCCGCCCTTGGGGATGAAGAATTTTGGATGGTTCGAACTGATTTGGGAGCCCTTTATTTGCTTGTCGGGCCAGTTCAATATCGATGGATGTATCCTATTGAATGATAATAATATTATAAAAAATTAATTTTTTTACTTAATTTATAATCATAATAAAAAAAATAATTACATATTTTTTATATTTAATTTTATCATTTTGTATGTATAGATTCTTGTATAAGTTGAAATAATATGTGCAAAATAAGGCACATTCAGAATGATCAACTGCGGAAGCATATATTTCCATAGAGTATCTTACATTCTGTTCGATGTACCTCAATGATGTGAAAATATAATTTAATCATGAAGAGTTCAATGCAGATAGAAAATGGACTAACATTGAATCTATATTATCTATTTTTAAGATTAATATTCATCCCATTAGTGAAAGAAAATACAAACATATGGACATAGAAGAGTGCAAACTGGTGTATTTCTATGTACTGAATAATTACGAAAAAATCTATCATATTTTATGGAGTAAATATCTTTACATAATCAATATTATATAATTTTTATGAGGTAAAATAAATAATAAGCATGTATTTATTATAGAGATCATAGAGACATATTATTGCAACAAAATAATAGAGATATCGAGGAATGACATCGAAGAAAGTTCGCAGCTTAGTTCAGACAACATGTAAGCATAATAACAGTTTTATTCAAATTTTTATTACATATAATATATATAAAGATGATTTATCTTAACTTATATGTATATTGTAGATGATGTTAATGTATCATGATAAAGAAGATGGTGCAACCAAGAAATTATATGATTTGGCATGCCATCTCGATCCTAGGATTTTGTGTTATAGCTCATATATTGTTGGTGGTATGAGATTTCATACAAAGGTGCTTGATATGCAATGGCGGACTCAAAATAATTTATTTTTGACATTGAGAACCAATGGAGATAATAAGATTGAATATTATGATATCCTAATTGACATTATACAGTTAAAATGTGGATCAAAATAATTTGTTTACCTATTTAATACCAATGATGGGATATCAGCAATAATAGGATAGGTATTCATAAAGATGCATACTTCACAATCATCAACTTTGCAAGAATATGGTACCAATTTGATCATTTTATACTCACTAGTCAGGCAAAGCAGGTATTATACCTAAAAGATATGAGATATGAGAGTGAATGACATATTGTACAAAGGATTGCATCAAGGGATGTTTATGACATACATGTTCATTCTGAGATAGAAATAGATGAGGATATTTTTCAAGAAAAATAGAATACAGATGACTTAAGATGGTACAGTACTGACATTGGAAGCAATCTCCTCCTCTGATTAGGGATGACATACAATCCGATAATATTGATGTTAGTGAATTAAGTCTGAATGTGTCAAAGGATTATGATAACAATGATGACAACTTCATAAATGATGATGAGAAAAATTATATATTGATGGATTATGATGATGAAGATATCGATAATCCTCCTGATAAAGATACAAACATTGAATAATAATATATAATTTTTCAAGAAACTTATATATCTTATATTTCATATATCATTTAGTATTGATATAATTTTTATTAATATTATATTATCTCTAATATGTTGTTTGATACAGAAATATCACCAGGAGGACGATCCCGAAGGAAAGGCCCACATGGAGATGTCGGTGTATTTCCATCTCAGCAACAGTCTCCTGATTAGGCAGTCACATTATATACTACCATGACGGGTTGATTTTATATATTATATTTTTTATATTTAATTTATTTTAATTTTTTATCATTTATAAATAACTGATTTTAAGCATGTCACTAGAAGGATGATCTGACGGGGAGGACCGACATGGAGATGTTGGTACTTCTTCATCTCAGCAGTACACTACTAAGACAGGCACATCATCTCTTACTATGATAGGTTAATTTTATATATTATAGTTTTTTTATATTATATTTATTTTAATTTTTTATCATGTATAAATAACTAATTTTAAGCTTTTATTTTGGTGTAGCTGCTGATACTATGATTAAGCGGACTCATGGAGCCATCAGAAATGAGAAGCTGGAGGAATGGAGGAAGGCACATCTCGGAGAGAGGATGAGGGTTGTCATCCCACCAGGATATATCATATCACTTGAGTGCCACATTAGGGATCTATACGTGTATGAGGTTGGCATTATTATCTGATCGTTCGTTCCTTTGATGGTGTTCAACTGGCATAGAGTTACGAGACCATAGCTGCAGATCCTCCTCGATCATTTGCAAGTAACTAAATATAAATTATGTTATATTTTTAAATATAGATTTTTTTATTTATTTATATTTATTTGATAATTATTTAACTTTTATTTTTTAAAATCTCATATATTGTACATTATTTTTGCAATACGATTTTGATATTGAAGAGATTAATACCCCGCATGTGTGGAAGGCTATCCTTAGGTATATGAGGAGGTTGCTTAGAGGATTCAAATATGACTCCATAGCCACTGAAAGAAAGTCATCCATGCACGTAGGGTGGCGGCGACACGTGAGATACCGCACAAAAGTGTATCACATCCCAACTGGGATCTCTTCTGCACCAAATATGAGGATCTTGCATATCGGATATAACTATTATATATAATAAAAATATTGATTATTGAATTGATATGGTATTTTTATATGTTCACTAATATTTTAATTGCATTTACTTATTAGGCCTTTTGCGAAAAGGCCTTACAGAGCTGGTCGAGGCTCACGGTGATATATTATGGTGGATCAAAGTTATTTGCATAGTATCACTATGAGCTGGTAAGAACATATACATATATCTTTAATGATTTGTTAGAATATGTCTGTGTATGTATACTTACATTTATAAATTTTAGAGAAACATCGAGATAGGACAGCTGCTCCGATGGATTAACATCTATCAGAGGACTCATCGCCGAGCGATAGACGAGCGGCTTTTCAGGACTAGAAAGAAATATGTGAGTATTAAGTGATTAAGTTCTATTTTAATTTCATTAATTATAAATGTTGGGGACAAATCCCGCTCCAGCCAAAGTCAGGTTCGGTGTCCAGCCTGATACGACCGATAGCAATGGAAGAGCTTCGGCGACGCGTCTTAGCCGAACTCCTACATCTAGCCGAACTCCCCAGTAGCCGAGCTCCTTCATATGCCTAGCGGCCGGACTCCTCAAGTGACCATTCTCTCAGTCAGCCGAGCTCCTTCATATGCCTAGCGGTCGGACTCCTCAAGCGACCATTCTCTCAGTCGGTCGAGCTCCTTCGGACAACCAACGTCCGAACTCCTCTACAGTCGTCTGTGGGCCGAACTACTTTTGATTGCTCATTCGCCGAGCTTCAGTCAGACTCCTGTAAAAGCCGAACTGACTCCGCATCGGTACAGCCAGGTGCCTGCGGGAGCCGAACTCCCCCAAAGCCTCCTTTTGGGCCGAGCTTCTATGGAAGCCGGACTTCTTACAGACTTCTTCAATGGACGAGCTTCTCAATGGCCAAACTCCCTACGATGGATTCCTGTAGGCAATCTCGCTACGGTTATACAACAATAATGATCGACTTTTATCAGCAATAACGATCGGCAATAACGATCGACAATAACGATCGACATTAATCAGGACAGTTATGACGCCCATTAACCAAGGCGGTTACAACAAGCTCCCTTAATAAAAGGACCCTCCGAATACACCTACGCCAGGTTCTGAAAACCCTTTTCTCTTCCTCCATACTCTGTCGAGCATTCCATTCCTATTGACGAAAACTGACTTGAGCATCGGAGGGTCTTGCCGGAGCCACCCCCCACCGACTCTGAGCCAGACTTTATTTTGCAGGTCCCCGTTGGCGACCTCATCGGTGTCAACTCCGACGGACTCCGGCGATGATCAATTTCTGCGCCAACAGATTGGCGCTAGAAGGAGGGCCTTACCGATAAAGATTTCCTTCTTAAAGGAAGCCGGTGTTCCTTTGTTCTTAAAGGAGTGCTCGAGAGATCTTTCTTCTTTTTAATTCAGATCCCCTTCCAAAGAGAAAAGATGCCCCCTAGGAGAGCCTTCACTCGGAGATCGGCGGCCTCCGCGGCCTGATCTCGTTCGAGTCCATCCGCTCCAGCTCCAGCCCCGGTGACTCAGGCTCATTCCGCAGCCCGGCGATCGACGGCCTCCGCGGCCCGATCCCGTCCGGGTCCGTCCGCTACCGCTCCAGTCCCGGCAATCCAGGCCGCGGTAGATGCTGAACAGTTCAACCTGCTCGTCCAGCAGGTTCGTGGCCTCACTGAGGCAGTTCAAGCGGTGCAAGCCATGCACCAACAAGCCGCCGTACCAGTCCAACCGGTGCCGGACCCTTCAGAGCCGCGTTGTCCAGTCCAGAGGCAATCAACATGGGCTACCCGACCTCCAATCCCCGGAAAAGAAAGGCAATGGAAGGAGAGCCCTTGTTCGGACCGCAGCTCATCCCAGGGAGAAGCTTTTCATCCGATCAGCAAGAAGACTTTAGAGACAAGAGACCATGAAGATCTTCTGGATCGAAGGCTCTTGGAAATGAGTCGACGGATCGAAGAACTCCGCCACGCTCCTTCCTCATATGGTAATGAGATTCGAACCGATCCTCCATTCTCACAGAAAATTATGCAGGAACCAGTCCCACCGAACTTCAAACTCCCACAGTTTGAGAGCTATGATGGGACTACTAATCCGATCGACCATTTGGAAGCCTTCCAGACGATGATGCTGCTTCATGGCGCACCAGACGCCATCCTGTATCGGGCTTTTTCCTCTACTCTTAAAGGAGCCACCAGAAATTGGTACTCGGCACTCAAGCCGAGTACCATCCTATCATTCGACCAAATGAGTCAACAATTCGCGGCCCACTTCGTCAGTAGTCGGCGTCCACGCCGAAGCTCGGACTCCCTAATGGCCATCAGGCAGAAAGAAGGGGAATCCATCCGAGCTTAAGTTACCCGATTTAATGCTGCTGCATTGAAAATTCAGGATTTGGACCAGTCTGTCGCGATGGCCGCATTCAAGGGCGGCCTTCAAAAAAATAACTTGCTGTTCTCCCTGGAGAAAAGGTATCCTTGGAACTTCGTCGATCTACTGGCTCGGGCCGAGAGATATGCCCGTGCGGAAGAAGCCTTCAAGTTGAAGGACGAAGAAGCCTTAAGAAAGTGGCTGGCAAGCAATGGGAAGCCGAATGAAGTTTGGCCGTGCTCACGGACTCCATCCGATAGCAGGCGGACCCGAACTCCCCGAGCTTACAAAGAAGCACAAAGAAGCCCTCCTCCCAAAAGATTCCGCGACTACGCCCCCCTCAACGCTCCTCGAACTCAGATTCTCACCGAAGTTAAAAACCAACTGCCAAGACCAGAAGGGTTACGATCTCCCCCAAACAAGCGTGACCGAAACAAGTATTGCCTCTACCATCACGACCATGGCCATGATACTGAGGAGTGCATCCAGCTTCGAGACGAAATCGAGGAGCTTGTCAGAAAGGGACGGCTGGGTGAATTCATTCGACGTCATCCTGAAGATCGATAAAGGGCGCTGTCATAATGAGAAATGATAAGATCAACCGCCTCACGACGTCGTTACCCCAGGTTCCAGCGCCGAAGCCAGGAGAAGCATACTCCAAAGTAAGGAGGCCAGCATGAGAAAGGAAAGATCGTTCGCATGAAGAAGGGCGAAGGAACAACGCAGCCACGACCCTGAGTCACAAAGAATTCGAGAATACATTACCAGTGGCTTCCTTTTAATAAAGTTCTTCCCTTTCAACGATGTGTTGTTTTTAGGCGCCAAAACTATGTAATGATAGGAAAAAAAACAGTCAACAGTCGTCGTGTTAGGAACAGGAGGAAGACCTCGTCCTAACATGAGCAGGGTAAAGACCATCAACCTCTTGAGAAGTTTGGCCAGAGATAAGATCTCTCCCAAAAAATAAGTTCGGTCAGAGATAATATCTCTCCCAAAAAACAACCTCGGCCAGAGATAAGATCTCTCCCGAGAGTAAGTTCGGCTAGAGATAAGATATCTCCCGAAAAATAACCTCGACCAGAGATAAGATCTCTCCCGAGAGCAAGTTCGTCTAGAGATAAGATCTCTTCCGAAAAGCAAATTCGGCCAGAAATAAGATCTCTCCCGAAAAATAACCTCGGCCAGAGATAAGATCTCTTCCCTGAGAGAAAATTCGGCCAGAGATAAGATCTCTCCCGAGAGTAAGTTTGGCCAGAGATAAGATCTCTCCCGAGAGTAAGTTCGGACAGAGATAAGATCTCTTCCAAAAAACAACCTCGGCTAGAGATAAGATCTCTCTCGAGAGTAAGTTCGGCCAGAGATAAGATCTCTCCCGAAAAACAACCTCGGCCAGAGATAAGATCTCTCCCGAGAGCAAGTTCGGCCAGAGATAAGATCTCTCCCGAAAAGCAAATTCGGCCAGAGATAAGATCTCTCCCGAAAAATAACCTCGGCCAAGAGATAAGATCTCTCCCGAGAGTAAGTTCGGCCAGAGATAAGATTTCTCCCGACGAGCAAATTTGGCTAGAGATAAGATCTCTTCCGAAAAATAACCTCGGCCAGAGATAAGATCTCTCCCGAGAGCAAATTCGGTCAGAGATAAGATCTCTCCCGAAAAGCAAGTTCGGCCATCTCTCCCGAGAAGCGACTTCGGCCAAAGGAGATAAGATCTCCCCTGAGCGACCCTGCCAACCTCGATCAAGCTTCGATCCGGACCAGCACGGAGCTCGGAGCCCGGAAGAAGACTTCGACAGTCGTCTTTTCTACACTCTCTTCCTTCGAGTTTCGAACTCGGGAGTAGGGGGCTAGTGTTGGAGATAAATCCCGCTCCTGCCAAAGTCAGGTTCGGTGTCCAGCCTGATGCGACCGATAGCAATGGAAGAGCTTCGGTGACGCATCTTAGCCGAACTTCTACATCTAGCCGAACTCCCCAGTAGCCGAGCTCCTTCATACGCCTAGCGGCCAGACTCCTCAAGCGACCATTCTCTCAGTCGATCGAGCTCCTTCATATGCCTAGCGGTCGGACTCCTCAAGCGACCATTCTCTCAGTCGATCGAGCTTCTTTGGACAACCAATGCCCGAACTCCTCTGCAGTCGGCTGTGGGCCGAACTACTTTTAATTGCTCATTCGTCGAGCTTCAGTCAGACTCCTGCAAAAGCCTAACTAACTCCGCATCGGTACAGCCAGGTGCCTGCGGGAGCCGAACTCCCCCAAAGCCTCCTTTCGGGCCGAGCTTCTACGAAAGCCGGACTTCTTACAGACTTCTTCAATGGACGAGCTTCTCAATGGCCGAACTCCCTACGATGGATTCCTGCAGGCAATCTCGCTATGGTTATACAATAATAACGATCGGCTTTTATCAGTAATAACGATCGGCAATAACGATCAACAATAACGATCGGCATTAATCAGGACAGTTATGACACCCATTAACCAAGGCGATTAAAACAAGCTCCCTCAATAAAAGGACCCTCCGAGTACACCTACGCCAGGTTCTGAAAATCCTTTTTTCTTCCTCCATACTCTGCCGAGCATTCCATTCCTGTTAACGAAAACTGACTTGAGCGTCGGAGGGTCTTGCCGGAGCCACCCCCCATCGACTCCGAGCCAGACTTTATTTTGTAGGTCCCCGTCGGCGACCTCATCGGCGTCAACTCCGACGGACTCCGACGACGATCAATTTTTACGTCAACAATAAAGTTTAGATTTTTGATTATATTTATTTATTCTTTAATTAGGATTGGATGATGGAGATAGATCCTAGCCCCTCTCTAAGGGCTCCACCCCATCCACAAATGATGATATCTGTGATGAGGTGCTCGATACGAGATCAGTTATGTTGCGGGATTGGGATATGAGATTGTGGTCCCTAGCTCCTCTCGAGTAGCATATGTTTCTTGTGATGCTCTTTTATATGAGGTGGAGAGGAGACATGCTGAGACCGAGAGGAGACATCGAAAGGAGATAGCGGATCTATGGTAAGCCAATGCTAAGCTTTCATCCCAGCTTACAATATTTGGGATGAAGCTCGATGAGTTATGTCACCGTATATCTTTCACATCGACTTTCGATGTTCCTGCTAATGCTTATGATTAGGACTCCAGCGATGATGATGATGATGGGTGTCCTTATGACCAATATTATTTTATATTATTTTTAATCAATATATTTTTATCATTTAGTAGATAACTAGTTTGCTAACTTAATTTTTTAATTTAATGTAGGTCTATGATATGTGGCTGAACATATGGAGTTTTATTTTGTTTCAATGTATATATTTTTTATATGGTATCTTTTATGATTGTATATATCTTTTATATTAGTTGTATGTATGATATTTTGTATAAATACATGATTTTTTATAGATATTTTATATGAATATTTTAAAGTGAATGAATTTGATTTTGGTATGTATTTATTTGTCTAGAAATTTTTAAGTGAAAATGATGAAGATAGATATTATATGTTCATTTGTCTATAGATTTTAAAAAATTAGCATAAATAAAATTATTTTTTTTGTTAAAAATAATTAGCAATGCAAAAATAAGCATAGGTAAAAAATTCTAGCGACATTAATTAGCATTGGTAAATTTAAAGTAACCATCGTCAAACAGCATGTCAGCTTTAGCCACGCTTAGCCAATTACCGACGTTAGTTAACATCGCAAAATATTTACCTACGCTTTTTTTAGCATTGCCAAAATTAGCAAAGAAAAATGAATGAAGGTAAATCAAACATTAGCGACATAAATGTTGCATTGCTAATAGTTTATCGACGTTACTTAAGCATTGCAAAAAAAAATTTGTGATGATTTATGTATGTTGCTAATTAAAAAATTTTTTGACGTTCAATTAGCGTAGGTAAATTTTTATTTTTTAACATAATTTTGCATCGATAAAAATCTTTTTGCCGATGTTTACGTTGCATAAGTAAATTTTCTATTTTTGATGTTTATTTACATCATTAAAAATATTTTTTTCGATGCTTAAGAAGCGTAGCTAGAAATAATCACCAATGTTTATTTTAACGTTGATAAAACCAATTTTTTTATGAAAATTTTTAACCATCGATAAATGGAATCAACGACGACACTTTTGCTAATAGATTTTTATGGATGCATTTTACATTGGTAGAAACAATTAGCAATGCTATTTGTGGATTAGCTATGCTTTTATATATTGCATAGCTAATTATCCTTTTTCTTATAGTGATGAGATCCGCTCGTCGATAGTCGGGCCCTGACACCAAGGTCGTGGATGTAGGAGATCCAGGGCCGCCTCTCCCCCATGAGATCCATGCACCCTCCCTCTGCCTTGCATTGTCTTCACCATCATTCAGGCTGCCTCTTCCCCTCTACCACTGCCTTTCATGGCTCTGTAACTCCATGCCCCCTCCCTTTGCCTTGCATCATCTCCGTCGCTATTCGGGCTACAAGATCTGTGCCCCCTTTCTCTGTTCACATCATCTCTGCCGCCATCTAGGCCGTCTTTCCACCTCCATCATTGCCTTCCACAGATCGTTGGGGCCCCAAAATCAGATCCCGATACCCAGGATTCATTAGGATCCGGATCTAGTACTTCAAGATTAGACCTATCAGGTATTTGAATTTGGGTCTAGTACCAATAACTAAGCTTGGGTTTGGATCTAAATATCCAGGTTCCGATCCAAACCTGATCTATTGACAGGTCTATTTGAATCAAAATGTGCAATGGAAGCATAGAGTGATCTGAATTATTTTCAAGCTGATCAGATAGTTATTTATTTGAAAGATGTTATAATAAAAAACTTGATTTAAAATTAGAAAATGTTGTGACTTGAGATAAAAGTAATTCTAAATTTTTTAGAACTTGAGCAAGAAAAATTTCGAGGATAAAATTTTTTTATAGGGGGGAGAATGTAATACCATAAAAATCCAGCCGCATGAATCTTAAAGCAACCATAAAAAATAAAGAAAAATAGAAAGAAGACTCCTATTGAGAGTCTTCTCTTTCGTTGGACTCTCAATCAGAGTCAAAATCAGATACCGGGGAGAAGTCCAACTCCTTCCCCTCCAACTCTATTTAAAGGATGAAGTCTTTTGTGAAATCCCCTACTGCTAGCCACCATTCATTGACTGGAGAAGTCTTTTTCCTCTCTTTTTCTTCTTCCAAGTCCACTAGAATCATGTCCAAATATCATCGAAGATAAGGTGAAAATCCTTCTCACAATCTTCTCCCTCTTCCTCGGCCACCAAAACCTAATTTCCAACAACCATCATCAAAATTTTTTATGGGAATGAAGAACCACTATTTTTCTTTGGTTTTTTATCTATTTTTTCTTATTTTTTGGCGGCAGACATCACTACTGGCCACTGGCCAGTGATCGCCCATCTGCACCACACCACCACCACCAAGGAGAAGTTCTCCCCTATTTCAAGAAAGAAGGGAATGTAGAGTCCCCTGTTCCATTGAGAGAAAAAGAGGAAAAGTAAAAGGAAAAAGGAAAAAAGGTGAAGAAAAGAAATAGAAAAAAAAGAAGAAGAAAAGAAAAAAGAAAGAAAGAAAAAAGAGAATAGAGTTTCCTTCTTCCCTCTCTCTTTCTCTTCCTGAAATTATTTCTCTCTAAAAAAAATTATTTTCTCTCTCACAAATTTCTCTCTCTAAAAGTATCTATCTCCTAAAATTTTTTGGATCTTAGAAAGACTCTCTAATAGTCTTGATAGATCTTGGTGAAGAGATCTTAATTTGACTATCGGATAGTTTATCGGTTTCCACCTTGATTGGTCTGAGCATCATGAGATTTCATTAGAGATCACATCCTAACATCCTAGTATGATCTTTGATTTGTAGTTAATCGATTTGATGCCCTAGATCAAATCGATTAGATATCTAATGCCACTAAATAGCCAGCCCTATGAGGCTTTAGGATTTTTATTTTAAAAATAATCATGATTAAAATTTAATAAAAGTATAATTTTGGGCATTAGGTTTTGAAAGAGAAATTTTTGAAATTATGTAGATTCGTTGGAGTGCATGTGAGGTAAGTAATAATCCATCTTTTCTAGATCTTTTATTTATATAATGTTATTTTAAAAATTAAATATGTTGGGTGTAAACCCTCTCCAACCGAAGTTTGGAAAGATGTTGAATTTTGGGATGATCTCGTCCGACGACAACAGCCATGGCCAACTTCACTCAATGACTCCAGAACCAATAGGAACCTCATCTCCATCTTATTAGCCTTCGGACGGTCCCAACAAGGGCGGGACTCCAAAAGGAATGGTTGAATTGCAAGAGTCTCAAATTCATCCGCCTATTACAACCAGCAATAAAGCTCCTGCCGATCAATCTTCTTCCGATCATCCATAAGGCTCCTTTCAACCGATCTTCCTCCCATCGATCCTCATCCAATCGATCTTTATCCGTTCGAACTCCTTGTACCCATTGGAAAGGGCCTCATCGTCTACACAGACTCCTTCAACCATATACCCTTCAAACCTCCGCCAGTCAGACTCCTTTCGAACTTCTTCAGTGGGTCTCCTCACGAATCCCTCCAACATATCTCCCTCTGGATGACCCTCTCTAGTCGCACTCTCACTTGACGAACTTCTCCAGCTGCCCTCTCCTCCAAATGATTTCCTCCAACCGGGTTCCACCATTAGAACTCCTTTCGGCCTCCAGCCTTTCAGACTCTTTCAGCAACGTGCCTTCCAAACTCCTCCAGCTAGACTTCTGTCAGACTCCACCTAGTTGCCCAAGAGGCTTATCAGGGCAACATATCCCTCATCAAAGTTCTTGACTGTCGATCTTGTTCCTATTGAAATTTATCAACCTCCGTAGAGATGAGTTCATGCTACAGAATCTTTTAAAAGCACACCAAAGTTTGGTGACATGAACTCGAATAATGAAGGAGAATTATTGCTATACTAACCCTATCCTTTGACTAAAATCGCTAGGCAAACTTTCTTCGATCGACCTCCTTCCAGTCGATCTTCTTCCGACCGTCTTAAAAGACCTCATCGCTTGCATGAATTTAGCCCATCAACTCCATACAAATCAACTTATATGCGAACGATCTTAAAGGAGCTCGAACCTCTCAAGAATTATTGAGATTTAAAGCTCCTCACTATTGACATCTATCTTGTCCGAACTTCAACTATCAAATTTTAGTGGACCAACGCATCGCGACAATGGACACTACTCTTTGTAACAAATTCTATGTGGCCTGAGTGACCCACTATCAAGCAGTTATGGCTGTCATTATCAGTTTGTTACACGTTCCATTTATAAAAAAAATCCTTCAGATACATTTCAGTAAGGCTTTAATCTCCTTTCCAATACTCTGCTTCTCTATTTTCTGAGCATTTCATTTCAATTGGTCGAAAATTGACTTAAGCGTCGGAGGATCCTGTCGGAGCCATCCGCCTCCAGCTTAGATTTTATTTTGCAAATCCCATCGGAGGCCTCATCTTCTCCACTCTAGCCACGTCCGATGTCCTTACGAATTTCTGCACCAATAAAATAAATTATTAATTTATTTATATATAATTTATGAATCTCATGAAAATATATTTTGAGTAGAAATTGATATAAAATTTTAAAATAATATTTCTTGCACTATTATTATAACTATTTATTAATTTAAAATCATATATGCATATTTTGATTTGATTATAAATTATATATTATTCTATGAAAAAAATTTTATACGAATCAGTTTTGGACTCTCAATTTGATTATATTTTTAAATTCTGCCAATTGAGGGTTATGCATTAGCATTCTGAGCTCATAATTCTATTTTCAGTCCAGCCATAGAGTATAAGTATGGTATTTTAAACTAGTCATAAGGTATAAGTATGGTATTTTGATTCTATCATAGGATATAAGTATGATATTCTAATTCTGCTATAGAATATAAATATGGTATTTTGGTTCGATCATATGGTACAAATGTGGTTATAGTTAAAGACCAATGAGTTGAGTAAAGTTTGTTTTGAATCGAATTTTTGAATATGATTGATTTTGTAATTAGATAGATGATTATTTATATAAATATTTTGAAAGATACTGAATTTGCTGCATTCATATTTTGAAAATAAATTTTAATTATATTTATATTAATTAATAATAAATTATATTTAATATTTATAATTTATATTATCATATGAATTATCCAATCAAGATATTCATTACTTACTAAGCTGTCTGGCTCATTACTTTATATTTTATTATTTTTAAAAATTTAGAGGTCTAACTTGACTTAAAGATTCGATATGGGAGAACAAACTGGTGGCGGCTTTATTATTTTTATTCTAGATTAGAATTTATTAAAATTTAATATAAAATAATAAAATATTATTTTGTAAGGCTTTTAATTTAATTATTTGAATTGAAGTTGGATATTAATTATTTAAATTTTATTTTATCATTATTTTATGATATCTTAAATGCTTGTGAAAAGAATTTTTTACAAGTATGCATTAGTTATCATGATTTTTGACTCATAATTTCAAATCAGGGAGTGTGACATTTTCTTCTTCCTCCCTTGCTTTAGCAATTAGGAATATTTTCCTCCATTTGATTTTCTGTGGACACTTTAGTCATCAGGACTCAGAACTGGCAGATCTATTTATATCCACACCCTATTTCTATAATATTATCTGGCTGGACCATGGCTGGTTGGGTGGCTTCCTCCCACATTCCATCAGCAACCGTGACATCCTTGTGGTGGACAAGTGCTGGCAGGTGGGGAAGGCCTTTCGCATAAGAGAGCATCTCCTGGTCTTCCATGCGTGCAAGTGCCTGATCCTTGCCCCAAAGCTACTTTAAGATGTGTGATTGGATGTGATCGTATCTGTTTCCATCTGATTACACCAAAACGTGATCGGATGGTGATGCGCGCATGAAAGTCCGTCTATTTTATATTTTTATTTTTGGGTGGGGCGGACCAGGTCAGTTGACCTTTCACGCGACAGATCCAACCCGATTTCTTGCCGGCATCTTTCGAAAGAAGACAACTCCCACCAACCTCAATCCAATCTTCAGCGGTTCCAGTGATTGTTTCTCCAGACAGCGTTTGGTAACCGCACATACACATCATCAGGTACTAACATAATTTTCTGGAGGTTTTGTACTATAGTATTTTTTTATAATATTTTATAAAATATCAAAAGATATCTGGACCGTTTTGTTTATAGAAAAGAAAAATATTCGTTATTTTCTGTTCCACCCTTGCTCTCGTAACCATCGTCCCCGGCGGGGGGGACTCGGCACGTTTGGCTCCTACGGCGCAAAATGGCCTTGGAGGCACAAGCCACCTCCTCACCATCTATTGCCCCGCCGCCACCTTGATCGTCACCGCCACCATATCCCTCTCATAGACGCTGGCTGCAAGATCACCATGTTGGTCCACTGCCTAGGCACCATTATTTCCACACCCTGTCCATCAGAAGGAACTCCTCCGGTGGTGCCCCTCTACCAGGATCTCCAGCAGTCAATGGAGATCATCTCCACCTCCAATCCCACTACCTCTCTCTTCTTGAATTCCACCTCTCCCACTCTGCGTCTTCTTCATCCTCCTTGATGCGGTGACCAGAGCCACCCTCACCTACAGCAACCTCCATAAGTTTGCTGCAATAGCCGCCCATGCCCTCGCTGACCCTGGTGTTCACCGTGGTGACATCGTCCTTCTTGTCTAGCCCAACTTTCACCATGTCCCCATGCTCGCCCTAACCGTTATGTCCTCTCTTGCGCTAGCTTCCTCTACACCCGCCGCAACATCCAATCTCAAGTCCACGATATCATCTTGATCACCACTGATGATCTCACTCCAAGTTCAACAGCCTCTCTCCCCCGATCGCGGTTCCTCGAATTGCTCTTCATGGATTGGATGACCCCGCTTGAGTTCACCGATATGGGCCTTGCTGATCCGTCGACGCTAGTGTACTCATTGGGGATGATGGGGGGGAGCAAGGGGGTGGTGAGCTCGCCCAAGAATTTGGTGGCGATGGTGAGCATGTTGCAGCACGTGTGGGGGAGGGAGGAGGTTTATGTGTGCGTGGTGCCGCTGTTCCGCTTTTCAGGTTCTCGGTGCTCTGGCAGTCTTTGGTGGAGTTGTAGAACGCAGTGGAGAAACTAGTGGTGCTGCTGATCGTGATGCAGCTGGCGAGGTCGTCCGGTGCGGTGAAGGGCTGAAATCCGGGTTCCATCAAGGAGGTCATCTCAGGTCCTAACCCACCTCCTCCTTCGCCACCTCCACTCTAGGGTTGAGATCGAATCAAATATGAATCAAATACCAACGTATCCATATTCATTTTCATTGATGAATATAAATATAGATATAAATATTATTTAAATATAAAAATTTATATTTATATTTATTTTAAATATAATTTTAATACTAAAATATGAGTATAATTATTGATAAAATTACTTAGATATTTATTTTAAATTTTATGATTATAGAATTAAATATATAAGTAAATAAATGATAAATCTAGTTAATAATTTATTTCTATAGTTACATATTTTTTTTAAAAATTAATAAATATTATATAAAATTATATAAGATTATATATAGATTCAAATTTTTGAATACGGATTAGATAGTTGTCTATCCATATTCATATCTATTTTTCTTTAACAGATATGGATATTAGTAGAATTTTTAAATTTATATTTCAGATTGATTTAGATATAAAAATAAATTTGAATGAATAATATCCATACCTCTTTCATTCCTATCCTTCTTCTCTTTCTCTCTCAAATAGCTATCACTGACTACCTCCAATTGCCCATGTCTCTAAGACTAGAACATGAGATCAACCTTGAGGGGAGAGAGTTACCAAAAAAAATTTTAAAGTTCAAAACTTTTACTACTACATCAGCCGTGCACATAGCTTGCTACAATCATTTGCAATAAATCAAAGGCATCTATAATAGGTCGGTTGATGGTTGATTCACAACAGTTAAAAAAAATTTAAAATACTGTTAGAAGTATAAAAAAAAAAAAAAAAGTCAAAATTATTTATTTATTTATTTTATGCGCTAAAATTCTGATGTCTTTTTTGGGTTGGGAAGCGTGCAAGAACCAGCATGCAAGGACAAACGGCATGCTAACTGTGTCCTTGCTTCTTTCACACTCTACATCCTTTCACACTCAACGTGCATGACGTATCTTTGCACAAGTGGCACCAACAAGTCCAAAAGGAAGGCGTTTTGGCCTTTACCAAACCGCAGATTCCCCAATCAAACGCTGTAGACGCGAATGCCATCGATCAATCCATCAACGCCGCATGCCATTAAATTATTTCGAGAATCCATTCTTGTTTTCCTTTCATTTAAAAAAAAAAAAAGCATACTTTTGCCGTTAGCATTCCTTCTGGTCTTTTTAGTTTTATCGATGTACACCACAACAGAAACCCGATAGAAGAAAACGACAGAAACTGCTTCGACGGAATCCGTCACGGCAGCCGGATGTCATCTCGCACCGTCGCCATCGCCGCCGCCGCCGTGTGGATCATCCCAATTCCTTCCCGATTCAGATGGCGCCGATCAGTCGGCGGACGAAGTCGAAGCAGGACCTCAACGTGAGACCGCAGGAGATCACGGCCCAGAAACGCCGGAATGCCTCCCCCCGGCTGGACGACCCCGACGCCCTCACCGTCACCGCCATTGGCTGGAGGTACGCCCGCGCCGCCTGCTTCACCAGCCGGTTCCTGATCGGGATCTCGCAGTGCCGCCACCCACCGCTGACGTGCGCGGTGGCTGCAGAGTGGATCGCCGCCGCCGGAGGCATCGTCAGGATAAGGTCCCGGATACTGGTGTAACCCCGCTCCTCCCGAAGCTCGAAAACACCGCCAGCGCCGCCGTTAGCGGCTGCGGCATGGCGGAGGTCCACCAGCGCGGAGATCACCGCTATGCTCCGCCGGAAGGAGAGTCTTCCGGCAAGCGGCATAGCCGGCTTTGCCATCGGAAGGATTGGGGAAGGCGAGGATGGAAGCAGAACAGGGAGGGGAGAGGTGGAGAGGGTCCAAAAGCGATTGGAGGTAAAAATGGAAAGAAATGAACGGCGTAGGAGGGGTCTTCAGGGAATCTGAACCGTCCGATCCTGAGGAAAGCATAGGAGGGGTCTTCAGAGAATCTGGACCGTCCGATCCTGAGGAAAGTTGGTCCGATTTGGTAAGTAGTGATTATTGTACTCTATTTTTCTAATTTTATGATATCATGGCGGAAGGTAGCGATTATTATACGGTAATTAGGGTTATTCTTTACCATATTCCTTTGCCGGGGTCTTAATGCTAATGATGGGCTGGAGTTGGACCTAGAAAATGTTGAAATTTAAATAAGCTTCATGTAAATCTTTTTTAAAATAAATATAGATCAAATCTCATATCTTGTCGGCTTGCAATTATTTTATGGGAAGACTAATTCTTTGTGCACTACATGTGATGCAATAACAGTGCACCGTCCTCGTTTATTAGATCATGTAATCATGCTTTCCAACATACATTAAATGCGATAGTTCTATTTTTTGATTTAAAATTTTGAATGACAAAAATATTCCTTTGTTTTGAAAAAATTATGACATTATATAACTTGTAATGACACATAAATTTTTCAATAATGAAAGTATCATTTCCTTCTTATGATTTCCTATTTTCAAGAAGTCTAATATGCCTTCAGGATATCGTAACATATCACAGAATGTCATAATATTTTTTAGAATAAAAGGATATTTTCATCATTCAAAATTTTAAACTAAAAGCTGAACTATAGGCATTTAATGAGTGTTAAAAAGTGATGACTATTTGATCCAATGGGATTGTATGGTATACTCCACATTAATTTTATTGCACCATACGTGGTGCACAAAGTATTTCTCTTTATGGGAATCCCGTTCCATACTTTGTGGTGGCTAATGCATCTCGACTAATCCAAGAATACAAATACCAAACGGGCCAAGCTTGAGTAGGTTGAAACTGTCAATTTGTTTGGAGTGAAATTCTTCATACACCATCCATGGCGTAGAAAATTTGACATGGAGTATACCATATTGTCCAATTGATCCATGTAGCATCTTCATGGTACGATGTGATGGATATCGCTTCACATCAAACTAGATGTCCGAAGGCACAAAGAAAATAGAGAAGGTGCACTATTTCATCACTGAATATATTTAATGTATGTCATAATCTATTTTTGAAATTAAACATGATAAAAATGTCCTTTCCCTTCAAGAATAAAAAAATTTTACTATTTTACAGTCTGGTTAGACATTATGAATGCTGCTTTTCTCTCTCTTCTTTCTCATTTTTATTGAGCTTCTGCCAAAGCGTATAGATGTGCAAAGTTTAATCTACAACAAGAATTATGTGTCCAAGATTGTTAGCTAGTATCTACATAATATTGTTCATCGAAGCAATATGTCGCACCTATCATAAAGTAAAATGTCATCTATAGATCTTTTATTATAATATATAGTTCCTTTAATACAATAGCTCATTTGTTAGTTAAACGAAGTTAATACGTTAGGTAGATTCAAATCAAAATTTTTTTTTCAGTTTTGAATACAAGTCATATAAATTTTTTCAAGAAATCATATAATAAGTCAGAATGTTAAGATTTCTATCCAAGATAGTTTTTGATAATATTATAATATCCAAAATCAAAATTATCATATTATAGATTTATATTATGATATTATAGGTTAAAATTATGACATCATGTAGAAAAATACCTTCTAAAGATAATTTTGATAATATTATAATATTATTCTAATTCAAAATTATGATATTATACGTCAATATTATAATATCATATAGATAAAATATATTCTAAATATATACTTTTTGATATTTTTATGATATTTTGAATCAAAATTATGATACTTTATATTAAAATTATGACATCCTATATGTAAATATCTTTCGAAGATAGTTTTGACGATATTATGATACTCTAGAACATAATTATAGTATTATGGATTAATATTATAATATTCTATAGGTAAAACACCTCTCAATGATATTTTTGATATTTTCATGATATTCTGGATCAAAAATATAATATTTTATATTAAAATTATGATATCCTATAGGTAAAATATCTTTTAAAAATAGTTTTAATAATATTATGATATTCTAGTTCAAAATTATGATATTATAAGTTAATATTATAACATTATGTAGGTAAAATATCTATCAAATATATTTTTTGATATTTTTATAATATTCTAGATCAAAATTATGACGTTCAATATTAAAATTATAACATCTTATTAGTAAAATACTTTTCAAAGATAGTTTTAAAAATATTATAATATTCTAGATCAAAATTATGATATTTTAGATTAATAATATGATATACCATAGGTAAAACATCTCTTAATTATATTTTTAAATAATTTTATGACATCTTTGATTAAAATTTTGATATTCTAAGTTCATATTATGACATCTTATAGGTAAAATATATCAAAATGGATATATTTTTATATTTTTATGATATTTTGAATTAAAATTATAATATTTCAAATTAAAATTATGATATTATAGATTAATATTATGACATTCTATAAGTAAAATATTATTTAAAAATATTTTTTAATATTTATTATATTCTACATCAAAATTATGATATTTTATATTAAAATTATAATCTTTATAGATAAAATATCTTTTAAAAATAATTTTGATAATATTATGACATTCGAGATTAAAATTATGATATTCTAGATTAATATTATAATATCTTATAGATAAAATATATCTCAAGTATACTTTTAGATAATTTTATGATATCTTGGATCAAAATTTTGATATTTTATATTAATATTATAACATCATATAGATAAAATATTTTAAAATAGATATTTTTTAATATTTTTATAACATCTTTATGATATTTTATATTATCATTATGATATTTTATAGATAAAATATCTTTTAAAGATAGTTTTGATAATATTATGATATCCGAGATCAAAATTATGATATTTTATTTTAATATTATAATATCTTATAGATAAAATATATTTTAACTATACTTTTAGATAATTTTATGATATCTTGTATCAAAATTATGATATTTTATATTAATATTATAACATCATGTAGATAAAATATTTTAAAATAGATATTTTTTAATATTTTTATGATATGTTAGATCAAAATTATAATATTCTAGATCAAAATTATGACATCCTATAGATAAAATATCTTTTAAGATAATTTTGTTAATATTATGATATCCTAATTTAAAATTATGATAAATTAATATTATGATATCCTATAGATAAAATATCTCATAAGTATATTTTTTGATATTTTTATAATATTTTGAATCAAAATTATGATATTATATAATAAAATTATGATATCCTATAGGTAAAACATCTTTCGAAGATAGTTTTGATAATATTATGATATTCTATATTAAAATTATAATATTTTAGATTAATATTATGACATCTTATAGATAAAATACCTAATAAGTATATTTTTTAATATTTTTATAATATGCTGTATCAAAATTATGATATTTTATATTAAAATTATAATATTTTTAAGATAAAATATCTTTTAAAAATAATTTTGATAATATTATTATATTTTAAATCAAAATTATAATATTCTATATTAATATTATCACATCCTATAGGTAACATACATCAAAATTAATACTTTTTGATAATCTTATTATATCTTGGATCAAAATTATGATATTTTATGTTAAAATTATAACATTCTATAGATAAAATACCTCTCAAAGATAGTTTTGATAATATTATAATATTCTAAATTAAAATTATAATATTCTAAATCAATATTATGATATTCTATATGAAAAATATCTTCTAAGTTTACTTTCTAATATTTTTATAATATTTTAAATTAAAATTATGATATTTTATATTAAAATTATGATATCTTATAGGCAAAAAATATTTTTGAATATAGGTTGTGACATCTTGGATCAAAATTATAATATTTCTAGGTTGAAATTATGATATTCTAGTTTGAGATTATAACATCCTATGGTAAAAATAGCTCCCGAAGTAAGAAGATGTCATAATTATGATATTTAAGTTTAAAATTATGATAATATATGTTAAAATTATGACATGCTGTATTATATCTTCGAAGAATATTATATTTATATTTTTCATATGCATTTTTTGACTTTAAAAAATCTTCTATACATCTTCTATAGAGATTCTTGAATCAGTTGGATGAGGCTTTATATAGTGGTTATCTTGAGAATCCATCTTCTTTTAGTATATCATTTATAGATAATGATAATATTAATCTCAATGTTGGAATGTAATTCAAGTCAGCAATCGATGTGTACAATTTCTACGATGCTTATGCAAGAAGAGTTATTTTTTAAATCATAACTATGTGTAGTAGGTCTAATAACAAAAAAAAAATTATGCTTCAAATATCTAGCATGCTGAAAGAAAGGAAAATCTAGAAAATTGGATAATTCTATGAATCATAAGGACACCAGCAAAACTGATTATATGGGCTCAATAAAAGCCATACTTAATTTCAAGATTGGTAAGTGGAGATTCGATGATGCTATTCTAGAACACTACCATAATCTATTCATATCAACTATCACTTATGTACGGTCCCATAAGAAGATCAGCATGTTAAAAAAAATAGAGATTATCAACATTCATATCGTGAATATACCTACAACTCAAATATACTCTACCATGGTAAGAAGAAAAAGAAAAAAGAAGATAATTATAATTCACAGAGAAGGATGCTCATAATTACATTTATCAGAAACATCAAAATCAGCTAAAAGAAGGAGATGCATAATCAATGATTGTCCACTTCACATGAATGCAAGTTAAAAATATAAATTTCTTTTATACATTGGACTTGAATGGCAATGCGTAGCGACAGACTATATTCTGGATCCATCTAAGGTCAAGAATGGTATACACTTACTTTGTTGATGTATTAATTTTTGACTCTACTTATCTCATAAATATATACCAAATGTCATTCTATTCATTTATTAGACTTAACTACCATGGATAGTCCATCTTGCTTGGCTGTGCATTTATTATTAGATGAGAGAATGAATACTTTTAAATGGATATTTTAGTTATGGCTGAATGAAAATGATGGTCAAGTGCCCAATACCATTATCATCGATCAGGATAAGATGATTGAGGTTGCTGTTAGGAAGATTTTCATGAATGTACGATACCGATTTTATCTTTAGCACATTTTGAAGAAGATCTCTAAAAAAATAAGTCATATATGCACAACATATTCCAAATTTATGATTGAATTCAAT
This sequence comes from Cocos nucifera, assembly GCA_006176705.1. Classification (NCBI taxonomy): domain Eukaryota; kingdom Viridiplantae; phylum Streptophyta; class Magnoliopsida; order Arecales; family Arecaceae; genus Cocos; species Cocos nucifera. Next base: position 2,744,478 of record QRFJ01000044.1, read on the forward strand.
GAGGCTGTATATGATGTTAAAACATAGTTTTTTGAAGAAAAATGGGGACAACTCATAGACAAGTATGAAGAATGTAAGATTGTAGATTGGTAGTATTATCTCTATAAATACCGAGATAAATAGGTTCTAGTTTATCTTAAGGATACATTCTTTGCAAGTATGTTGAAATCAAAAAATATTTTTTCCTAAGTTTTCTATGATATCATGTAACACTATATCGGTAATTTTCTTTGGTTTTGATATCTTTTTTAGGCATGTCCTCCTCTTAAAGGAGTAAGAGTATTAACCAGTTTTTTGATGGGTTTGTGAATTCGAAGACTATTTTAAAGAAATTTATCAAAAAGTATGATGATGTGTTGAAGAAAAGATATGAAATAGAAAATAAGTAAGACAATATGTCTTTGCAAACTAATGCTATCCTAAAGACATTCTCGCCTTTTGAGAGGCAAGCAATAGTTGTCAGGATCGTAGCCCCTAACCACTTTTCTAAAAGATAATTGCCCAATAGATGGAGGGGTCTATTAGTCTTTATATGTAAGGCATAGAACCCCGTATCTATACGTGCTATGGTAGATCTAAGGGGCTTCAAACTATAGTCAACCCGCATCAAGCCAGATCAACTCCAGCAGTAGGTTTGGTGGTCAGTCCTAATTTAATCCCTACCAACTAAGGGACAAGCCTTTCAAGGCTTGTTGCTACATCACTAGCCACATAAACCCGACATCCAGACCCCAGAGGGTATGAGCTGGAATATAGCCAACAATCCTCTCTTAGCAACACCCAGGGGGTTGGCAGGTTTCAAACCTACAACCTTGCTCTGTTACCACGTATTAGGACCATAGCCCTTAACCACTCTTCTAAAAGATAGTTGCCCAATAGGATGAGGGGTCTATTAGCCTTCATACATAAGGCATAGAATTCTATGTCTATACGTGCTGTGGGTGGGCCTAAGAGGCTTCACACTGGAGTTGACCCGCATCAAGCCAGATTGATCCTAGCGGCTGGCAGGGCAATCAACCCTAATTTAATCCCTACCAATTAAGGGACAAGCCAACCCCCCATAAGGGCTGACCCTTCTAAGACTTGTTGCCACATCACCGCTATATAAAGCCGACATCCGAGCCCTGAAGGGTGTAAGCTAGAATATAGCCAACAGCAATCATGTACACTAGGAGTATTTTAAAAAAATTTCAAAAGGAGGTATTTGGATGGCTGCATCAAATGTTAAATTAATTGAAGAAGTTGACAACTTTGCAGTATATTTCATGAAATCATTTAAGAGAATTCAAGTTAATGGAATTGAAAAAGAAATTACCAAAAATTATACTATTTCATAGTCTAGTCAATTGGAGAAAGTGAAACACCAGTGCTGATCATTTCTATTCATGTGATACCTATGCAGAAACACCTTATTGGTTCTCCATTCTTGATATCTTGCAAGGTATTTTGCATTCTTGATAAGTATTTTTTCAACAGATGGTGCAAGGACGAAAATACTGATTCGATGATTAAGATTACGATGTTCAAATCTATGATAGTAGTACCAAAAAATCTAGGTATGTTATACTATAATTGAATAATGATGTCTTATCTATAACTATGACAACCTATTCAGCATAGGGATATCTTGTTTGATATAGGTATGCTTTGAGGAGTTATCGATTGATGAAGCTTGCAGAGGTTGTCTCTATATCTAAAGATGCATTTAACTTAGTAATGACTGATCTAACTCCATTATTCAGAAGAGTTGTAGATGCTAATTATTCGACATACCCAAGTTTAGAATTTCTTATCCAAGATCTTAACAATATCTCCACAAAGAGGTGGCCAAGAGAGAGGAGAATAAAGAGCAGAGTCAAAAAAAAAGTCAAAGAAGTTAAAGAAAACTATGAACAAGATATCTAATGATCCATCTACTGAAGAAAATCTTTAAAGGCCTGCTAAAAGATAAAGGACAACTTCACATAAAGTTGTGGAGGTAGTTAAACAAACAACTTCTAGCAATCAACCATCCTCTGATCCATTTTTTAATGAGTTTGATACTTACATATGCAGTTAACTAACATAAGAGAGAGAGTCAAAATTATAATATTATATATTAAAATTATGATATTCTAGAATAGAAAACATCCTAGAAAGTAGAGGACATCAAAATTATGACATCTTGAACCAAATTTATGATATTGTAGGTTAAAATTATGACATAAGAGAGTTTCAAGTAGCACATTATGATCGATTTTGTGTGCGAGACGGAATATGTCGCGGCATTCAATGCTATGAAGAAAGCTGTATGGCTATGGAAGTTCATCAGTAAACTAGGAGTGGCACATTCCTTGGATGGTCTGGTTCTACTTTACTATTACAGCACTAAAGTCATAGCTCAAGTGAAGAAGCTGAAGGCACATCAGTGTACTAAGCATATTCTGCATCGCTACCATCTTGTATGAGAGATTGTAAAGCAAGATGATGTCAAGCTTCAGAAGATCGATGAAAAGGAGAACATGATTGACCCATTAACTAAAGCTCTCAAAATCAAAGAGTTCGATAATCATAAATAAAAGATGGATATATGATACTGTTCTGAATGGCTTTAGTCTAAGTAGAAATTGTTGGATATTGTATTCTAAAGTTAATCATCTAGATTGTAGATGGTTGAGCTAAATATAATTTATACTAGAATTATAAATGAATAAAATTATTATTCTAGCTTTTCATCATATTTATGCATCTTTCTATAATGAATTCTTCTGTAATGAAGTCTTTAGAACTATTTAGACTCGATAAAGAAGGATTTGTTGTTTAGTTCTTAAATTTGATTATGACCAAATGATATGTTGTTATCTAGGACGATAATATTTATCGAGTATAAATCATTGCGTGTTATATGGGTTGATTATCCTCTTAACTAAGGAGTATGAAAATACTGATATGGCATGCAAGTAAAATATAGGAGTACATTTCACTAATCGTGATTCAACTATGAAGCTCTCTGCTGTTAAGAGTTGCTCGTGAAGGATATGGGTATAAGTATTCCTTAGATCTGAGATCACCACGATGACTTGCAAGCAGCTCATTGTACTTTGGTACCGAACTACCTAATTTTTTAATTCAATGATGGAAGATTACTAGATGCAGTCAAATACGTATTTAGTCGGTGCATGAGTTAAGATGAAATTGACCTTTCTAAGTGTTGGAGTAAATATATTATTATATTTTAATTTAGCAAAATCTCGATCGCAGTAGTCCATATGATGGATATTGAATTTTGAAATATAATGTAGATAACTTTTTCAGGATTGATAGTTAAATCCTAGGTCATCTTTCGAGCATTTAGGTCAAGAGAATGAATTATACAGTAACCATATGCCATAAATTCTCGATATTGCATTACGACTATTTAACCTATCCGAACGTCGAGTACTATTTCTAGATGATCATATCGATTGGTACAAAAATTAGTTGTTATGCTACCGACTTAGGATTTTAACCTATGGGATCACACACAATAGGAGTTTCTACCTGATCTGATGGCTGATCAAGAGTCCTAATGGTCTGAGACTCTACGATCAAGAATCTCATTGGACTGAAACTAATGATCAGGAGTCCTACTGGAGTGGGAATCTATCTTTGTGGGTCTCACTAGACTGAGACTCTAGGGAGGCATGCAAGATTTCTAGCTCTACTTTCAAAAAAAAAATTTGATAAATGCACAATGGATAATATTATTAATCATATTAATAATGAAAAGCTATAGATTTAATTTAAAAATTCTACACACTACAGGATCTAATGTATTATATATGCATGCATGTCTAAAAATAAAAATAAGATCAATAGTAAAACTATTTTACTGCTCTACGTGTTTAGAACATGTTACCTTTTTGCAGGTAGAAGAATGCCACAATCTAATCTTCTCGATATAGATATGAATGCCACGATGCAGCCACACATGCGTCTAGCCTCCATGAATAATCCATATGAGGTTCTGATCCTGATCAATTCCTTCCGAGTGCTAGCTCTATAGAAATCTTCAATGGTTGATTTAGATCAAACTTCTTTTGATCTTCTTCTTCGAGTCTTCAGATGCTTCGGATTTCAATGAATATAGATGAGAAGTTGAGAAGATTCTCCATCTGGATCTATGAAGTCACGACCCTGGTAACCCACAGATCAAAATTCCAAATCCTAGATAGATTCTAGGGTATGCTCTCACCCAAAAATCCTTTGCGCCTATAACTCTCTTACTTTTTTACGCACGCAGAGAAGAGACTTTCTCTTCTCTCCTTTCGATATTCCTCTCTTTCTTTTTTTACCTTCTAATATCTTGCACGTCCATAAAATCAAATATTTTATAGATGCACATAAACAAGGGAGGCTTGAGGAAGTGGTTTAAATCAAGTGGTTACCTATTGAAATTCAAATTCCATTCGAATTCAATTGGTAACTAGATCAAACCAATCCATAAAGTGTGTGAGAAGGAAGAACGCACGCCCTTCCTTGCATGGAAAACTTCATGAGAAATCTTTTCTCATGGAGGAAGGATTTGGCATAGATTTTGGTGATGTGGCACATGGAAAGACTAGTCAAACTAGTCTCATTGTTTGTCCTCCAATCGAACCAATCCAATCCAAATTGATTAGGTCCAATTAGACCAAATTAAACTCAACTTATTTAGACTTAATTAGTCTCAGTTAAATTCTAATCAAATCATGAATTAATCAAGTCAAACTCCTAATCAAATCAGGGATTAAACCTCCTTGATGATTAAATCATCTTATAATCTAATTGGATCAAATCCAAATGAATCCAATTCAATTAGTCTTGATCCAAAAATAATCACTTAATCAAATTGAGTTAATTAGTGATCAAATTACTAATTAAACTTCTCTTGATCAACCATTAGATTGGATAGAAATCTCTAGTGTGTGTGATCCTATAGGATCGAATCTAAGTCAGTAGCATAGGAATCAATTTTTTGTACTAATCGAAGTGACCGTCTAGCAATGGTATCTGATATCTAGATAGATCAAATAGTATAATCACAACATTCAGAACCTATGTGAATATGGTTACCGCATAATTCATCCCTTCGATCTTTATGCATAGGATGACTCATGGTTTAACTGTCAACCCTGAAAGATACATTCAAATCATATCTCAAAGCAAATAGTTCTATGACTCCTCACTAGAACTATCCTGACAAAGTCTTTACTAAATTGAAATACTATTAAACATAGCTCCTAAAAATAGGAGTGGTCAATCCCATCTTGGCTCACGCACCAACTTCACAAGTACTTAATTGTACCAAAAAACCTTCCATCAGGTAGTCCAGCACCAAGACATAGTGAGTTACTTGAAAGTCACCATGGTGATCTTAGATCAGAGGAATACTTATGCCTATATTCCATCAGAGCAATTTTTGATAGCAGAAAAGTTCTAGAGTCGGTCACGTTCAGTACAGATATATCCCTACATCTCACCTATATGCCATGCCAGTATCTTCACACTCATTAGTTAAAAAGATAATCAATCTATATAGTACATAATGACCTATACTCGTAGACGTTGTTGTCCTTGATAACAACGTATCATTTGATCATAAATAATTTTAAGGACTAAATGATAAATCCTCCTTTATCGATTCTAAATAGTCCTAAGGACTTCATTACAATAAATAAAAATTCATTAGAAGATGAAAAATTTATGATGAAAAAGCTAGAATAATTTTTATTTAATTAATAATTTATATATAATTATATAAAATAGCTCAATCATCAATAGACTGATGATTGGCTTTAGGATACTATTTCCAACACTCTATGATTGGAAGTCCCACTGGACAGGGACTATATCTTTGCGGATCTCACTAGACTAAAATTTTAATATTATTTGAGGATTAATTAATAATTAGATTATTGATTAGGTTAATTTAATTGAGTGATGAGAATTCAATCAACTCTGATTGAATTTGATTCAATTGGGTTTGACCTAATTAGGTTATGAGATAATTTAATCGCTAAGAAAGATTCGATCCTGATTTGATCAAGACTTGGACTTAATTAATTTTTAATTTGATTAAAATTTTATTAGATTAGATTAAGTCTAATTTGATTAAGTTTGATTTAATCTAATTGAATCTGGATAAATTGGTTTGTTTGAAATTAATTTGAACAAGTCAAATTAGATTTGAATTTCAAACTTAACTTCTCCCTGCGCCACCTTGACTTTGACCCTTGTTCTTTCTCCATGCACATTAGGAATGTGCATGGGATTTACCAGGCCTAGAAGAGAAGTGTGCGCCCTCCCTCTTTCTCCCTTTGACCTAGTCCAAGTGTTGGACTAGTTCAAATTAAGTTGAATTTCAAATTCAACTTAAGTGATTGAGGTTAAAATTGATCTCTTCTTATCCTTTATTTTCCATGCCCCTTATGAATTTTTTGTTGCCATTTTCTGATTCATTTTGGCATGTGCATGTAGGAGAGTCCTTCTGCATGTCAAAGACCTGGTAGGGGCTTTGGAAGAGGATAAGTCATCCACTTGAATTTTGAATTAAAGTGGATTGCTTACAACCTCTCTCCTTATCCTTTCTCCATGCCCTCCACTTGGTTTGTCGCATATTTTTTTATGATATCTTATTGTGGATGCACAGAAGGAGAGTCCTGCTGCTCGTCACCTACTTGGAATGTGTGTTGAAAGTGGATTATGATCCATTTGAATTTGAATTTGGTTGGGAGGTTGAAACAAGTTCAACCTCCAAACCCTATCCAAACCAACACACATTCGACTCTAATGTCGCCCAATTTAAATGGGCATTTTGCATAGGCATGCATGGTGAGGGAGTGGAGTTTCTGGAGAGGGAAATCTGAGAGGGGGCACACCTATCTGTATGAGAGAAAAGTCAATAGTGAGGGAGCGCAAGGTGTTTACGCCATACTTCTTGCTTCTACATTTGTCACGCAATTTCAAATGATTTAAAATTGCGTGTGAATTTAATCTATGAAAGATTTTTATGAAAAAATAGAGTGCTCAGCATGGGGTCTCCTGGGTGTGCATTTTGAGTGTTGGAAAAATCCAGAGAGTCCGATTTCTAGGGTTTTGGGTGTGGAAGGTCCTAGGGTTTGGACCCAAGATTCGAGTGGTAAAATTGAATACTGTGAGTGTCAAATCTTCATCAAACTTTCACACTATCTTGTCATCCTCCATACAGTGTCTTCTAGCCTTCTAGAGTGTTTGGAAGATCAGGAGAAAGGTGATCGATCGAATTGACCAAGATCGACTATCGAAGGCTCCAGCGAGGAGCTAACACTCTGGTGGAGTTGGTCGAAATTAGGAGCTTTCTATGGACTAACTGTAGAGGTCGGATCATTATACGACTATATCGCGACATGAGGACTTCTTTCAGTAATTTTAGATTATGGAGATCAGCTATCCACGCTCAAGTATCATATTCTGAACACGAATAGATTAATTAGTAGATACGATTTACTAATTTTATGCATTTAATTTTTTATTATATATAAGCATGTCTAGATCCTAGTATAGAATTTTTGATATGATCATTGCATGCATAAAATTAATATTAAATTAATTTTAGCTTCTACTGTACTTAAATTTTGAAAGTGTTTTCGAAATGCATGCTTAAAATCATGCATGATTTTCTTCAGAGATTTCTCTCCCTCGATCTCTATGAGGATCTAGGACTAAGGTGTGGACAGGGGGTGTAGGTGTTGAACCGACAAGGCAGGCCTCTCAACCTTGGGTTTTTGGGCTGGTGGGAGGATTCGAGCTCACCCTGAGGTCCCTAGGGCTCCTTATGGGGGTGCTTTTTGCCTCATTCCTTCTTATTTCTCTCAGCTTGCAAATAGATGGATGTTACTTCCTTAGCATATGCATACTTTTGAGCATAGGTGAGGAGGTTGGCATAGTCCTTTGGAAAATCTTGTCAAGGAAGAAGAGAAGGTAGTTGCTCTAAAACCCTCTTTTCAGACCGACATAACATCCTCCTTACTAAGGTTATGGACTTCCAATATGGCTGCATTGAAGCGGACCATATTAGCATCGAGTGACTCTCCCTCTTTTTGTTGGATGGAGAAGAGGCTATTAGAATTCATCAGTCAAGGATGGTAGCTACTAAACTATATGACGAACTACCTACCGAGTTACTCGAAGGAGTGGATAGTCCCCGACTGGAGATTGGAGTACCATGCTCATGTTGACTTCTTGAGTGTGATCGAAAAAGTAAGGTCGTAGAGAAGGACATCTGAGGCCCTCTAAAGCATCATGAGGTCTCAATGGCCCTCAAGGTGGTCGAACGAATCCAAGGATCCATCAAAAAGTTCCACCGGTGGCATCTTGAACCAAGAGAAAATTGATTCTTCCAGTATTCTTTGGGAGAAAAGTAGTCACACACTGAAGCTAAGGGGGTCATCATACTTTCGATCCTCTTTTTGGTACAACTCAAGCCTCTACTTAAACTTTCGAACCTTCTACTTGAGGTTGTCCTGCCAAGTCTCCCTAGGCATTAAGAGTATCCTGGAACTAAGTCTCCTTCTAAAGACTCAAAGGCCAAATATTATCGATCCACTTTCTTAGAGCTTTGTCAAGGCAAGAGGGACTTGCGGATAGCCAACTCCAAATGATGAGAGCACCGTGGGGGCCTCTCCAAACTCCTAGGGCGGGATCAATGGCTACATTAAGATGGAGCAATCGACTCCCACCAATTTTGCCTTTTTACCGTTTGTTGGAGCTATTGGATGGCGATGGTAAGCATCTAGACCTACTAGATCGGGATGTTAAAATGTTGGGGATCTATTATGGAATATCTCAAAATTTGATCCACAATAGCTCAGAAGAAAGTTCATGATAAAGATGACTATCCACAGCAGCGCACAGCGTAGCAGGAGGCCTGACCCATAGCTTATAGGCCTCTAGGGTGGCCCACAAGCTCACACAGCCTACAGGTGGGTGCGGCCCAGCATGCGGGCACAAGCCCAGTGCATGCAAATGTGCATGGCCCACCACAGTCCACATGCCACATGGGATTTCCTCGCGGTCCATGCCCTTATGGCTTACGGAGGATTTACGTGGTCTATGGCTTTGGTTTGCTTTGGTTTTCATGTGGATGCACCATCAAAGGGCATGGGATGCATGCAGTTGAGATCCTATGGCTAGGAAGTTTTATCTGGGTACTGTTAGGAGATCTAAATTGATTGAGACTCAATTTTGGATCTTTAAAAGGGCCCTTATGGCTTGTGGCAGATAGTAGATGGTTCGACAGAAGACCTATTGGTCGAAGTAGTAGACCATGGAGAGATGCCAGTAGAGAGCAGAAGCAGGGTTGCTTCAGGCAAATTGTTAGGTAGTGCTCAAAGCTATAAAAGATCTTCTAAAGAGAGCTTTATAAGGTATGCTTCTTATTTAGAGAGAGGGATTGATGTATAAGGGTTAGAGTGTATGATCTTCTCTTATAAATTTTTTCTTTTCTTATAGTAAAACTTACATGCCTCATGGAGGTAAGTAAGTCTTAGCTTAATCTATATATTTGATTGTATTCTTTCTTGTATCTCTTCTTCTTATCTGTTACAGTATCGACATCATCATCGGTATTCCAATTTTGAACTTAGGGGATCTATATTCCGCATAAGAAATCTTTCTAAGAGATACACCAGAGCAAGTGACATCACGATAATTGGTATCAGAGCCAGATTATCAAGCTTGCAGCGGTATTGATCAAAGATCGAAAAAAAACATAAGACATGCTTAATCAAGATGGAGATCAACTGGTATGATAGAAAAAGCAATTTCTCTTTGTGGAAAGTAAATATGAAGGATGTGCTCATCCAACAAGGGTTTATCAATGCTCTCTTATGCAAGAAGATGTCGGCTACCATAGAGGCAAAGGATTGGAGGCAGCTTTAGATGTAGGTGGTGAGTATGATCAGCTTGTACTTGATAAATGATATGGTGATCCATATGCTTAACAAGCTAGACTTTTTCGATGGTGATGTGGTCAAAGCTCAAGAAGATGTATATAGCAAAGTTACTCATCAATGCTCTCTTTCTCTCAAAGTAGTTCTACCAACTATAGATGAGTGAGGGATAGAGTGTGCAGAAGTATCTCAGCAATTTTCAGAAGATCCATACCGACTTTCAGCGTTGATGAAAAAGTTGAGAGATTAGGGCATTAGTCTTGCTTTCATCGGTTCCTTCTTCTTTTGAGTCATTGGTGACTGCTTTTCTTGTGAAAAAAAGTATCATCAAGATGAAAGAGATCACTTCTATACTTTTTCAAAATAAGATTCTCAACAAAAGAATCGAGCCTCAAGTTCAAATGATGATCCGGCTATGACGGTGACTGAAGGTGGTGGTGGCAGAAGATGAAGCGATAGAGGATCATATGGTGGGCAGTCCAAGTTCAAGTCGAGGGACTTTAGTAATATCAGATGCTACCAATATGATGAGTTGGGGCATCATGTCAGAGATTGCTTAAAGCTTAGAGATCGGACGAAGGCTATATTTGCAACGATCCATAGTAGCAACAGTGATGAGACCAATTGTGTGCTTATAGTCTCATATGAGGTATCTAATTCTTTACAGTAGTGGATTTTAGATTTGACATGTTCATATCATGTTTGTTATAGAGAGGAGCTATTTGACTCCTTAAAGATCAGTAAGAGTATTATTTATTTATCAGATAGATCGAGTTATGCGATCAAGGACATCGGCACCATCAACATAAAGACACATAATAGAATAGTGAGAAATTTGGATGAGATTCGATATATACCTAGTTTCAAAAGAAATCTAATTTTTGAGCAGATTGAATTCAAACAGCTATAGATGAAAAGCTGATGATGAAATCTTAAAGGTCATATACGGTAGTAGGATTGTCTTAAGAGGAAGAAAGTATGGAGGACATTATTTTTTAGCAAGGAGCCCAGCATGAGGTGAGCTTCAGATAATAGTGGGAGCTCAGAGCAAGGTAGAGCTCCAGGAGTAGGTGGATTAGGCACGAGATGGAAGACTAAGAAGAATGATAGAAAATGTCGTAAGATAAAATTTCTATTACTGCAAGAAGACACCCCGAATAAGTCTTAGGTCAGATAGATCACAACATATGATGGAGATGAGATCGACTGGTCTGGCTCAACTTTCATATTTGCCCATCCATGAGTTGATAGGTATTTATCCCAAGGCATAGGGACGAGATCTGCGAGATCATCCAGAAAGCTATCAAGATTAGGTGGAGGCTGAATGTCGAGTCGAGGTGGGCTATTATCATGGTGGACAAAGTTTGGTTCGCCACCGACGATTTTGAGTTTCGTTGGCTTTATTAGGATTACTAGTGATGGGAGGCAACAAAAGTGTCCTACATCCAAGTTCTCACCATCTTCTTCTTTCAAAAAGTGGGTGACAAGCATTCAGATTCTCCGAACCGACATCGATCACCCACCAACATGAAGCTTGGATTTGATTGATGAGGTGCTTCTTCTCAAGAAAACCTATAATGAAAGTATACACACACTAACGGTGCTCCGGTGGGAGACCCTCCGATGCTTAAGTGAGCAGGAGCTTGAGAACATAGAAGAAAGAAGGAAAAAAATGGGAGAATCAGAGTATGTGGAGTATTGTTCTCTATAGATATATTATTTGCTTATCTTAGGATCACATGATTATCTCTTTATATAGAGACAAAGCTGTGGACTTTTATACCTAAATTTAATGGGCCATTAGGCCTTAATGTTATAGATTGTTAGGCTTTAATCGGATAAGCCATTAGGATAGAAAATCCATCCACTAACATGCAAATCATGATTGTTAGTCGTGGGCACTGGTTGTCCATGTTTCAAAAATCATTGAAAGATTCTGATGATCTAACCCCGCTATTGAGGTGGCTGGTGGCTTAAGATCAGGATAGTACTGAGATATGGCCTTGGTTTGGATTCAAGATCGGTAGAATACATAAGAGGTAATAATCCTCAATATGGCATTTTTTTGATTTCTACATCGATTTCTGATGAGCTGGAGCCGGTATCTATCAGATCGGTGTTCAATTAGTAATGGGGTCGGTTGTTACTCGAGATGGTTGGTTTGTACCATCTCTCTCAGGGTAAAGCCTATGACGTGGTTTAGGTCACTTGATCTTAAGCTGATGTGCCCCAGTTGATGAAAATTGACCACTCATATCCCAACATATTATATTATATATTATAATATATTATATTACAATATATATATATTATACTATATATGATATAATATAATATTTATATAATAAAAGATATTATAGAAAATGTGGATAGATCATAACGATTTATCCGAATAAATACTAATGCAAAAGAACATAGGTAATAGATTTCAAAGCCATTTTTAATACATAAAAAAATATAGATAAATTATTTTTCCGCCCATATATTACCTACAAAATAACTACCCAAAAAGATAGAGATCGTCATGTAAGTTATTTACCCAAAAAAATAAGGCCCTTAAAATGTATAAATATCCGGTTCTTGCATTACGTGGCGCACTGAATTCGAGTATTTAGCCACCTGTCCAATACAAACAAGTGTTTGTTTCTACATCCGTCTCTGGTCCATCAATAACCAATACTTGATTCCCGTAGTACTCGACTTCAATCCGGAAAACATCTCCACTGATTGATGTGCCTTCCATGCTTCAGCTCCCCCGTTAATAGGCAAGTGAAAAAAAGGATTCCTACATGAAGTATTCAGAGTCAGTTTGAGCTTCTCAAGCTCTAATCTAGAATTTCTGTTTGTTCATCCAAGGCATTGCCCGACATTCATGAGATTCTCATAAAAGTCAGCAGAAAACATTTACTCGATGCCATCCACATTCATATATTTCATCAATCACGCTAGTGCAGTGATTACTCTGCTTTATCAATCATATAGAGGTCAAAATAGTTGATGTATGAAATCACCATGCAACTAAAAGAGAACATATGCCTTAGCTTTCGTTAGATGTCAGCATTCAGAAAATTTCAGTGGCAGTAGTGTTTGTCTAGCTTGACAAATTCCACATGTAGAGCATCCGAATATTGCACCCATTTCGATCAGATTGTTGGGGCTTGTCGATGGTTTATCATCTATATCTTCTCATTATATTGAGCCAGTATATCGCATTCTTATAATTATTCAACCTGATGTCTTACTCTGTTGTTATGAATCACTGCCCCATCGCAAGTTTTTCTGCCTTAGAAAAAGACACTCCATAATCGCATGATCAAGATCCTACTCTGGTCTTCTAGGAAAGAGGCTGATTACCACAGAAAGAACATACAAACTGCTGAAAATTTGCAGACTTCAGGGAGTTCGATTTTTAATTCCCACTCTTGTATCCGTATGTTTCTCTCTTGTTATTGATATGGCAAGCTGTCAAATGCCCATAGACCAATCAGGCATAAAACGAGCCATCGAAACTTTAGAACAAATTATTCATGCGGAGGTGTCCCCTTCGAGGTAATTTCAACTTAATGGCGCCAATTCTTTACGCTTCCACCTCCAGTCCAAGACATGACCAGCCAACACAATCCCAAGAGATCAGATAATATAGGTGTTCGCCCTCTGCTTTTATATAGGCAAGTTGCTTTCCAAGACAAAGTCCTCAGAGTCGGTCGTTTTTATCTGCATCTACTCTGACGGTAGGCGGATTGAAACTAAAAACGTCATGGATCAAATCTTTAAAAATTGTTCTTATTATCACTTAGCAACTATAATCGATCCGTGCTACAAGTCTCAGTGTCTGCTAGGTCCTTCTCTGCACATCATGTTGATGTTCCAGTGATCCTTGTGGTTCTTCCACATCCGGTCGAGACCATCTCTTAGTTCTAAGCTTAATGTTTGCATTTTTTCAGTCCTCTATACGCTGGATCAATTTGGGTGTTTCCAAATATTGTCCGATGGAGGCATATCCTAGTAAGGACCACGTCCAAAGAGAGAGTCATTTATCTGCTGCACCACTGATAAATGCAAAGTAGAAACCAGAAAAATAAAAGACCGAGTCTTTCAGAGTGAACCGTTCTTCCTTTCTCAAGCTCAGTTGGTGCCCTGTTCTTCATGGTTATTCCACCACTGGCCCATCAATAACTTAGTCCGCCTCTCAATTCTAGGCTTAATTTCGCCACTTCTCCAGTCCTCTGTAGCCTCGCAGTATGACTCAGCAACTCATCATCATCCCATAACAATTGTTGCTCTCTTTTCTTCCAGAAAGGCAAGATCTCAAGGAGCGGCTGGTGTTGTCTGTTTCACTTCTGAAACACTCAACGTGAGGCCAAACTCATCCGGAACCACGTTACTGGAGCAAATTTTTGGTGCTTTTCCAAACCTTTGCATAGCTTGTTCCTTAAAAATACCAGTAGTAGACTAACATAACCATCTCCACCCGAACTTTATGGTGGGAGATTAAAGCAACTCCTAAAATCTCTAGAAGCCTGTCCTCAAATTGTGTTCCAATTTCCGTCATAGATATATGCAATTTCCTACTGAAAACCCAAGGTTCAACTTCCCTCTCGGTGTACTCGCAAAATATTTTGATAGAATAATTGAAGAACCAAGCTCATAGAAGATAAAAAAGAGAAAATATACAAAAATTCCATATAAACATTAAAACCCCTCCAATTCCTATATCCTCCTAATTCCCTATTGCGTGAAACTGTTGAAGTGTTTAATGAAAAGATATAATAACCAATGCTTGCAGTTTTGCCATCAAAGAATCGATTTTTACCTTCCTTCACTTATATTCACAAAAATTTAATTTCTTGACAGAAGGACTATTCAAAGAATAAAATGCACATAACCATCTTTTTTTCGTATTAGAAAACTTCCAATCCATACAGAACTCCGGCGTGCCTCTCATCATCATCCTTGGCAAAGTAGAGCTCTTTCATCCTCCGAAACGCATGCCATGTCAGCAAGCTATCGGAGCCGGCTTGGTGGCACCGTCCGGCGGCCCGATCGACCTGAAGCGTGCTCGCCACCCGATCCAACCCACCGTACAAGCTATCGCAGTACTTCATCATGTGCTTCATATCATACACTCGATTTCCAAAGAAAACCCTAACGAGGCCCAAGAATTCCGCCATGGTTCTGGGCAACTTGCGGCAGGTCAGGATTTTGACGAGGTATCCGAAGTCGTAGGCGCTGTGGAAGGTGACCCAGCTGACGGTGGAGTCGTTGCAGACGAGGCCGGAGGACATGAGAAGCTCGGCGAACCGGCGGGAGTCGACGCCGCGGGCGCGGTTCTTGTCGAAGTCGACGCCGTTGGCACGGAGGAGCTCGATGGATTCCGGCGAGTGGCGGTCGCAGCGGGGGTCGAAGTCGCGAAAGTTGAACTCCCAGACGAAGCGGGTGGCCCCGTCGGTGCCGAGGTCGGGGAGCTCGCCGGCAGCGTCGGAGAGGGTGAGACCGACCTGGATGAGGTGGAGCGCGTCCACGTTGGACTTGAGGAGGGCGTACCGCTCCGCGGCCGAGAGGAGGAACGGGTGCTTCCGGGGGCGGTAGACGACGCCGGGGAACTCCGTGTCCATGGCGGCGAACGAATACCGGTCCACGGTGTCCCGGATCAGCTCGAACTCCGATTCGAGGTTGTCGGCGTACACGGACCGGATCTGGACCGGCGGTTTACAGGCCTTGAGGGAAGGCATGGCGGCTCGAACCGTTTCGGTCTTCTGCTTACGTTCTCCGGTTCGCGATTGGGTGGTGAGGGGGGTGATGGGAGGGTGGAGGTCTTATAAAGAAGAGAGAGGGGGGATGCTTCGGCGAAGAGAGGAGGAAGACGGGGCCGCGTTTCCATTCTGGGGGCCGCGAGCGGGTTCTTTTTTTGGGGCAAGCGGGGCCCGCGCAATACTGAGCGTTGCGATGGTATCACGATTCGGGAAAGTAACGGATGAGTGGTGACGATGTGATGCTTTGTTGAGTGGGTCCCAGTGAGCGTTACCTTAGATTTTATGGGGGGAGTGAGGCGTCGGCGTGGGCGTGGAAACCGTGTGCTTTATTAATTTCTGGCTTCAAAGCGGGGAGAGGGGACCGGGAAGAGGCGTGGAAGATGAAGCTTGACCGGATTGTCGCATGCGTCGTCCTCCGACTTGGTCTTCGAAGGCGGGTGTGACGGATACCTCCCCCCTGGTGATGCCCGAGAGGAAACGCCTTGCAAAATTTAAAAATATGGTAACGAATACACACGTGTCAATCATGGGAGAGTTTATCCATCCGACTGATCCTGTGTGTCGCCGGATGAGTCTTGGTAGTACCAGATAAGGATGTGCGGTTCCCACTTTGTTTTTATAAGGCATGCACCGGTCACGCCACTCAAAAGAAAAAGTGACATTGATGCTGTTACTCATACGTAAAGCAAGTATTAACTAAACATTTTAATAGCAGGATAGAGTTGATGGGGGGTGAAAAAAGGAACGGTTTCTATCTTTTGCGCGAAAGAAGGGCCACACAAATCTGCCATTCGATCGCGCAATGATCATTTAAAGATTTGTGCAATTGGATCAAAGATGATTTTTGGATGACGTGAGGCATGATTCAATGTTTGATATTGCGGAAAAGGATCGATCAATTTTTTTCTTTGTACGAAGGATGCAGCATGAATCTGTTGTACAAAGCTGCTAAACAAATAGCGCAGCTCAAGAGTTAGTTCAAGAAAAGCTCGAACCATGGTCCAGGGGTTGTAACTTTTGTACAGAAGATTTATCTTCTTTTATGCGAATCTATGTACTGTTGAATTATTATTATATATGATAATTTTGAAATATATATATATATATATATATATATATATATATATATATATATATATGCAGATGGACAAACAAGTTTATAATGCTTTAAGATGGATGCAAATCAACAGTCCATGTTGCAAAAGAAAATAATCATTCCTTCAAACTAAAGATGCAACTCCAACCCCAAATTAAGCTGAGTTTGAAACTAAACAAATCAAATTTGAACTGAGCCCGAAATAATTTCAAGCTAAGCCGAAAGGTAGATCCAGCCTAGCAAGGCTAAATAGTTTATTGGATCAGACTTTTATTAGTATTTCTCTATTATTAATTGGGTAAAATTGGGTTGAACCTAGTTTCAACTGAGTTTGATTTAAACTTGGACCAATTTCAACTCAATTTAATTTAAATAATCAATTTGATCAATCACCCTTCAAACAGTAATTATTATGGACCGAAAAGCAAGACGTCGTGACTTGATGAGAAAATAAAAATAATTTGTATTATATATTTAAAAGAGTTCATTATGGGAGACAAGCATGGCATTTTGTATTATTGTGGTTGTAATGAATGAATTTAAATACACTCCTCATAAAGCTGTGGAACCCTTTCCTATCATTCACGAATTCAAAACCTATCTTGACCACATGCAAACATAATCATAATTACTTTTAGAGTATATCAAATTATCAAGTAATCTAATAATTTATAAAAATTATTTATCTAAAAAAATGATTATAAAAAAATAATTTTTACTATATTTAATTGATAGAAAAATTACTTTACAAAATGATATTAGAAAAAAAATTACCACATCTAATTGAAGATAATCTTATATAGAAATATGACAAAATTTATAAATATATCTTTCAATATAAAATAATTTTTTAATACTAGAATAGTATTATTGTCTTCAATTAATTTTTATATAATGACTATTGTTGGGGATAAATTTTGCTTCCGTCGAATTTCAGTCAGATACTTAGCCTAATATAATCGGTAATCACGGAAGAGCTTCAATCAAAAATTTTTTCTCTAACGGCTGAGCCCCATCCGATCTCCTCCAGCGGCCAAACTCATTCAATAGCCGAACTCCTTCAGCGGTCGATCTCATTCAGTAGCCGAACTCCTCCAGCGATCGAACCCAACCGAACTTCTCAACGGTCGATCCCCAGACAAATCCCCAGCGGTCGAACTCCTTTCGGATCTCTCCTTCAGTCGGATTGCTCTAAGAGCTGAACTCATTTTGGATCCCTTCTTCAGTCGGATTTCTAAAGGAGCCGAACTCCTTTCGGATCTCTCCTTCAGCCAGTTAACTCCAGGAGTCGAACTCCTTTCGGACTCCTCCTTCAGTCGAATTTTTACAGGAGCCGATCTTCTTTCGAATCCCTCCTTTAGTCAGATTTCTACAAGAGCCAAACTTCTTCCAGATCTCTCCTTCAGCCGGTTAACTCCAGGAGCCGAACTTCTTTCAGACTCCTTCTTCAGTCGAATTTCTACAGGAGCCGAACTCCTTCCGGATCCCTCCTTCAATTGGATTTCTACAAGAGCCGAACTTCTTCCGGATCTCTACTTCAACTGGTTAACTCCATGAGCCAAACTCCTTCCAAATTTCTCCAGGAGTCGAACTCCTTCTGGACTTCTCCTTCGATCGAACTTCTCCACCAATCGAACTCCTCCTGGACTTCTTCATCAATCGAGCTCCATCTGAATTCCTCCAGTGTATTCCTTTCGGATTTGAACTAGCATTCCTTCCGGATGATCTTCTCTAGTCGTCTTTACTTTAGGAGTCCAAACTCTCCTGAAATTGATGTATGTCAAAACTCTTCACCAACCAACGCCTGCTTCCTCCGAACTTCGACTATTAAATCTCAACGAACGGCCACTTCATGGCAATGGACACCACTCTCCATAACAAACTCCACGTAGCTCCGAATGGCCTACTACCGAACAGCCATATTACAACAACGACCGTAACAAACTCCATGTGGCCCTGAGCGGCCCACTATCGGACGATTATGATAAGCTTTATCTATAAAAAGGGATCCTCCAGATACATTTTCTCTAAGCTCTTTTCTTCTTTCCAAAATTCTACCGAACTCTTGCTTGAGCACTCCATTTCTATTGGTCAGAAGAGCTGACTTGATCGTCGGAGGGTCCTGCCGGAGCCACCACCACTGACTCCGGACGAAACTTTATTTTACAGGTCTCCGACGGTGACCTAATCATCCTCCACTCCAACTCGTCCTGACGTCAACTAGATTCTGCGATAATAGAATTGGCGCTAGAGGAAGGGCTAGTCGACCCTGTTCTTAAAGAAGTGCTTAGTCGATCCTACCGACCTTCTCCTTCAAGGTTCATCTCCACCCTCTTCCTCGATCCCGAGAAATACCTCCAAAAAAGATGACTACCTAGAGATCTACCGCTTCTATCGCCAGCTTTGAGCCAGATCAATCTATTCCTACCCCATCGCCGATGCTTCAACCACCACCTCCACCGACGGTCATGGTAGATCTAGAGTAGTTTAACCTATTGATGTAGTGGATTCAGGACCTCACCGAAATGGTGCAGGCCATATGGCAGCCTCCGATGATGGTTCCATCAGAAAATCTATCATCGAGATGTCAGGAGCCGATCCCAAGGAGGGGCACTTGGGCTAGCATACCTATCATTATAGGGAAGGAGAAATAGAGAGCAGAGGATCCTTGCTTGGATCATGGTCTTCTCCGGAAGGAACCTTCTCCATCCACGGTCGGAAGCCTCCCAAGACCTATGATCGAGTTGACGACCTCGATCAGAAACTGCAAGAGATGGATCGGCAGATTGAGGAGCTCAGCCATGTCGCCCCAGCTCACCATGACGACGTCCGCACCGATCCCCCTTTCTCTCTCCGAATTATGTAAGAGCCCATTCTGCCGAACTTCAAGCTCCCCCGATTTGAAAGCTATGATGAAACCTCAAATCCGATCGATCATCTGAAAGCCTTTCGAACCATGATGCTGCTCCATGGCGCACCAGACGTCATATTATGCCAAGCTTTCCCATCTACCTTAAAGGAAGCAGCAAGAAACTGGTACTTGGCATTGAAGTCGGGTACGATCTTCTTCTTTGACTAGATGAGCCATCAATTTGTAGCTCACTTCATCAACAGTCGATATCCGCACCGAGGTTTAGATTTTCTGATGAACATCAAACAGAAGGAGAAAAAATCCATCCGGGTTTATGCCATTCGGTTAAATACTACTGCGTTGGAGGTCCGAAACCTGAATAGTTGTTGCGATGGCCACACTCAAGGGCAGCCTTTAGAAGAATGATTTACTATTCTCCCTGGAGAAGAAGTACCCCAGAAACTTTGTCGATCTGCTAGCTTGGGCCGAGGGATATGATCGTATGAAAGAAGCCTTCAAGTTGAAGGATAAAGAAGTTGTAGGAGAGCGGCAGGCAGGCAAGTCTAGCAAATCTATGGCTGATGGAGGGTCGAATGAAGTTCGACCGTGCTCACGGATTAACTCCGAATGCAAGCGAGGCCGAACTCCCCCTCGAGCTCGTCATCAAAGAAGCCCCGATAAAAGGGCACAAAGCTCTCCCCCCATGAGATTTCACAGGAGGGCCGAATGAAGCTCGGCCACGCTCACGGACTGCCTCCGAGTGCAAGCAAGGCCGAACTCCTCCTCGAGCTCATCATCAAAGAAGTTTTGATAAAAGGGCATGAAGTTCTCCTCCTAAGAGATTTCACAGGAGGGCCGAATGAAGCTCGGCCACGCTCACGGACTCCACCCGAGTGCAAGTGAGGTCGAACTCCTCCTCGAGCTCGTCATCAAAGAAGCTCGATGGAAGGATGCGAAGAAGTTTCCCCCATAAGATTTCACAACTACGCCCCCCTCAATGCTCCATAGACGTCGGCCTGAAGCAAGCCAATGGTGCTACCCCAATTAGAACCACCAATGAGGAAGGAACAACAAGAAGATCGACCGCCTCCCGACATCATCGATGCTATCTTTAGGAAGCCTAGTACTTTGACGAGTCGCCATCTTTCAGCCTTAGAGCCAAAAAACGATTGCCTCAAATTGGGAAGGCCCATATAAAATAGAGGAGGTCGTCCGATCCAGGACTTATCGCCTGAAGAAGCTCAAAGGAACAACACTCCCACGACCTTGAGACTCAGAGAATCTGAGAATGTACTGCTGATAATTTTTCTTCAATAAAACTCCTCCATTTCAACATTATTGTTTCTCAGTGCAAAAACTACTTGACGACAGAAAAGAAGCAATCAATAGTGGTTATGTTAGGAATAAGAGGAGAACCTCATCCTAATATGAGCAAGTTGAAGACCTCGTTTATTTTAGACGAGATGAGGGAGTGACCCTGACAACGGTCCTTATGTGCCTCCATAGCCCGTTAGGAACAGGAGGAGAACCTCGTCCTAATGCAAGCAAAGTCGAAGACCTCATTCATTTTAGATGAGATGGAGGAAGAGGCCTTGACAACGGTCCTTATGTGCCCTAACAGTCCGTTAGAAATAGGAGGAGAACCTCGTCCTAACGCGAGCAAAGTCGAAAATCTCGTTCATTTTAGATGGGATGGGAGGAGAGGCCCTGACAATGGTCCTTATGTGCCCCCATAGTCCGTTAGAACAGGAGTAGAACCTCATCCTAACATGAGCAAAGTTGAAGGCCTCGTTAATTTTAGACGAGATGGGGGAGAGGCTCTGACAATGGCCCTTATGCGCCCCCATAGTTGTTAGGAACAGAAGGAGAACCTCGTCCTAACGTGAGCAAAGTCGAAAGCCTCGTTCATTTTAGACGAGATGGAGGGAGAGGCTCTGACAAATGGCCCTTATGTGCCCCCACAGTTCATTAGGAATAGGAGGAGAACCTCATCCTAACGCAAGCAAAGTCAAAGGCCTCGTTCATTTTAGACGAGATGAGAGGAGAGGCCCTGACAATGATCCTTATGCGCTCCTATAGTCCATTAGGAATAAGAGAAAAATCTTGTCCTGACGTGAGCAAAATCGAAGGCCTCATTCATTTTAGACGAGATAAGGGAAGAGGCCCTGACAACGGCCCTTATGCACCCTTACAGTCCGTTAGAAATAGAAGGAGAACCTCATCCTAATGTGAGCAAAATCAAAGACCTCATTCATTTTAGACGAGATGGGGGGAGAGACTCTGACAACGGTCCTTATGTGCCCATACAATCCATTAGGAATAGGAGAAAAATCTCATCCTAATGTGAGCAATGTCGAAGGCCTTATTTATTTTAGACGAGTTGAGAAGAGGAGATAAGATCTCTCTCAACCTCGGCTGGAGACAAGATCTTCTCCGAGCTCCTTCAACATCTACGTCAACAGAAGATAAGATCTTCCTGAACCTCGGCTGAAGATGAGATCTCCCCCTAGCTTCAACTTCAACTTCAACCTTGGCTGGAGATAAGATCTCCTCCGAGCTTCAAAGATCTCCTCCGAGCTTCAACTTTAACTTCAACCTCGGTTGGAGACAAGATCTCCCCTAAGCTTCAAGTTCAACTTCAACCTCGACTGGAGACAAGATCTCCCCCAAGCTTCAACTTCAACTTCAACTTTGGTTGGAGACAAGATCTCCCCCGAGCTTCAACTTCAACTTCTTTAACCTCGGACTGGAGACAAGATCTCTCCCAAGCTTCAACTTTAACGTAAACCTCGGCTGGAGATAAGATCTCTCTCGAGCTTCAACTTCAACGTCAACCTCGACTGGAGATAAGATCTCCCATCGAGCTTCAACTACAACATCAACAGGAGACAAGATCTCCTTTGGACCTCGGCTGGAGATAAGATCTTCCTCCTGAGCTTCAACTTTTAACGTCAACCTCGGATTGGAGATAAAATCTCCCACGAGCTTCAACTCTCAACGGATGTAGAGCCCGAAAAAGGACTTCGGCAGTCGCCTTTTTTTGTACTCCCTTCTTTCGAATTTCAAACTCAAGAGTGGGGGGACTATTATTGCAGATAAATTTTGCTTCCGTCGAAGTCCAGCCTGATGCTTAGCCTAATACAATCGATAATCGCGAAAGAACTTCAATCGAAAATTCTTTCTCCAGCGGTCGAGCCCCACCCGATCTCCTCCAGCGGTCGAACTCATTCAGTAGCCGAACTCCCTCAGCAGTCGATCTCATTCAGTAGCCGAACTCCTCCAATGGTTGAATCCAATCAAACTCCTCGGTGGCCAATCCCCAGTCGAACTCTCCAGTGGCCGAACTTTTTTCAAATCTCTCTTTCAGTCGGATTCCTCCAAGAGCCGAACTCCTTTCGAATCTCTTCTTCAGTCGAATTTCTACAGGAGTCGAACTCCTTCCGGATCCCTTCTTCAGTCGGATTTCTATAGGAGCCGAACTCCTTTCAAACTTCTTCTTCAGTTGGATTTCTACATGAGCCAAACTCCTTCCAAATCTCTCCTTCAATCGAATTTCTATAGGAGCCGAACTCCTTCCAAATTTTTCCTTCAGTCAAATTTCTACAGGAGCCGAACTCCTTCTGGATCTCTCCTTCAGTCGGTTAATTTTAGGAGCCAAACTCCTTTCGGACTCCTCTTTCAGTCGGATTTCTACATGAGCCAAACTCCTTCCAGATCCCTCCTTCAGTCGGATTTCTACAGGAGCCAAACTCCTTCCAGATTCCTCCTTTAGTCGGATTTCTACAAGAGTCGAACTCCTTCTGGATCTCTCCTTCAGCCGGTTAACTCTAGGAGCCGAACTCCTTTCCGACTCCTTTTTCAGTCGAAATTCTACAGGAGCCAAACTCCTTTCGGATTCCTCCTTCAATCAAATTTCTAGAAGAGCCGAACTTCTTCCAGATCTCTACTTCAGTCGGTTAACCCCAAGAGCCGAACTCCTTTCGAATCCCTTCAGAAGTCGAACTCCTTCCGAACTTCTCCTTCGATCGAATTTCTCTACCAGTCGGACTCCTTTTAGACTTCTTCATCAATCGAGCTCCATCCAGATTCTTTCAGTATATTTTTTTCGGATTTCAACTAGCATTCCTCCCGGATGATTTCCTCTAGTCGTCTTCCCTTTAGGAGTCCGAACTCTTCTAAAATTGATGTATGTCAAAACTCTTCACCAACCAATGCCTGCTTCCTCCGAACTTTGACTATTAAATCTCAACGAACGGCCACTTCATGGCAACGGATACCACTCTCCGTAACAAACTCTACGTGGCCCCGAACGGTCCACTATCGAATAGCCACATCACAACAACGGTCATAACAAACTTCACGTGACCCTAAGTGGCTCACTACCGGATGGTTACGACAAGCTCTGTTTATAAAAAGAGATCCTCCACATACATTTTCTCTAAATTCTTTTTTTCTTTCCAAAACTCTACCGAACTCTTATCTGAGCACTCCATTTCTATTGGCCAGAAAAACTGATTTGATCGTCAGAGGATCCTGCCGGAGCCACCATCATCGACTTCGAATGGGACTTTATTTTGCAGATCCCTATTGACGACCTCATCCTCCTCCACTCCAACTCATCCCGACGTCAACCAAATTCTGCGACAACAACTATAATCACATAGCTCTTTGTATAATGTCATTTTCATCGTAACTTTCTTGCAAAAGCTTTTTATTGAATATATTTGGAAATACATTATTACAAAACTCTTAACCAACCAATGTCTGCTTCCTCCGAACTTCGACTATTAAATCTCAACGAACGGCCACTTCATGAAAACGGACACCACTCTCCGTAACAAACTCTACATGGCCCCAAATGGTCTACTATTGAATAGCCACATCACAACAACGATCGTAACAAACTCCACGTGACCCTAAGCGGCTCACTACCAGATGGTTACGATAAGCTCTGTCTATAAAAAGAGATCTTCCACATATGTTTTCTCTAAACTCTTTTTTCCTTTTCAAAACTCTACCGAATTCTTATCTGAGCACTCCATTTCTGTTGGTCAGAAAAACTGACTTGATCGTCGGAGGATCCTGCCGGAACCACCATCACCGACTTCGGATGGGACTTTATTTTGCAGATCCCTATTGACGACCTCATCCTCCTCCGCTCCAGCTCATCCCAATGTCAACCAGATTCTACGACAACAACTATAATCACATAGCTCTTTGTATAATGTCATTTTCATCGTAACTTTCTTGCAAAAATTTTTTATTGAATATATTTGGAAATACATTATTACAAATTCAATGATTATATATTCAGCTTTATTGAGGATACTTTTGTTAAGCATGGATTACCATCACTTGAAAATTTTTCAAATACTAATTTTATAATATTTATTTTATCTTTTTTCTTCAAAAAATTAGTATAAGACCCATCAATTTTTTTACCATCTCTTTTTTATTTTTCATATCAAATATAATAATTTAATATAAAATTTATTTTTTCATACCAAATTATCTCCAACCAAATAGATTCTTAGGTTTTTATATCAACCTTTCATAAAAAATATATTTGATCTTTCTGTACACCAACTTCTTAATTTATAAGGAATTCATCCATCTTTTACTACTGCAACATGCTTGCTCACCATGCGTCAAAGGATTAAAGATTCACACAACTACATTGCCTTCCTTTATTTTCAAAAAAAAAAAAAAAAAAAAATCATCTTCTGATGCAGCGAAACTAGTGATGTAGATGTAAGTCAATATCCTTGTAATCTCGTGAACTATGCAATACTAATTTACTTTATTATTCCGTCCTCACAAGTCTGTGTGAAAAGAGGATTATTTTCCTCCAACTGACAAACTAGGCTGTGGCCTGAAAACAAGAGGCTTGAGTAGCCTCCTCAGTGGACTGCAATAGACTCTGCACCAACAACATCCTCGGCAGCGCCTGGCTTTTTCCACGTTCAAACAGCTGACAAATGAGACGAATACTTTTCTTCTATAATTTGTTAGGCTCAGAACGCACCACATGTTTGGAGTAAAAAAAAAAAACAATCAGCCAGTAGACTTGCCGGTCGACAGGCCAATGAGTCAACTTCTGGTGGCAGCGGACCGAGTCCGAACGGCAATTATTGCTTGTAATGCACCATACACCAATAAAATTGTTGACCCTGCCTTGGTCTTCCCCAAATTTCGTTCTGCATCGTTTTCGATTCCTTCCACTTTCCTCCAAGTTCCGTGTCGTTGCTGCTTCTTCTAATTGTACGAATTGCTGTCACTTGGCCGCAGCGAGCATCTACCAAAGTTTGATTAGATATATGAATCATAAAAAAAGTTATTAATTCGAACGCAAAAATACTGATTGCAGTATCCATCAGTCAAAAAAAAAAATTCTTTCCAACATATATATATATATATATATATATATATATATATATATATATATATATCCACTAGTTAAGTGGTCTAGCGGCGGCAAGAAATATCCGGCAAATCCTCCGTTAGGTTGCTCTTATATCCTTTAAATCGAATCAACATGCATGATCAAAGAGAAGCTTCCGCTAAATTGCTTATTTGTGGTCCAAGGAACGGTCAAAGAAAATGACCTTACCTGCTCCAGCTGACCTTGGCAGCTCGTGTTGAAGCAATTTGGGTAAACTTCTCGTCTTTTAAAATCAATTATTCGATGCATTCAATACGTACGTTGTAGAAGACTTGCACTCCCCATTTATGTGTCATCTAAGAAGCATAAAGTAATTTGGATGTCAGTACAAAAATATCACCACGTTTTAAAGGCCTGCCACTAATGCAACACGCATGAGCTTCCAAGATCCATCATCCCCTTCTGTTTTGGCTTTGTTTTTCCATGAGGGTGGTCGCATGCAACATATCATTTAAAACCAAAAATAAATAAATTTGACATAGTTGTAATCTTATTTTGGTACAATAATCGCAGTCTTATTTATCAGGAAGAAATGTTCGGGTTACAAGGATTTTTGCTACGATATGTTTAGATTATTTGACTACCACGATAAATTGTCGGTATGACTCATTTGAGAGGAGATCCTTGATTGATAGATGCTTGTATAGCTGCTTTGATTTTTTTGTGTTCATATCTGCATTTTGCCACTTCTTTTGAGAAAAGAACTAGCAATCATATCATATCATGCCCTAACCTCAAAATTATAATCCAAGGGTCTAACAACCGCTGCATACCCGGCCCATATCACAAATTCTATAAGC
Source organism: Cocos nucifera (assembly GCA_006176705.1). Classification (NCBI taxonomy): domain Eukaryota; kingdom Viridiplantae; phylum Streptophyta; class Magnoliopsida; order Arecales; family Arecaceae; genus Cocos; species Cocos nucifera. The sequence goes on from QRFJ01000044.1 coordinate 2,771,349, forward strand.
CTGTAAGGCACTCTACCTATCAATAAATTTAATATAATCCAAAAATTATATAATTCATATACATGATATCAGAATAACTAAACTATTAACCCCAAAATATTACATATATTCCAAACAACATCACAAGTCATGCCACAGAGATTCTCCCTCTAATTTTTATAATCCAAAACCTCTTACCATTAAGTTATTTATACATCATCCAGAAAACACTATAATATATATATATATATATATATATATATATATATATATATATATATAGTAATCTGACTATTGTTCTACCATCTAGAAGAACAGCCTTGCCACTAGCACTCCCCAAAATGCCGGTATCAAACTAGCCTTTCATTTCAAGATCTGAAAAGAATAATTGAAGATTATGAACTTCAAAACTAGACAATAATAAGAATAATTTACAAACTAATGCAAGACAATAGTAATATAATTCAATTAAATCATATAAGATATGTTGCTTACCTCATAATTGATGATATTCAGATAGCTAGCTTACTATGTTTACAGAGATCCTTGGGGATCTAATTACCCCAAAAATCATGACACATCAAATTAGAGCTTTACGCATAATTCCAAAATAATTCTATAATTTTTCTCCAAAATTCTAAAGTTCTAATTTTCTTCTAATTCATCAATGCTATAAGGGAAATTGGCTATTATTCTATTGACATTAGCACAACTTATGTTAACTATGGTAGGAGGCATCACTATCATAGCGCTCCTTTTCTTTTCTTTTCTATTTTTTTTCTTCTTTCTTTTCTTTTTTTCTTTTCTTTCTTTCTCTTCCATCTAAGCACAGGGGAAGACATAGGTTGGCTCTTTACTTGGCCACTACTTGTAACACAGTCTCAAGCCATTACCAATGATAGAATAGTCGCTGATTGTCACCACCTAAGGTGCAGTAGCCAGCCAACTCCGAAAAGAGGAAGAAGATCCCAATAAGGGTTCGTAAATAGTGGAATGAAGCCTGAATCCCCCTTTCTCCAAGGTATTACAAGAAATAAACATAAAAAGTAGAAAAAGAAAGACTTACTAGAGGCTAAGAGGAAGAAGGGAAGAAGGGCACGGGTAGCCTCAAACACACATAGGAGGAAGAGGGGACAATTAGACATGAGAGAGAGGAAAGCAAAGATGTGAGAGGGTGATAGAGAGGATATGAGTGAGCAAGAGAGAGAAAGGAAGAGATTGGGGGTGAGAGGAATAGGAGAGAGAGAGAGAGAGAGAGAGAGAGAGAGAGAGAGTGGTGGCTATGTGTGAAATAGGGCGATGGTCTATTTTTTCTAATAGAGCTTGCCCTCGCTTCAAAATATCATGATTTCTTTTTTCATTCGAGATCGCACGTGGATTCCCAAAAGCAAGCATACGTCTGTTGCATGTGGTCTTCATGTAGTTCAAGTGACCTAACCCAATCCAAAATAAATGGCCTTAGGCTCAGATATTTTATTCTCCTCTTTAAATAAATTTCATCCTAGGAATTTATATACTAAAGCTCAAAAATAATCTAGATATACTATATCTCCTTTATTGTTGTAACTTTTTGTTAGTCGTAGAATTGATTTTGATGATGTCAAAAGCGTTTGAGTATAAATTATGATTACTAATGATGCTTTTGAAAGTGATTGTAGATTTTCTCATAATACTCAATGCTTGATTTCATCCAAGAAGAAATACTCTTAAATTTAAGTGAATATTACGTACCCAAGTCATAGATTCTTATTTAGAAGCAAAGAAATTAAGTTCGGTATAAAAAATATGTTAAGAAAAATGCCTCGAATTCGATCCACAGCAAAGACCACAAAGTGAAGAGGAGCCCATAGCGAAGTCCATAGTACAGAGAAGCCCGGGAAGGCAACCTAGGGCCTGCAGCCTACAACAGGGCATGGCCCGCATGCGAGCGGTGCAGGCCCAGCGTGGACTCACATGGCCCACATGCAAGCACGGCCTAGTGCCCAAGCGGACACACGATCCACTGTGATCCACACCTAGGCAGTCCACAGAAGCAGGGAGCGCGGTCCATGCACCCTCCCACTGGTCTACACGTGCGATAGCATGGCTCACATGCATGGGATGTGGTCTGCGTGGTGTCCGTGGACCGCTTAGTGGTCTATGGCTATTTCATATAGTTTACCATGCGTTCAGAGGAGTTTTTGCACCAATTTTTATGCGGTGTATGATCGAACGGTCTGAGGGGGTTACTGGCATGATCTGACAGCGAGAGGTTGGTTTGAGTTCTAATCGAAGTCTTGTCTCTGACCTGAGCTCGGTTTAAGGCCTTTAAAAGGTCTTGTGGGCAGCAGGCAGAGAGAGGTGGCTTGATAGCTCGACAATAGGCAGCTGGTGGTGGCAGAAGGCCCGTGAGCAGCAGTAGACTATGGAGAGGTGCCGATAGAGAGTAGAACAAAAACTTCAAGCAGACTATCAGGTAGCAATCAGAGCTACAAGGATCTCTTAAAGAGAGAGCTTTGTAAGAAAGAGTGCTTTTTAATGAGAGAGAAAAATTAATGTATGAGGATTGAGAGAGTATGATCTCCTCTTATAATTTTTTTTTCTCATGCTGAAGCTTGCGTGCCTCATAAAGATAAGCCTTGGCTTAATCCATCTAATTGATATCTTTTTATTGATTTATTCTTTCTTTCTATTATGGTATCGACATCATTGTCGGCATACCGATCCTGGACTTAGGGATCCATATTTTGTATAAAAAATTTTCCTAAGAGATGGTACCAAAGCAAGTGATATCACGATAATTGATATCAGAATAGCTCTGGGTAAAATAATTGGTATTAAAGCACGATCATATGAGAGGTCCAGATTATGACGGTATTGATCAAAATCGAAGAAGATAGAGAAGATAGGCTCAATCAAGATGGAGATCAATAAGTTTAATGAAAAGAGCAATTTCTCTTTATGGCAAGAGAGGATGAAAGATATGCTCATCCAATAATGATTGACTGATGCTCTCTTAAGTGAGGAGAAGTCGGCTACCATGGAAGTGAAGGATTGGAGGTGACTCTAGATGTTGATGGTAAGTACGATCCACTTGTACTTGATGGTTGATGTGGTGATCCATGTACTTAACGAGATTTTTTTTATGGTGATATGGTCGAAGCTCAAGAAGATGTACATAACGAAGTTACTCACCAATGCTCTCTTCCTCCGAAAGCAGTTCTATTAGCTGTGGATGACCAAGGGGCAGAGCGTGCAGGAGCATCTCAATAATTTTTAGAAGATTCTCACTAATCTCCTCAGTGTTGGTGAGAAGGTTAAGAAGACCAAGATATTGGTCTTACTTTCATCGCTTCCTCTTTTTAGTCTTTGATGACTACTCTCCTTATGAAAAAAAGCATCATTAAGATGGAAGAGATTACTTCTACACTTCTCCAAAATGATATTCTTAAGCAGAAGAAATAAGCCTCAAGTTCAGATAGTGACTTGACTATAACGGTGTCTGGAGGTGGTGGTAGTAGAAAATGAAGCGACAGAAGATCATGAGGTAGACGATCCAAGTTCAAGATAAGAAACTTGAGCAAGATCAGTTGCTACCGATATGATGAATTAGAGCATCGTGTCAGAGATTATCTGCAACTCAGTGATAAGATGAAGGCTACAATGGTGGCGGTCCAAAATAGTAATAGGGATGAGATCGATAATTATGTATTTATGGTCTCAGATGAAATATCTACTTCTTTCCAGCAGTGAATTTTAGATTCTATATATTTGCATCATATGTGTTGCAGAGAGAATCTGTTTGACTCCTTAAAAAGCAATGAGGGCATTGTTCATTTGCTAGATAGGTTGAGCTATGCAATTAAGGACACTGGGACTATCATCTTACAGATACATGATAGAACGGTGAGAAAATTAGATGAAATTCAATACATATCTAGTTTCAGAAGAAATCTAATTTCATTAAGTAGACTGAATTTAAGCGGCAATAAGTGGAAAGCTGATAAAGAAATCTTGAAGATCATGTACGGCAGTAGGGTTATCATGAAAGGAAGAAAGTATAGAGGATACTATCTTTTGGTAGAAAGCTCGACATCAGATGGAGCTTTGAAGCTAGTGGAAGCTCAGAGCGAGGTGAAGCTCCAGATGCAGATGGATCAGGCATGGGACATGAGACTTGAAAGAATAATAAGTGACATTGCAGTGTGAAGTTCTTATTACCGCAGGAGGCTCTCTCGAACAGATCTTAGATTAGATGGTCATAGCATATGACAAAGATATGATTGAAAATTCTGGCTCGACTTTCATATTTATCCATCTATGAGTTGACATGTATTTTTCCTAAGACATGGGGATAGGATTTGCGAGATCATCTCGAAAGCTCTGAAGATTAGGTGGAGGCCGAATGTCAAGTTGAGCTAAAGATTGTTAAGAAAAATACCTCGAAATTGATCCACAATGAAGACCATAGTACGAAGAGAAGTCCATAGCGAAGTTCACAGTACAGAGAAGTCCAGAAAGGCAACCTACGACCTGGCGGCCTACAACAGGATGCGACAACAAGATGCGGCCCAAGCGTGTAGGCACAGCCTAGGAGGGTGCAGGCCCAGCATGGATGTGCGCGGCCCAGTGCCCAAGCAAACATGCGGTCCACCACGATCCACGCTTGGGCAGTCCACAAAAGTATGAGGCACGGTCCACGCGCCCTCCCAATAGTCTACATGCGTGATAGTATGGCTCACAGGCATGGAACGCAGTCTATGCAGCATTCGTGGACCACTTAGCAGTCTATGGCTATTTCATGCGGTTCATCGCGCGTCTAGGAGAGTTTTTTGTGCTAGTTTTCATACGATGCATGATTGGACGGTCTAAGGGGATTGCTAGTGTAATCTAATGGTGAGAGGCTGGTTTGAGTTCTAATCGAAGTCCTATCTCCGACCTAGGCTTGGTCTGAGGCCTTTAAAAGGCCCTATAGGCAGCAGGCAGAGAGAGGTAGCTTGGTAGCTCAGGAGCAAGTGGCTGGTGGTGGTAGAAGGCCTGTGAGCAACAGTAGACTGTGGAGAGGTGCCAAAAGAGAGTAGAAGTAGAGGCTTCGGGCATTCTGTCAGGTAACGATTAGAGCTCAGGGGTCAGCTAAAAAGAAAGCTTTGTAAGAGAGAGTGTTTCTTGTTAAGAGAGAGGGATTGATGTATGAGGGTTGAGAGAGTGTGATATCTTCTTGTAAAATTTTTCTTTTCTCATAGTGAAGCTTGTATTCCCAATGGAGGTAAGCCTTAGTTTAATCCACGTATATGACTGTATCCTTTTATTTATTTATTTTTTCTTTCTACTGTGGCATGGACATCGTCATCGGCATATCGATCCTGGACTTAGGGATCCATATTCTACATGAGGAATCTTTCCAAGAGATGGTACCAGAATAAGTGGTATTATAATAATTGATATCAAAGCAACTTTGGATGCAATAAAATGTTGGATAGATGAAAAGTTTAGTCTAGAAAGATCTCTCAACAAGCTCAATTATTCATAAATTAAGTTTAAGAAGGCAAGTCTGGCCTAGAATATATTTAAACAATGAAAGGTATCTAAAATTAATTTTGGCACACTTGGTATGCCTCGAGTCAACTAAGAAAAAAGCTTAGCCAATCTAGTCTCAATTCGAGGAAAAGACAGAAATAAAAAAATTCAGATGAACTCCTTCAGCCGATCTAGATTTTATCTTAGTTGACCAAGATAGAGTCTTAACTGACTTAAGCATTTGAATAGTTGACTTAATCTTAGACTTAAGGTAAATATAAAAAAGTAAAGAATCTAGAAATTCTTCTAATCTAATCTAGAAAATAACATAGCTGACCAAAACTAGAGCTTAACTAACTCACAAAAAAAGATAGCTGACTCAATTTTAGAGATAGAAAAATATAAAAATCAATATAAATTTATAAATTTTCTGAACTAATCTAGAAAGTCAATTAGCCGACTAAGTCACAAAGTTAGCTGACTAAGAAGATATCTGAGCTGACCCAATCTCAAATAGATAGAATGATAGAAAGTTGAAAAATTTACATCTCTTCCTGAGTCGACTCAAAAAATTCACCTAGTCTACTTAGTGTTTCAAGTTAGTCGACTCAGAGCTTAGGTGAGCTGACTCATAGAATTCTAATAGATTAATGGCTAGTCTTCTAAATTTTTTCAAATCTCCAAAACTTATTTCTAACAGCTATTTTAAGTTTTCAATGGCTAGAGCATTAATTACATATTTTTTTGAGACCATAAATAACGTTTCAAATGGGAACAAATGGATTAAATTTTTGGAAACTTTATTGACATCATTATTCAAGCTATTGAGTGGAACATAAGAGAGAAAGTGGAAGAAAATTGAGATATATTTTAATTCATACCTTCCTATATTTATTCAACTCAAAAGAGAGGAAGAACATATTGAATTGAGCCAACTAACTTTAAGCAAAAATATTAAAGTTTTCATCAATCCTCTCTCAAGCATTCAAGAAAAAAATTAATGCTATTCAAAAGCTCAACTACTTCAACTTCTTCAAGAGTTTAAAGAGTTTTATTATTTTAAACTTTAAATTCTTATATATTTTTCTTTGGTTATTATGACAAGTTTCTTGAGGAGAGAAACTTCGAATTGATCCAAGCCTTAAGTTGGATATTATAAGATTTTGATTGGTGAGCCAATGAAAACCAACTGAGTTGATTGTAAGATAGAAAAAATAATTGATTGTTAGATTTTGGTTGGTGAGCCAATAAAAGTCAACTAAATTGGATTGTGAGCCTATAAAAATAAATCAGATTATCATCTTGAAGGATTATAGTTAGAATTTCCAAGTTGATTAACCTAGAAAGTGGACGTAGGTGCTGAGTTGAGCACCAAACCACTATAAATTTTATGTATTTATGATTATGCATTTGTGCTTACTTTTTATCTTTTACTGTATATGTATTTTCTACTAAACACTCCACAAATACTCTAAAATCTATTATTGGGCATAAGTTCCATTATTAATTTTTAAAAAAATCTAATTTATCCCCCTCTTAGGTTGCCTCATTTGAGAAATAAATGGTATTAGAGCAGGTATCTGAGAAATAGGTTGCCTCATCTAAAATTTGTTCTGAATTTTTGCATTTGCAGCTTCTTTTTTCTTTAAAAGTACTTCTTTTTCTAAGATTAAAGTTTGGTTTGTGGATTTTAGATTTTTATTTTTCAAAGAAAGTTTCTTAAGTTCATCAATTAAATCATGAAAAACCTCTTGTAATTCATTGAAAGTAAATTCATATTGAGCTTGAGATTTTATCTCTTCTTCTTTTTATGCCATAAGAGAAAGGTTCACTACCTCTTGTGCCTCCTCATTCGAGCTTATCTTATCACTATCGCTCCAAATTGCTATCATTACTTTCTTAGTCTTCTTGGAGGATCTTTTTAGCAAGAAGTAGTCCATCTTGAAATGCCCCGATTTCTTACACTCAAAGCAACTGGGTGGCTCCTTCTCTTTATCTTTCTCCTTTTTCTTACTTGATTCATCCTTAGAGAAGGATTTCTTTTTGAAATTTGGCCTCTTCTTCTTCAAGAAACATCTGAATTTTTTGGTTATAAGGGCCAGCTCTTCATCTTTATTATCATCCTCCGAGGTCTCACTCTCCTCAATTTTAGTTGTTGACTTGAGGGCTATAGTCTTCTTCTTCTTAGTGTCTTTCTCCATATTTTGTTTCATAGTTAGCTCATGTGTCATTAGAAAACTAAAAAGCTCTTCAAGTGGTAAGGTGTTGAGATTCTTTGCTTCTTATATTATCGTCATCTTTGCCTCCTAAGCCCGAGAAAGAGACCAAAAAATTTTTCTCACAAGTTCACTATTAGTATAAGACTTGCCTAAGCTCTTAAGGCTATTAATTATATCAGTAAAACGAGTAAACATTTCAATTATGGTTTCAGCATGCTTTATTTTAAATAGTTCATACTTATACACTAACATGTTTATTTTAGATTCTTTCACTTGATTTGTACCCTCATAAATAATCTCAAGCCTATCCCATAGAAATGTATATAGAAATCTTATTAAATTTATTAACATCAAGTGAATAATAAAGCACATTCATTGCTTTAGCATTCAATTGTACTATTTTCTTGCCAATGTCATCCCAATCTCTTTTCAGTTTTAGAATGACATTGCCATCAATGGTGATAGTGGATGTATGTGGTCCATTGATTATGACACTGTAGATAATAATCAAGTGCTTAAATAAATATGTGCATGCATGCTTTCTAATATATATAGTTAGAACCATTAAACAAGGAAGGTCGGTTGGTGGACTGTCCTTTAGCTAAGAAAACATTCATTTGGGTTGTCATCTTAACATTTCACTCTAAATCACAAGACAAACAAGTGAATGAGACTGCCTGCTCTAATACCACTTATTGTCCAAAGATACAACCTAAGAGAGGAGGGAGGTGAACTAGATTTTTAAAATTTGTGCAAGTTAAGAACACCTATATGCACCACTTATGCTGAAATTTAAATGTATGCAATGAAAGCAATGAATGTATCAGTCGAAAATAAAAGCTATGATGTAAGAGAATATATCACACACACAAACAAGCAATGTATAGTGGTTCGGTGTCAATCCAACACCTATATCCACTTCCTAAGTAATCCACTTGAGAATTTTACTATAATCACTAAGATTATAGAAAAATTATTTTTCAGATTCACAATCTTAACCTAATTAGTTTTATAGGAGAATCAATCACAATCTAATTCCCAAGTTAATCCTAGGCTTGTACAAATCCTATTCAAGACTTGGATGAGCCTATCCTCCTAGTTTCAATCTCTATTGAAAGTATTTATAGCAATTTCAGAATGTAGAAATTTAAAGTGCAAATAAGCTCCTTAAATGAACAAATTGAAACTTGATGAACCACTGATTTGATGCATTGAAAGGACTTTAGAATTGAATGCTCAGAACTTGATTTGATGGATCACTTGATTACACGTAAGAAACTAGAGTGAAAGCTCTATTTTTGGCTTGGAAGCTTTCTTGAAAGACACTTTTGGATGTTTGAAATGATAACTCTGAATATCCTCTTTGCTTCCTTGTTTTTCTTTTATATGTACCCTTTTTGATGCCGTAGGAGATCTTAATACTCAGTTAAAAATACCAAAAATGGGTTTGTAGTCGTTGAAATCATCAAAATAGCTATTTAAAAAGGTTCTGCACGTGTTTAAAAAATTTTGGAACTAGCCATTACTATTGTCAGCCCCCATTGAGTCGACTCAGCTAAACCTTAAGTCGACTCAAAGTTGCTAGGGAGTTGACTCAAGGTTTGTTGAGTCTACTCAAGCTTGTAACGCAAAAATGCAGCTCTCTGAATTTTTCTGAAGGTGTCGACTCAAGATTGTTGAGTCAACTCAAGCCTGTACCATGCCAATCCTACGTGCCAGAGTCGACTCAAAACATTCTTTGAGCCAGAGTCAACTCAAAACATTCCTCACGTCAACTCAAGGACTATGCCAAAATCTGAAACATGCCAAAGTCAACTCAAACTTCTCTTTGCATCGACTCAAGGACTGCTACTCTTCAAAACTGCATGATTTAACTTTCCTACTCTACAGTCTTTGTTTTTTAAACATGAAAATCTTCAAATATCTTATGGTAGGATACTAAATTTCTGAAATTTATTCTTAATAAGCCATTAGTATCAAATTTACTTAAATATTTTATCTTTCATCAAAATTAAACCTAAGACCAACATTATATTATATTAAATATATTGATTACAATGATAAAGAGAGCAAAAATTTCTAATGCGTAATGGCAATAATGGTAACCTGTAGTAAAATTGTAATACATTACATCCTCATCATATATCTCACCTATCAACACATTTATCCAAACCTATCAATACCACAACATTATAACCAACGTTTATGACATTATGGTAGCATTTCAGTGTTTAATACTTATACTACGTGGCATGGCTCGTAGTCGAGACTAAGGAATAAAAAAATGAAACAATGACAAGAATCAATTGGCATTACGTCCACACATTCCATTATTACTACTAAGGAATAAAAAAATGAAACAATGACAAGAATCAATTGGCATTACGTCCACACATTCCATTACTACTACTACTACTACTATTATTTTGGGATGCAGAAGGGATATAGCCCCAATACTACTACTACTATTTTGGGATGCAGAGGGGATATAGCCCCAAAAAAAAGATTAACCTTGCTGAAATTGCTCCCATTGAGTCTGGCTGTAAATTCCATTTGTTGCTGATATTAACTAAGCAGTCCATAAATTTAACGTTCATGAGTCAGATACTCCACAGAATAAAATGTGAACTAATATTTGGATTTCACAGGAATGGAAACGTACAATTTAACTAGTATAATAAAAATAGTATAGATTTGCAACTCAAATGTAACAAAAAGGAAAGAAATCAAGAGCTCAAAAATGATTTAGTTTAACTAGCTCTAAGCATCCAAAGAACAGACAGGTAGTACTTATCACAATGATGAACATTCCCATTCAACCATCATTCTTGTAACACAGTTTGCCAAAAGAGAACAGGTGTTTTAAACGCATTATCAGACCATCTTCTGTATTCAAGTTTTTGCAGGACCACTAAGATACGGTAAATATGGGCTTTTCTTGCTTTCGACATACTAGAAGAAGGCGCCTTCAGGGGCCTGAACAAGCTTCCGATTGTGTGGTGCTGCCATTTCCTTCTTCAGCTGGGTCAGAATGTCCTCCATGGTGTATGCCCTCTGCCAATTTGCCAGCATACCAAACTTCTTTGCCTCAACCTGGAACACTCGCAATCTCAAGTTTTCATTCAGCAGTATGACCAAAACCACAAACCAAAAAAGATCTCTGATAGTCTAGAATATGGCTCCTAATTAGGGTGCAAATGAATGAAGCTGTTCATGGACAGCTTGGGCTAAGCTTGGTAACAGACTGTTCAAGTTCAGCACAAGTAAAAGACGAACCCAGTTTGAACATTTTTTAAAGCTCGGCTCATCGCTTGAACACCTTGAGTTTGCAAATTGAATAGAAGCTAAGCTTCACTAGTTAAGAAGCTCGCCCAAGCTTGCTTCAAATGGTAAGTGAACCAAGCTTCAATATACTCTGAGTTGAATAACCCTCAGGGTGAGCCAAAGTTTGAGAAGCCTACCACATGACTTCGCTCCATTTGGCTCCTTTGCACCCTTGCTCCTAAGGGGTAGATTTTCTTTGATGAATAACACACTGAACTAACATACCATGTCCTAAATATTTTGACTACACAACTTAATGGTTTAACAGCATATCATGTGCTTTCAGCAGACTCATACAACCAATTTTTAACGCAATTTCTGGCTTTCTGCACTTGACTACTTAGGCCCGTTTGGGATTGCTATTTGCAGTAGAGCTTTTGGAGCTTTTGAAAGTAAAGCTTTTGAGAAGTAGAGCTTTTGGAAGTAGAGTTTTTACAAAAAGTTGTTTGCTGTTTGGTAACCATATTTATAAAGTGCTTTAGAACTTTAACATATGTTTAGCAACTCAAATAAAAAAATGCTTTTGATATGATAAAATAATAATAAAAGATATTGCATAATATGATATAATAAAGAATAATATAATATAATATTATATATTAAAATATTATTATATTATTTAATATTATTATCATATAATGTAACATAATATTATAATATAATATAATATAATTATAATTATAATATAATTTATAATATAATATAATATATTGGTTATAATCTAATCTAATAATAGATTATAATATATAATATTATATTATTATAATATAATATAATTATATTATATTATATTATTATAATATTATAATAGATTATATTATATTTATAACTTAAATATTATAATATTTTAAAATATTATTTTATTATTATTATCATATAATGTAATACAATATTATAATATAATATAATATTATACTATATAAATATACAACATAATCTATTATGCTATAATTATATTATTAAAATATAATTTGATATAATAATAACTAATAATATAATAATATTAATATATTATATTAAAATAAAGATAATATGTTATATTATAATTTATTATTATATTAGATTATAATCTAATATATTATATAATATTATATATTACATCATAATTATAATAATATTATATTATAGTTACAATATTACATTATAATCATAATTATAATCTATTATATTATATTATATTATAATATTATATTACAATATATGATAATAATATTATACAATAAAATAATATTTTAAAATATAATAATATTTAAGTTATAAACATAATATAATCTATTAGAATATTATTATATTATAATAATATTATATTATATTATATAATATTATTATTATATAATAAAATAATATTTTAAAATATAATAATATTGAAGTTATAATAATATAATCTATTATAATATTATTATACTATAATAATATAATATAATATTATATTATAATAGTATAATATAATATTATAATTATGATGTAATATATAATGTTAGATAATATGATGGATTATAATCTAATCTAATAATTAATTATAATATAACATATTATATTATATTATTATAATATAATAATATTATTATATTATTAGTTATTGTTATATCAAATTATATGTTTATAATATAATAATACTATAATAGATTATGTTATATATTTTTAATATATGATAATATTAATTTATTATTATATTATATTATATTATAAGTATAATGATGTAATATGATATGATAAAAGATAGTGGGCATTTTGGTCATTAAGAAAATTTTATTTAAATTAAAACAGCTTTCCGACATTAACTAGAAAGCACTTTTGGAAAAAACTTCAAAATGGAGCTTTTTTCAAGTAGACCTTTTCAGCTTTTTGGCAAAGCTAAAACAGCTTTTTAATTTTTTACCAAACATCACTGTATCTTCTAAAAGTGTTTTTGAAGGGCCACAAAGTGCTTTCTGGCACTCCAAAAGCTCAACCAAACAGGACCTTAGCCTCTACAAATTACATTGAATAATCATGGAGTGGCATTTTGAAAACAATGAAAGAATTAATGTGTTTTATGGTCTTAACCCTATGATTCATTTTGATGGTTACAAAATGTTTGAGTAATCATGATACTAATTATGTGTTTTAAGAGTAGATATAGGATTTTCTAGGTGCTCACGATGAAGAGTTTATTCAAGGGAAAAACCCTTTCAAAGGACCTAATTCAAAATAATTTAAAGAGGAATTTTTAAGTATTTAACTTAGTGGAGTCGACCCCAGAAGCATAAAAGCCGACCCCTGAACTAAAGTAGGTAGAAATAGAAGGATTTTAAGTTTTAGGAAGTTCATGGTCAACCCCAGGAGAAATGGAGTCGATTACGTGCTTGAGTCAACTCATGACAGGCAAGAGTCGACTCTCCCAGAGAAGATAAAAGACTATATTTTTGAAACTTTAGCTTGAGTCGATCCCAGAAGAGCTCAGGTCGATCCTAAATAGGTCAAGTTAACTCATGAAGATGATGAGCCGACTCTCTCAGAAAAGACAGAAGAACACATATTTTCAGACCATAAGAGCGAGTCAACTCTTAAAGAGGTCAAGTCGACTCGTGGATAACTCGAGTCAACTCTTGAGGAATTCGAGTCGACTCCTGACACGAGAAAGCTATAATGGCTAGTTTCTTTGCATATCTCCAACGATCATTTCTCTACTCTAATGACCAGTCCAAGCCTCCCAATGGTTATAACTCACTCTCTAGCCACTACAAAACTTACAAAATCTTTCAAAATTGCATGATCTAAGAATATCAAGATAAGGCATCTATTTATAAAAGATCATATGCTTGGTATTGTGGTTTTGCATCTTAGATTGATCCTTAAATTTTTGAAAATCTCCTTGTTGAACCTCACCCCTAGAGCTATTATCTAATTTTCCCTCAATTTGATCTCATTGGATTTGATTTGATTATTGGAATCCCTAATAGATTGATTTTGAATATTTCAAATTGATTAATTTTTGATCCCTCCTAATTGATTCATTTATTCTGATTTGAATACCATTTTGATCATTGATTTGATTTGCCCTTGTTCCCTAATCTTTTTGAGCAATTTTTTTTTAACCTAAGCTCCTTGAACTATTTTCTGTGATGAGGAGTCGACTCTTTGACTATAGGAGTCAACTAGTGGATTCTTTGAAAAAATAGTTCTGTAAGGAGTCGACTCCCAATTTTACTGGAGTCGACCCCTCTTCAGGAGCCGACTCTTGATTTAGGAGTTGACCTCTGTATCAGGGATGGATTTCTTAAATGGATACATCTCGTGGCTCTATCATTCCCTTCTCATTTCTTTTGAGCTGCAATTCATTTCAAACTCCTCTCCCACCAAAATCAGACATTTCCTCTCCATTTCAACCCGATTTTTCATGGTCTTGGTCTCCAATGGCACCTCGGAAGCAACTCACGCAAAGAAAGAGAAAGTCCCATATGGAAATTCAAGAATCTAAGACTTCTCCAAGTAGTTCTCCCATGCAAGAAAGGACCAAGCTTTAAAATGTTTATGGGCAACAATATCTATAGAAATGATCATGGGTAGAAGAAAATTAAGAAATATGGCTGAAAATTTCTATATTCTTTGGATCTCTTGACCTATCTAAACCTAATTCCAGAATTCTTTGGAAATATGAAGTTCGGGGTTCGAAACATGAAATTAGATTTGATACAGAGGATGATGAGGCTCCGGCAGCTATATCCATCAAAGACATCAGACCAAAGGAGTCGGTAGCACAAATAGAGTAGGCAGAGGCAGCTCCACCTTTAAAGACCGATCATCCAGAGAGCTCAGATCGACCATATTGGACTGGATGAGGATGCTCTAGTAGAGCGAGTCTTCTTAAGGATTGTTGATGTAGTCCGTATTGAGATATAAAGATTTCCTTCAACTCAGAGAGGAGACTATGAGGACGATCAAGGTGATCTCTACTGCGAGGGAAGTTCGAGACCAGCCATCTGGAGATATTAGATCACCCTCTCAACCTGGACCTCCTACCTAGGATTCTATTGATCTATCTTTTAGGATGCTGGGATTCTTTCCTTAGAGCTATAGTGCCCTTCACTTTTTGATAGATATAAGTTACATATATTTTAGACATCTTGGATATATTGATGTAATCACATTATGTAATCACTTTTTGGCAATGAATAAAAGCTGATCCTTTATGGAAATTTAGTGTGTTTGATATTATTTATTTGATTTCTATACTTATTTGTTGGATTCTATATGCGCTTTGTTTATAAAACTAAGGGGGAGAAAAACATGTTCTTGCAATGTTTACTTTTGATTGAATGTACATATTTTGGAAGAAAAAGGGGGATAATTAAGAAAAATTAATTTTCTAGCATTAACTATTAAAAACAATGGGAGAGATCAAAATTACAAGGAGAAATAAATTTTAAACTTAATTATTAATGAATATTCAAATCCTACTTTTCTTGATTTGAGCATTGATGCGATTTTGATGTGTTCGCTCATACTTTACATGGTTTGATCCTATCATTATTATTGACAATTAATTGGCATCAAGCAAAAGTTGAAACATATTTTCATATTTTGCATGACTTGATTATCAAATGGACTTTAAAATGCTTGATGTGATTTAAATGTCGTTTTTGAAAATTAATTAGTATCAAGCAGAATTTGAAAAATATTTTGCTTCAAATGATCACTTTTAAAAAATAAATTTTGAATTACTTTTTTTAAAATTAATTGGTATCAAGTATAATTTGAAAAATATTTTGCTTCGAATGATCACTTTTAAGAAATGAATTTTAAATTGTTCTTTATAAATCTTCAAGTGATATCTTTAGGTGGTATCAAGAAAAACTTTTAGAAAAATTAATATTTAATTTGCATTTCAAAGCATTTGGTATCAAAGAATTTATCCTTAAATGATTTTTCACAAGTGGTATCAAATAGATTGTTTTTGCCTTGTACTCTATTATTTTATCTTTTGACAAAAAAAAAGATTATTTTATCTCAAGTTTACTTTGCTTTGATACATTCTTAATATTACATTGTTTTAGACAAATTCTGAAAATTGATATCTTTTCTAAACTAAAGATTATTTTATCTCAAGTTTACTTTGCTTTGATACATTCTTAATATTACATTGTTTGAGACAAATTCTAAAAATTGATATCTTTTCTAAACTTAATTGATTGATACCTCTTAAGAAAAGGAAGAGATGAGTTTTGGAAAACATAATATATCCTATGATTTACTTTATTTAACTTATTCAAAATCATTAGCATTAAAAAGCTCTATCCTTCTTGGATTTTTAAGGCTCGGAGCAATTTTCTAACTAAATTTAAGAAATTATTTATTCCATCTATATTATTCAAATAGCAAGGGAAGTGTTTTTGGATCTATATTGCCCAAAATTAAATTCAAAAGGGGAAGAAATCTTATTGTCCTTTTCTGAATTTGAAAGCTAAATTTTAGTTAAATTTGAAAAGGGAGAGAACTCAAATCAATTTTTGAAAATTGAATGTGTTTAACTGAATTTAACTTGATTTTGATGATTATTTCCAAATCTTTCCCCTGCACTTTTTAATGCTATCAAAAAGGAGGGAGAATATGATGTGTTAAGTATATGCTTGAATGGTTGAGTTGATCATATGCTTGAAATGCTTGAATGGCTCATTTGTTTGCTTGAGTTAATCATATGAAATAAGCATAAATTTTGGTGAAAATTTTATTAAGACATTCATGAAGTACATGCTTACAAATGCTTAGTTATCTACTTCATGATTTATATTGATAAATTAGTTGAAACATATTACGTTTTATTTACATATATATTCAAAATTTTATCATCATCAAAAAGGGAAGATTGTTCACCCTATGATTGATTTTGATGGTTTCAAAATATTTAAGTAATTATGATACCAATCATATTTCAAGAATGGATATAGGATTTCCAAGGTACTCATGATAATAAAGATTTTATTCAAAAGAAAAACCCATTCAAAGGATCTAAGTCAAAGTAATTAAAAAAGAGATTTTCAAGTATTTGACTTAATAAAGTCGACCCTAGAAGTATAGGAGCCGATCCCTGAACTGAAACAGGTAGAAAATAGAAGAATTTTAAGTTTTAGAAAGTTCAGAAGTCGACTCCAGAAGAAGAGTAGACTCTGGCACGATTGGAGCAGACTGGTATGGGCTCGATCAACTTATGACAGCCAAGAGTCGACTCTCTCAGAAAAGACAAAAGACTACATTTTTTGGGACCTTAGCTCGAGTCAACCCCAAAAAAGATCGAGTCAACACCAGACAGGTTGAGTCAACTCATGAAGATGGCGAGCCGACTCTCTCAGGAAAGACAGAACATAGATTTTCAAACCTTGAGGGTGAGTCGACTCCTGAAGAGATCGAGTTGACTTGTGGGTAGTTTGAGTCGACTCCTGAAAAATTCGAGTTAACTTCTGACATAAAGAAGCTATAATGGCTAGTTTTTCTGCACATCTCCAATCATCATTTCTCCACTCCAACTACTAGTCTAAGCCTTCCAATGATCACAACTCACTCTCCAGCCACTACCAAGCTTACAAAAGGCTAGAGAATCATTTTGGAAAGCAAGAGGAAGGGATTAGAAAAAGAAAATCATCATTTTCTGAAAGCTTCATTGAAAATCTTTAAGCAAAGAAAAGAGAGGAATTAAGTATATAATTGAATGTGCTTTCAAGAGTGATCTTCTTCATCTTCAACCACATCCTCTCAAACATCTAGAAAAGAAGTTGAAGCAATACTTGAGCAACCTTTCAGCAACTTCATCGAGCTTTTAAAGAGTTTCATTTTTTATTTTGTTTTATCCAGAAGCTCTATCTTTGTATCTTGTTTTCTTTTCAAGCTTTTTTGGAGAAAGAAACTTGTAGTTTGATCCATCCAAGTCTGAAATTGGACCTGTAAATATTTTTATTGACGAATCCAAAAAACCAACTAGATTAATTGTGAGTCCGGAAAACAATCAGTATATAGATTTTGGTTAGTAATCTCACAAAACCAACTAGATTTAATTATGATCCTAAAAAATAATTATGTAAGATTTTGATTGGTGATCTCGAAAAATCAATTGTATTTGATTGAGTCCGGATAAAATAATCATACTATAATTAGACTGATTATAGTGAAATTCATAAGAAAAGCTTGAAAAGTGAACGTAGGTGCTGGGTTACACTTATCCACTATAAAATTATGTATTTGTATTTTGACTTTTCTTATTTTATAATTCTTGTTTTATATTCATTGTTTTAATTCTGCTATTGCACCTTGCATACAACTCACAAATACTTAAGTTGGCTTAAATTGAAGTACATAATTATTTAGACTTTAATCTAGCAGAAATTTTTGAAGAATCCAATTCATCTCCCCCCGCCCCAACCTTCTTGCGTTGCTTTCCTTTCTGGACAACATATGATCATATAATTCTATCATAGTATACAACTTGTTAAGCAAACTAGCATAATTGAAAAATAAATAACATTCAACTTATGAGTGACAAAATGTTTGAGATAATACCATTAATTATACCAAACCCATCATCAATCACAGTAAGTGAGATATATGATTAAGCACATGCTGCTGCTATAAAGCAATTGCTTGTATGTTTCTTTATCATTATTATGCAAGTCAGACATACCGTAGGAAAAGTAGCCTAATAATGGTTAGTGTGTTACCACTCCAGTCTCAGGGTTAACACATGTCATGTTGATCCGTGAGTGAAAGCGAACACTTGGGGGCTTCTCTGGGTAATCTTTATCACAGAATAGCTTCAACTGATAGATACGACCTTCATGTACAGACTGCAATTCAATAGAAAAGGAAAAGAATAACGATGATTTCAGCAGGTGTCAATATCACTGAACATATTGATATACAATAGCTGGGCTGAATTGAGTGAATATTATTAACCTTGATTTGGGTAGTTTGCAACTGTTAGGTTCAAGGCAAATAACATTCCAGATGAAAATATAATAAAATATAGACCACATTAGGAACTTGAATTATTTAATAATTTTCAACAAAAATAGAAATATGGACAGAAAAGTGGCATCTGATTTTGATAGTATAAAGAGAATGGTTCAGCAGCAAATGAAAGACAATTTTCACATGGAAGTCCTAGAGTACAAAAACATACAAGAAGAAATACATATCACAAACATGAGAACCCAAGCAAAAAGCAAGTAAATAAACCATAACTAGCTACAAGGATTGGCTCACAAAGTCATATGAAACTACCTAGAAAAACCATACTGGATTTCTCTACTAAATTTCTCAGACTAGCCAACATCAAAAGATATAGGAGAAGGGTCACTATAGCACTCTCTTACAAGGAAACTGTTCAGGCACTTCAAATAACAGTCTGCTATTAATTGACTGAATATCAATCTAGTGGAATGAGAAACATAAAAATTGACTAAAACAAGTCTGTCAACAAGCTTAAAAAATTAATAAAGAACTCGGAGTGGGATTAACTATAGGCACGGCTTCTTCTGTAAGATATACAGATGTCAAAAAATGTTATCCATTGGATATTTAATAGGTCAGAGCCCCAAACTAGTTCACAAATAATTTTACAAGTCATTGTTCAGATTTCTGATGTTAGCTTATCAGACAGGTTCCAACCACAATTATAAACAGATAATTTCAATGGCACTTCATTTGAACATGGCTGAAACAACACCCAAATATCCAAAACTGTTCCATAATGCATTAGGGTACAGCCAACCAGTAATTAGAGATATTGGGAATCTGGAACTCTCATACATAAAAATAAATAAATAAACAAATAAAATAAACAAAAAACTATCTGATAGGCTAACATACTGACTATATGGGATGACGAATAGAATGATTTCACAGAAATGATGTGGACTGAAAAGACAAAGAGTACATAACTATGAGCAAGTCCCATTAACATGCAAATCTCATTAAGATGGTCCCACTTTGCAAGTATATGACTGATTGTAGATAAAGCAGAGGCATACATTAATTGGACCAATAATGGTCCCTGTCCATGAGCGCATGTAAATATCATCTCCATCATCCATTCCATAGCTTACTGTGCCATCTCCAATACCTTTCTCTCCACGTTCAAGTTCCTCCAGCAATCTAAAGTTTCGAGGTACTGTGCAATAAGTCAAGACAAACAAAATGCATTCATAAGAACTTCAAAATTCCACAAAATACGGAAGTAGATTTAGTCAGTGCAGTGTGAAAAGGGGGATGAAAAGAAGAGCAAAAAGTTCACTTCTAGATGAAATAAGCAACACCGGTCAGGGAAAACAACCCAGCAAGTGCACCAACATATAGCTGACCAAAATGGAAGGATTTGATTGACAATATTAATCCCATCAGCTGGTGACTAGGGATTATTTGATCCTTTAATGAAATATGTTGCAGTACGTCAATTTTTTAGAAGACCGTTAGCAGTAGATGGGTGGCTAGAGGCCATTTAGTGCATATGAAATAACCAAATGCCAGAGGCCGAGGTGACCCAAAATTAATAAAGTCGTAAAATTAATCAATATAAGAAAAAAAAATGCAATGTATTGTAATCCAAAAAATGAAGCATATCATACAAGATGTAGAAAATCAATGCGAGGTACCAACTTATAACACTCAGTACTCATTCACCAATTAATCTGATCCTCCATGCTCAAACATGATGCAGAACACAAGGGCAAGCAGCTAGCAACCTCCGCTTGGCAACCAAAGTGACTGTTGTATAAACAATTGCAGCACATGCAATGCATGCAAACAGTTTAATAGGATGCTTATCATACAGCCAATGATCCCATCAATTGTTAAAATACATGCAATTGGTAAGGAGGTTAGAATATTTGACGATTGACTGTGATTTAAGAGGAAGAACACCAAAGATTATATGACAATGTGTGGAGACACAGACACCAAAATTCATCTCTTTGGAGATCTGAATTTCTATTCGAAAAAGCACAGATGATGGCCCCACAAACCATGCAATAGCGCATATCTGAATGTTTACAAAAAGGTAAAGCACATAAAATTCATTTAAAACTGCTGCAAGCATCCCAACAGATTAAGTCAACTGACTTATTAAAAGAGTAGGAAAGTATGCATTATTGGTATACATTTCCTTGCCTGCTGCACTCCTAGACCTCATTCAACTAAAGAATCAATATTTAGTTGTATGAAAGTGCATAACATTTATTGTTTAGGACAATTTAGGATGTGAAGTATGAAAAACAGTCCATGTTTTAAATAAGCAATGCCATCATATCAGTTGCAGAGAAAAGCCAATGCCAGGTATAAGTAGCAAGAGAAAATAGGGTTGACAAGGCTACATATGCTAGCTGAATCAACTGTAGTGCTAGGGTACTTGAACATTTAAACAAAATGTAGACATTTCAAAAGGAGAGGGATGCCAGCATCCATGTCTGGTGAGCAAAATCTACCATTACCAAATGATATCAGGTAAAAGAAAGGAAAGAAGAGAATTCAACCTGAATCTGCAGTTAAAGCATATGGAGCAAAGTGAAACAAAACATAATCATAATCTAAGTTTCTGCAGCCTAACAATTATAAATCCATCAATATTACTACAATGATTTAACCACAGGCATACAGTTAAAATTCAGTTTAAGCCATTGCCAACATCAAAAAAGATCCATGACTAGGAATAAAACAAAATTTTCTTCCCAAAAAATTCAGTTCATGGTGGTAGAAGCAACAACTATATTTGTCATAACCATCCAAATTGGAAGGAATGGTGATAATTCTTCTATAGTTCCTCTGTGATAAAGATTAATTATTAATTTTAACTTAATGCTAGGAGGTAACCCTTTTGCCAGAAGAAAATTAAAAGCATAAACTAAGGGCAATGATTCATTCAGCCAAAAGATCTTGTGTAGAAATTTGCCAGTACACTCTCCAGATCAAATCTGACATGTAATTACTGAAATACAGAAGTTTGTAAAAGGTGACCGACATCCTAATCATCAAAACTTTCCCCATACAGGTATTGGGAAATGAAAAAATCTCAAACACATGCACATCACAGATGAAACCTGAACCTCTATAGCTCCAGTTTTTGAGAGGCAATAGAGAAACTTAAGTTCGACATGAGCAACATCACAATGGATTGCAAATAAGGATGGACCCTACCCTCTCTTTCAGCCATTAAATTTGAGATCTCCAAGCTAACTACAAGTGCATCACACATGTCATCTCAGGGTCCTAGTGTACACTATATATAAAGGAAAATCTAGTGAGGTCCATCATCCATTAATTGGATGTTTGTTGGTCTCACATGATCGCACATAGGAAGGATTTTCTGGGAAAAATATAATTTGTGCCACCTAATGTTTTCTTAGGGTCCAATACCACATAATCTCTTAGGTTTTAAAAGAAGATTGAAAATTCAAACCAAAAGCAGACATGTCAGAAAAGGGGAGGACACCAGCCCTGATGTTAGGACTGAATCTTGGGGGTAAAATCTAACATTACCAAGGTGACATCAGATAGAAGAGAGAAATGTGCAGAATTGTATCTAAATTTGCATTAAGAGCATATGAAGCAAGGTGATACAACATTGTAATCAAAATGTAAGTTTCTGCATTCCATAATCATAATCATCTACCAAACTTTTTGGGTTTCCTATAGGGATCCTCATTTGCCAAATATTTATATCTTGGGCCATCTTTGATTTTATTCCAAGTTTCTCCATATCCTTGATCCTCCATTGATATGAATTTAGATTTTCTTCATCTTTTCCTACAACCTTCAATGCAAACTAAAGTATCTCTCCTTAAAAGAGAGCTTTCTCATGCCTTCTACAATCTAGTGATCACAAATACATTCACATATAAAAGGGTTCCATCACAAGTTTATGAGATCCAAGCCAGCAACTCAAAAAATGGGGTTATGTCACTTTCGGCATAGCAGGCCTCCTAGTAGGGAGCCAATATGACAGGCTATTAGCTCAGCGGTAGAATGCCTAATAATTGCATCATCAGGTTGTTAGAGCTCTCAGCCACATGAAGAGTTCACTGTACTCAATAGCGCTTGTCCCAGAGATTTGAATCCTCTAAGGCACATTAGCATGGCATACTCCTGTTCAAATCGTAGTTTGAAACCAAACTTATCCTCAAGAGGATAGATGGGACAATTCACGTGAGATTTGATGTAGATCAAACTTTCTATTCACTTGTGGGATTCCAGCTGGTCTAGGGGAGAACCAACACTACTCTCTTCTCAAGAATCCATACATCTCATCTCTTACTGATGTATGGACAGCTATCTCTCGAGCATAGTTTTTGGTTCAGCCTCAATGGGAAAATGGAGCACTGAACAAAGGAGCCATAAGCAATCACAAGCTTATTTGAGGATATCCCTTCATACACCACTAGGATAAGAGCGCATAAGCATATCCTAGCTTAGGGGTCAAAGGTTCTATTCTATGAGAAATGGAGAAACACACCTAGATGAAAGATCATATGCTGCTGTCTATAAGTTTCATGATAAACCTAGATATGCATGCAATAGAAGCCCTATACTCAACGTTGTTAAGATCGAGATGGAGATGTAAACCATGAAGGGGACTAGATCGGATTAAATTGTGAATCAAATCATATATCACAAAGGTTTTTCTGATTTCTTTCAAAAATTTCTAAACAAAAAAGAAACATGAAAGATGAAATATGAGTCAACCATAAAGTAGATGAATGAAGAATGCAATGAATACATACAACTTAAGTTTTCACCAATTTAGGCCCATCCATAGTACTTCTAATGAAACAAATAGTCTATTTGATTATTAAACATATTTATATCAAGGTTCACCGTACCAATGCATGTCATCTCGTACTAGATGTATCGTACCATACTAATCCCTGTAAAGAGTGTATTGAGTCTTGAAACACCAAACCGATCCCTGAACCAAATGTATCAACACCATACCAGCATGGTTCCGTTACACAATCCAATACCAAGATGTGAACCTTGATTTATATACTACCAATCCATTTCTTATTTATTGGTACATAAAATCGTTTGGGATAAACAAGGATTAACACCACAAATTCCAATAACAAAATTGCTAATTTTACTATATGCGATTTATTGATGATAAGTAATTTAAGAACCACATAGTCAAAGAAATTATATGAAACGGCATCTACACATGATTTAATATGTAAATAACCAAACCAAATTGGATCCTATGATCCAACCAAATGTATTGTCCATCATATGGATCTAAATTTTGTGATTATAAATTGATCTTGATTGAAGGATGGGATCTGGATCATTTAGGGCCATTTTGACCTAGATCGTGGGATCCAAATCGTGAATCATAAGATTTTAACAACAATGCTGATACTAACCTGACAGGGGTGAGGTGTAACACATTGATGCCCCAAGTAATGAATAGTCATATGATAATGATTTAAGACAGATTCTTAAGTGAAACTACACAGTTAGAATACAAGTTAAACCATTGTGGGGATCAGAAGAGGTACATGACAAGGGACATAACAAAATTCTCCCAAAAAAATTCAGTTTATAAGCATAGAAAGGGGAGTCTATGGAAATAATTCTTCTATAATTTTTCTGTTGTGCTGACTTAATGGTGAGAGGTTAGCCTTTTGACAGGAAGAGCACCAAAAGTATATATCCACAACAGTAATTAGTTTGGCCAAAAACTATTACATGGAAAATGCTTAGTTTAGTTTCCAAATTAAATCTGATATGCATTATAGTCCTCACAGAAGTTGGTCAACTGTGAAGAAATCCATTTAGTCACTCATATCAATCAATGGAAAAATCATAAGAAACTCCAAGACATCTGAAAAATTAATAACCACCAACTTTCAAGTAGAAGGATTCAAGAATGAAAAGAATTTCAAATGCATGCTTATAACAGATGAAACCAGAATTTCTATCATATAGCTCCTGGCTTTGAGACAAGATGAATAGAGACTTACAATTCATAGGCAAATCTATATAAAAATTGTCACAACATTTCAATGTAGTCTATAGTTCGAAAAACCAAAAGTTCACGCATTGGATAGTAAGATATAAAAAACAAGATATCACAAATCCAATAAATGTATTTCCTCTATAAAGAAACGAACAAATATCCATGTGAAAATGCTAAATCTCAAATATAGAGACCTTCCAAATCTCTGTGACTACTGAAGCAGATTGATTATAAATGTACTGAAAATATAGAAATAGAGAAAATTGACATTGAACTCAAATTTATTAGTGGATCTTCCAGTGAGATATACATGCATCTCGGTTTTAATAGATACAAACCCCTTGTGCAAAATTGAAACGCTAGAAAACTCACCTGCTTGTCTATAAGATGTCACAGTATTAAATCTCATGCGGCAGTTTAATAATATTAATATTAATATTAATGTTAATAATAATAATAATAAAATGATCATCGACAAACTTCCAAAAAGATCGTTCCATAATATGCTGAACGCAGAATGCTCGTTGATTGCCCATTAGATAGCAAACATCCGTTCTTATTTAAAAGATGCAAATTTAACCAAAACCCCTAAGATAAAATTATGAATTCACCTACAAAATTCCACTGAACATGATCCGATATCTAATCCACAATCAACATAGTATATATTAATGCTCAATCAATATAAGAGAGAAAAGACATCAAACCCAGAATTCAATCCAGACTACTAATCAAAAAGAAAGAAATACACAACTGATCTATAAACTACAAAACAATGGAAATCGCCGAAGCTGCAACGAAATCGGTCGAGGTTTCAGACGTCATTACCTACAACACTCGATCCTCCAGAACCGATCGTCATGTTAGAGAGAGACGAAGAGAAATCTCGGAGATGGGTGGAACTAGGAATAAAGGGAAATCGAGGAGAAAAAGACAGGCGAACAAAGAAAGGTACGCAATCCACGCTGACCCCCGGTTTACTGCATTAGACGGCTTTCCTTGTGGGCCAACAGCTGCAAGCTCTTTTATGTGAATCAAACGGCCAGAATTTACCCACCACCGACATTTCCCGCCGTAACTTAATTAAAATAAGGAATGATGATTTACTCTACCCGTTGAATACCGATCTGACCTGAAATTAATAGAATATATTGATACGAGATTTCATCTGACGCCGGAGATACTGGAATGGATAATTGAGATTGATTTTCTCGGGAGATGAGATCTACAAGAAAAATTTTTGATCGAAGATGACTCCAATAAAAATTCTTCGATGCTCAAGTTAGAGAAAATCCTTTGATGCTCAAATTATAATCTCGTTCAATAGAAGAAGGAGCATCAGAGGCAGAATAATGATATTCCAAAAGATCCCTCTTTTGACTTTTTTTTATGGAAGGATGCTGAAGCTTATTAGGCATGGGCCTGTAGGTTGACTATCTATCCACTAATCGAGTTATTAGTCATGAAAGAGTAGGAGATTGCCAGAGATCTTTTGTCTCCTATTGAATGTCCTCGAGAATCATATCTTATTTATGATCACTCTATTTTTTAGTGGATGATGTGGCGAGGACTATAAAAAGGCCTCTAGAGGGTAATGGCTAAAGTTGAGAGTGAAAGTCGGTGCTAGGATCAGAGGCCAAGTTGGGGTCAAATGCATACAGAGAGCACACGCAACCATGGATGGAAACTGAATGCGCAGACGCATCCTCTTCTCTCTTTTCTTCCCTCGTCTTTTTTTTTTTTTTCTATCCTCTATCTCTTCCTCTTTTCTTTTGTCTTATTGTGTTGTTCATAGGAGGCTGCGACGAGAAGGGGAGAAGGCATTAATACGTAAAGTCTGATTTGGAAGAGGTATAAGAAGCTTACCGTCAATCTCTCCCAATTCAACGAATGAGATGAAAGTCAATCGAGATGGACTTCATCGGCCAAAGCCAATGATTTTCGAAGTAGCATGGACATTGAGGTATGGGCTGAAGACCACGTCCCACGTCTTCAGCTAGTATGACAATATCTCTAATAGGATGAGTTTTATCTTATCCATAATGGATCTAGGATGGATATTGGTATCGGTAAAACCAATTCTAAATCTATCTCATAAAAAAAAATAATTTGCATGTAAAAAATAATTGATATTTATAAGTTTGTCTGACCAGTCACATCCAACCCATCCCATCTCATGCTTGTTATGGGGTAAGCAAAGATAATGGCTACCTAATTAATTGACATCCCTAACACAAATAGAGGCATCATCCAATGATCAAGATCAACTGATTTGGTAACATGTGTGCACATGTGTATTAAAATTGAACATTTAATATCTATGGATTGGTATTAGAACCAAGTCGGATCAGGTCAGCTTTTATGTGGCTTGGACCTTGCTCAAAATTTTTTTTCAAGCTTCGCACTAGATCAGGCCTAAAATTTTTTTGCAAGGCTAGCTCCAAGCCTAGTTCACATCTGAACCCGAATAAAATCTACAACCAAAACAGGCTTGACTTGAATGGAGCCTAAGCGCCTCAACTCAAATCGGAGACTCACGCGTTGAAGGGTTAAGCCAGTAGTTAGTACAAATGCTTCCATAGGTGAGAGAGAGAGGAGAGAGGTGGCCACTAGAATAAATTTGAGGGGTTAGGAGGGTTGGCCAGTAAAGGGCTACACCTTTCGTTGTTGTCATCCTTGTTCCTCATTGCATCCAAATGGAGAAACCGAGCCATACATACGAGATTGAGAGGAAGGCAAAGAGTGCACCCCTGTCATATAGACAAGCATGGTAACAATGGCAAGGCTCAATACTCTACTTGCTATGACCAGGAAATTGTGTTAGTGGAGCACTATAATAGGGAAGGGCAGCTTGGGTTGGGGTCCTAAGGGAGAGATAAAGGAAGATGAAAGAGAAATAAGGGTGAGAGGGGGAAGAAGGGAACAAGTCGAGAGGGTGAGAAGGAATCTAGAAGAGAGGGAGAGATAGGGGCAGAGAGAGAGAGGGGGGGGGGGTCCACATTAATATTGGGGATTAGTCGAACCTTAGGCCAAGTTCCAATCGAGCCTATTTGGAACTTTATAACCCAGGCCTAAACCTAATCCAAACTCTCTTGAACCTTAATCGGAAAAACAATATGAAACTAACTTGGCTTAATAGGCCATGGATCAGTCTAGGCCCCTTTTCAACTAAACAAAGATGCAACTTGAACATGTTCGGCTAGATTAAGGATTAACTCTGCTCAAACTCAGCTTAGTTTTTTAGCTAAACCTAATCCAAGTTTTGTTTTTTCATTCAAATTCAAAGATAACTTCTTGGATTTGAGCCTTAGATCCCCTTAAGGACAACTCCTTAAGAGAGAGATGCCATCCAACTGAGCTAATATTTGTTGACTAATCCAAAGGTAACTTGATTAAGCAAAAGTCATGTCTCATCAAGTTAGGTTAAGCTAGGTTTGACTATGTTGGTTGCTTGATATAAAGATTGAATTGAATGGGAGGTCATAAGAAAAGCTTTGATAAGGTAAGATTGGAAGCCAATTTTAAAGTTTTATATATTTTAGATATCTCTACCTCTACTAATAAAAATCACCATTAAAACATCTAAAATTCTATCCATAAATTACTAAACAATAGAAGAATAGGCAAGCTTATTAAATATATATATGATATTTTTGAGCTCTAACTAACTTTCCTTCACAAAGTTTGAAGGAGATAAGTGTTCTTAGCTATCAGAACTAGGAGAGAATATTTCATCCATTAACGACAGTCACATCTAATGATTCAAATTGGTTTGATCATCAATTATCATCTGATCAAGATTGGGCTAAGAAAAGGTGGTCCAATAAAGATCGAGAGTGATTAAATCAATAATATTCAACAAGATGTCAAAATGAAGATCGGTACGCCATCCAATAATCAGAAATCAGTTCAATCGAATATTTTTATTTAATCAAAATTATTAAAGATATAAGAATTCAATAGAGATCAATAAATATTAATTTCGATGAAAATTTGATTGGTACAGATATGCTGTTTAATTAATAAAGTAGTTCAAGGATTATTTATTTGAGTCAAATCAGATTCAAAGTGGTAGGATCAGAAATCTTTTATTAAATTTATAAATCAAGTGGAGAGAAAAGTTTCGAGGAGAGAAAAACTATAAAGATGAATCAGGATTAATCAAGCAATATAGTCCGACAATCCAATAGATCAAATCAAGATAATTTAAATCAAATCATGATAAATTATTATATAGATAATTCAATAAAATTATGGATGATAAAATCTATTAGTATCAGATTTAAACAAGATGGGTATCGGATGCTGTCCAATGATCATGAATCAAGACCCTTTTACTACAGGTCGTTCAAATTCATAATCAATCTTCTCAAAATCTAAAAAATCTTTAAAAAGCAAAATAATCTAGAGAGAAAATTTAGAGAGAGAAACTAAAGAGAAAGGTGGGATTCAAACCCAAAGTTGGGAGGGAGAAAATCTTTTTCTTTCTTTTTTTCTTTTCTTCCTTTCTCCTTTTTTTTCTTTTTTTTTCTAAAATTCAAGAATCCTAATAGAGAGAGAAGATAGAAGAAGTAGAGAGAGAAAATAAATCTATTAGAGAGAGAAAGTTAGATTATAGAGAGAGATTCAAGATCAGAGATGGGAGAATATGAAGAGAGAGAAACTATCTCTTCTTTTATTTTTTCTTTTCTTTTTGTCCTCATTTCTTTTTCTTTTTTTCTTTTTTCTTCTTCCACGGTGAAACAAAGGACCCACGTGTCCTCTTTCTTTCTCCATAGAGTAGGAGACTTGTTTGTCTCCTTATTCCTGAGATAAGGGGGTTCTCCTCCCAGCCAATGCCGCCCATAGTTAGAGGGGCAACCCCCAACGGCAATAGTTGGTCAGGTCCGGTGATCGATGATGGCGATGATGGTAGAAAAATCCAAAAGAAAGGGCAGTTAGACAATCAAAAATAGGAGATACTTTTTCTTAAGAGTCCATTTGGTTGGGGTATATTAGATTATGGGATAATATGATAATTTATGAAAAATTTATTATTGTCCACAACATTCCAAGCATCATCTAGCTCTGATACCAAATTATAGATCCATGATATCGCTCGAACATCAATCATCCTTGACATCACAAGCACCGATACCATGTTACGGAAGCCCTTGATCTTTAGCACGGACCTGAAGGAACCTGTGATGTTCTTTATGGGTAGCAAACCATAGATCCTCCATCTAGATCTATGTTAGGGCACCTCTCTCCTTGGGCTTGAAGAAGTGCTCCCTCTCTTTAGGGCTTCTTCAAGAATCCTAGGGCGGCAACTCTAGAGAGAAGAGAAGAAGAGAGAATTGAGGAAGAAAAGATCTATATTGATTCCATACTTGTAAAACCCTAATACAATATTTGTATTTATACATAGCTATTAGGTCTGATAAAAAAACTCTCCTAGCTAACCCAATACATGAAAGCACTCACCGAGCCCATGTACGCCCATGTCTCCCATGCTCTCATCCTCTAGATCTAGATCCGATCCATACATGAGTTAGCCCCCTTAAGACCTCTTGAACCAGACCTTAAGACCCTAGGATCAACCCAGACCCTAGTCCAAAATAGACCTTCGCGTAACTTTGCCCGTGCACTGAGCCGGCTCAGTCTCAGCACTGGGTCGGCTCAATCTGAAACTAAGCTGGCCTAGTTCTGTACCATGTCAGCAGTTTTGAATGCTCAGTTCTCTATTTTGCATGTGCTATGAGACTTAGCTGACCCAGATTTAGACTAAGCCGGCTAACCTATAAAAAATCTTCTTTCTACAGTCTTGATT
Source organism: Cocos nucifera (assembly GCA_006176705.1). Classification (NCBI taxonomy): domain Eukaryota; kingdom Viridiplantae; phylum Streptophyta; class Magnoliopsida; order Arecales; family Arecaceae; genus Cocos; species Cocos nucifera. The sequence continues at coordinate 2,802,148 of QRFJ01000044.1, forward strand.
TTCCGACTTTGATTTTTTGCTTCACCTTATGTCCCAGGTCTCCAAAGCACCAATCAAGCCCCTGAAATCTTCGGAGCCATCATCGTGACTCCTTCCATGGCCTTCCAAGACTTGGAAGCACCATAAATCCTCACAATCTCCATCTTGGTGCCCCAAGCCTTGGCAAATCCCTCGGCAATGCCCTCTTGCATGATTCCACTGTCCTTGCGCACTCGACAGCATCTGTGCAAACATCACCTCCGCCAATCCTCTTCAACTGTTGTGCACCTTTGAGGCCTTTGGGATGACCGCCTCCACTACTAAAGACCTGTGCTTGCTTCTTGACACCATCCTAAAATTATAGGATCCCTTCTACTTAGTAGCTGCACCCTTTCTCTGAACTTTTCTAAAGAACCTACAGCATTTCTGTACCAGCACATGCTGTACCATCTGACACGATCTCCTCATAGCTATGTCTGTCCACCTGCACACGCCGCTCCACCTGGAACTATGCATCACCGACGCTCTAAACTCATGCCAAATTTTTTTCCACTTGTGAAGCCACCACTACAGAGCTCCACCTATATTCGAAGTCCATCTAATGCCACAGAAGTCGACTCTATCACCAAGTCCCTTAAGGCCAACCACTCAATGCTACACTACTGAGCCTATCGCTGTACCTCGAACACCATGGCTATCCCTTCGAATCCTCCGCACTCTGTGGTCCTCTTCGAAGCTGTCTCGGATATCTCCACAACCCACGGGCACCTCTGAAATCCAAAAGCTTATCCAACTCTTCTGAATCCAGCGATTGAATCCTAGAAAATTTCATCATAGTCCTTTTCTTCTGCTTCTATACTAGCCATCGCTTCAGTTGCAATCGGAGAACCATCCTCCACCTGAAGCGCAACTCTCCCTGGTGCTCCTATAAAAGAAACCTGATCCATGATACTTTCGTCTGCTAGAGACCTCCTGGCTCTCCCTGAGATCTACTCCCGATCTTCTTGAGAAGCTCCTAATACACTCTGCTAAGATATACTCCTCGACTACTGTACCATCGAGCCTCTCTCAACCCCTATGCCTTCAGGGTAGAGCTCCTGGAGCACTTCAGTGCTTTCTGACTCATCTCTATGCCACTCTACAACCATCCAGTCCTAACCTGTTGGACCTCCATGGATCATTCATCTCCATTACTCCCAAGGCTCCATAAATTCATGCTCTGATCGAACTGTTGAATACATCTTCGACTACTTTCCTACCTTCTCATTACTGAAGGATGTATAGTCGCTTCTTCAATCTTTCTTCGACCATTATCCTTTAGAAAATCTCTCTTCAACAGCCCCACACTGTCCATCTTTCTAGAGAACCCTGATGCTCTCTACTGAGATACCTTTCTCGGCTATTGCATCACTGAGCCTCTCTCAGCCCTGCATCTTTAGGAAAATGCTACTGCAGCACTCCAGCGCTCTTTGCTTGTCATATAACCATCATACATTCCGGCCTTTCCACTAAGACTGATCAGCAAATCATGCATCCAATCCTTCCACCCCAAGAAAATCCTTTTCTGTTAATCATCTCAACCTCCATTTTCAACTCGCTACTCTCGGTTGGCCAAACCACAGCAACAACAAGATAGATTTGAGACATACTATGGAATCTTTGTGTAGATTTCTAATTTCATCTTGTATGACTTTTTCTTCACTTTCATGCACCATCAGGCTCTGAAACCTAGCTCTGATATCATATTGCCATCCACAATGTCCCAGGCATCATCTAGCTCTGATTCTAAATTATAGATCTATGATATCGCTCAAATATCAATCATCCTTGACATCACAAGCACCGATACCATGTTGCGGAAGCCTCCGATCGTTAGTATGAACCTAAAGAAACTAGTGACATTCTCTATAGGTAGCAAAACATAAATCCTCCACCTAGATCTATGCGGGGCACCTCCCTTCTTGGGCTTGAAGGAGGCGCACCCTCTCTCTAAAGCTTCTTTAAGAATCTTGGGGCGACAACTCTAGAGAGAAGAGAAGAAGAAAGAATTAAGGGAGAAAAGATCTGTATTGATTTCATACTTTTAAAACTCTAATACAACCTATGTATTTATACATAGCCATTAGGTCCGACCAAAAAACTTTCTTGGCTAACCCAATACATGAAAGCATTCATCGGGCCCATGTACACTCATGTCTCCCATATTCTCATCCTCTGGATCTAGACCCGACCTATACATGAGTTAGCCCCCTTAAGACCTCTTGAACCAGGCCTTAAGATCCTAGGATCAACCCAGACCCTAGCCCAAAATAGATCTTCGTGTAACTCTGCTCGCGCACTGAGCCGACTTAGGCTCAGCACTGAGCTGGCTAAGTTCCACTAGGTTGGCTCAATTTAAAACTAAGCCGGCCTAGTTCTATGCCGTACTAGCAGTTTCGAATGCTTAGCTCTCTATTTTGTCTATGCTCTGAGACTTAGTCGATCCAGTTTTGGACTGAGCCGGCTAACCTATAGAAAATCTTCTTTCTACAGTCTTGATTCTTTGACTTTAGTTCCTTACTTCACCTTGTGTCCTAGGTCTTCAAAGCACCAATCAAGCTCCTGAAATCTCCGGAGCCATCATTGTGACTCCTCCCATAACCTCCCAAGACTTGGGAGCATCACAAATCCTCACAAAATTTATCTGAAAAATGATTATGGAGGAAAATAACTTTTACTATGGTTGGTGAAAAAAATACTCAAAAAAATGATACCAAAAAAAATTATTACGTTTGGTTGGAGGTAATCCTATATAGAAATATGATAAAATTTATAAGTATATCTTTTAATATAAAATATTTTTTAATATTAAAATAGTATTGTCATCTCTAATTAGTTTTTATATGATGATTATAATCACATAATCCTTTGCATAATGCCATCTCTATCTTAATTTTTTATAAAAGCTCTTTATTAAATATATTTTGAAGGAATTAGAATAAAGTTAATGATTATATATGCAGCTTTATTGAGGATATTTTTATCAAATATGGATTACCATCATTTAAAAATTTATCAAATACCAACACACCATGGTATTTGTTTTACTTTCTCTCTTCAAAAAATAAGCATAGAGCCCATCAATTTTTTTACTATCTCTCTTTTCTACTTTTCATGCCAAACATGGTAATCTGGCATGAAAATTATTTTTTCATGATAGATTACCCCTAACCAAAAACGGCCCCTAAGTGAGATTTAGCAATTGCTGGCTAAAAACTAGGCTTTGATGGTCGAGGAAGATAGAGAAGAGAGTGAGAAGGGCCTTTACCTTAGTTCTCATGATGATTGGGCTACAAATCCGATGAACTAATCAGAAATTCTTGGAAAAGAAAGAAGAAAAAAATGATCTTTTCTGACTATGAACGATGGTCGTTGGCGGGGAATCAAGAGTTGAGGTGAGGAGAGAAATCTCGGAGAGGTATAAATAGCTCAAGAATTTGAGTTAGAAGTCTCTTGGATCAATTCCACCTCAAATTATTCTACCATTTGAAGAAGAAGAAGAAGAGTCCAGATCGATCTCACCCCTTTCTTTCCACCATAAATCCTAGTTTCCAGCATGTACAAAGCACGTGCTGGCCTTAAGAACCCATCTTTTTTTTTTTAATTTTTTTGCTTTAGGATTCATGTGGTATTATATATATTGGGTTCATGCTTCAAGATTCATGCTACTATTTTGGGCCATCTCCTAGTGGCTGAATTTGTCACCTGGGTTGGTCTAAAGGATCGAGCCCACACTTCATTGATCCATTAGGATGGGGTATGACATTCTCTCTTCCTAACAAAAAGTTTCATCCTGAAATTTTCTATTAAAGGTTTTCGAACTTTAAAGTTTCACAATCATGATCTTATTTCTTATAAGAATAAGGTTCCATACCTTATAACTTTTTTTTCTTATAGATGATCGAAATTGAACTCATCTCTTATAAATGGAAGAAAATCAATATCTTAATTCTAAATAAGAATTTTAGATTTCTCTATCAAAACATTCTTAATTAATCAACCCATCACAAGATAGGAATACATACTAATATGAAACACATAGTGATATCTAAATTAGTTGAGAATCGAAAATATTTTCTCTTATCCATACTTTCAAAAGTTAGAGGTTTACCATTCTAATCCCATCCTCATTTTTTTTTGATATTTTAATTCTCGATGCAACTTCATTATTAAATCACTTCATAATGAAAAGGTCAATACCACCAATGTTGATTAGAATCAAAATCATTATTTCTGGTAAACGAAATCAATCTCTCAATTCTAGATAAGGATATCAAGTTTCTTGTCAAAATATCAACTACTTTTGACTTAATCAATCTATTATAAGATCATGAACAAACTTTACTATACCCTTAGTAGATGAATATTTGAGTATAAAAATCAAAGATCAAAATCAAGGATCGATAATATTGAGAAAAATGCCTTAAGATTATAATAAGCCCAGAATGAAGTTCAAAAAAATGAATGGAATCCAACGAGACCCATAGGCCGGCGAGCCAATAGAGCCCAGCGTGCGGCCCAGCCCAGCGCACCGATCGGCCCAGCACAGGCATGCATGGCACGGCCCAGCACTAGTGGGCCTAGTGCGTGGGCACATGAGCATAGCTTAATGCAGGCATGCATGGGTGTGGCCCAGCATGAGTGCACACCCAGGCACAGCCCACATGTGGGCGGGCCCAATGTTGTGAACCAAGGGCATTTTTCCCTGGTTTCACACAGTCAAGGTGGACCAGAGGCATTTCCCACCCTATTTCACATGATCTTTGGCTTGTTTTGTGGACTGATGCATGATCTAACTACCAGTGGAGCTCGTGGTTTTGATACAACAGTATCTGGGCTTGATCTGAAGGTGGAGGAATGCTATTTGATTTAAATCGGAGTAGGGGTGTTTGATTTAAATCGGAGTCCCTACTCCGATTCTAGCTCAGTTTGAGGCTTATAAAAGCTTATGGATGGATAGTGGCCTGTAATATGGTGGTTTTGGCTAAGATTGAGATGGCAGAAGGCAGATCAAAGGATGCTAGTGGACAGCAAGAGCAGGAGGCTCCAGACAGATATCTAGACAGCGGACTGCGGTCATTTTAGGGAGTCCCCAAGAGAGTTTTGTAAGGATAGCTTCTAGTTAAAAGAATTGTATACAAGTGTTGAGAGTGAATAATCTTTTTTTATATTTATTTTTTTTTCATAGTAAAGTTTTGCATGTCTCATGGAGATGAGTCTTTGGGTTGATCCACGTACTTGATTGTATTTCTTTTATTTCTTCTTTCTTTTTACCATAATATTCTGGTATGAGATTTCTAATAATTGGTATCGGAGCAAGTTGATACCATAATAATTAGTATCAGAATGGGTTGATACCCTAATAATTGGTATCAAAGTTAGACGATATCAGCACACGTGGTTGTCCAGATCGTGACAGTGTTGATCAAGATCAAAGAAGATGAGAAGATAATCATAATCAAGGTAGAGATCAACCGATTCGATGAGAAGAGCAATTTTTTCTTGTAGCAAGTGAGGATGAAGGATGTGCTCATCCAAAATGGATTGATCAATACTCTCTTGAATGAAAAGAAGCCAAACACTATAGAGGAGAGGACCTGGGAGCGGCTATAAATGCAAACGATGAGTACCATTCGCATGTACCTAATGGATGAGATGGTGATCCATGTACTTGGTAAGACTTCCTCGATGGTACTGTGATTGAAGCTCGAGAAGTTGTATATGGCGAAGTCCCTCACCAACATCTCTTTTCTTTAGAGGTTGTTCTGCCAACTACGAATGATCGAGAGATAGAGCATGCAGAAGTATCTCAACCATTTTTAGAAGATTTTTATCAATCTTCTCAGTATAGGTGAGAAGGTTGAGGAGAAGATTAAGATATTGGTCTTGCTAGCATCACTTCTTCCTTCATATAAATCTTTGATAATTACTCTTCTAGTAGGGAGAGCACTATCAAGATGGACAAGATCACTATGACGATTCTCTAGAATGAGGTTCTTAGGAGGGAGAACCTAGCTTCGAGCTCAAATGGTAGCAGCTCAACTTTGGTAATTTTTGGAGGAGCAGGTAACAGCAGATGGAGTGGCAGAGGATCGTGAGGAGGATAATCTAGATCCAAAATGAGAGATCCTAGCAAGATCAGATGCTACCGATATGATGAGTTAAAATATCATGTCAGAGATTGTCCGTAGCTCAAGGATCAAATGAGTTCTACTGTAGTGACGGCCAATAGCGAATCAAAGGATGATGTCCTGATGATATCTGATGAGATATCTAGTTCTTTTCAGTAGTAAATTTTAGATTTTGCATGCACATATTATATTTGTTATAGAGAAGAGCAATTTGGCTTCCTAGAGAGCAGTGAAGGCACTATTTATTTGTCAGATGGATCTAGCTATGCAACCAAAGGCATCGGGATGGTCAGCTAGAAGACATATGATGGTGCAGTGAGAAGATTGGAGGAGGTCCGATACATACCCAATTTTAGATAAAATATTATCTGAATGAGTAGACTGGATTCAAACAGCTACGGATAGATAGTTGGTGATCGAATTCTGAAGATCATGCACGACGATAGGATGATATTGGAGGAGAAAAAGAGGATGAGAGGACATGACTATCTGATGGAAAGTCTAGTGTGAGGTGGAACTCCAGGTGGAGGTGGATTGGGCATGAGATGGAAGACTTAGAAGGACGATATGCGACGTCACAAGATGAAATTTTTATTATTGTAGATGGCTACCCCGAGCTAGCAGGTCTTTGGTTAGAGTAGACACAGCTTATGATGGAGATGGGATCGAGCGGCTTAGCTTGACTTCCATATTTTTCATTCATGATCAGCGGGCGTGCCCCGGGGCATAGGTGCGAGATAGATCACAGGCTCTCAAAGATAGATGGAGGCTAAACATCGAGTCGAGATGAAGATTATTGAGAAAAATATCTTGAGATTCAGTCCACAAGAAGCCCAGAATGAGATTCAGGATGATGAACAAAATCCAACAAGATCCATAGACCCATAGGTAGGTAGAGCCCAATGCACGACGTGGCCCAGCACACTGGCTGGCCCAGCATGGGTGTGGCCCATTGCGGGCAAGCCCAGCACATGGGCACACGAGTGTGGCCCAATGCAGGCGTGTGCAGGTGCAGCCTAATGCAAGCACATGCCTAGGCGTAGCCCACATGCGAGTGGGCCCAGTGCCATGAACTAAGGGTGTTTTCCTCTTGTTTCACACAGTCCATTATGGATCAGAGGCATTTTCTATCCTATTTCATGCGGTTTTTGGCTTATTTTGTAGATCGATATATAATCTAATGGTTGGTGGAGCTTGTGGTTTTGATTCAATAGTATCTAGGCTTGATTTGATGGTAGAGGAGTGTTGTTTGAGTTTAAATCGGAGTCTCTACTCCGATTCTAGCTCGATTTGAGGCTTATAAAAGCTTGTGGATGGATAGTGGCCTGTAAGGTGGTGGTTTTGACTGAGATTAAGATGGTAGAAGGTAGATCAAAGGGCATTAGTGGACAGCAAGAGTAGGAGACTCCGGACAAATAGCTAGATAGTGGACTGCGGTCGTTTCAGGAGGTCTCCAAGAGAGAGCTTTGTAAGGATAGATTCTAGTTGAAAGGATTATATACAAGTATTCAGAGTGGATAATCTTCTCTTGTATTTATTTCTTTTTCATAGTAAAGCTTTTCATGCCCCGTGGAGGCGAGCCTTTGGACTGATCCAAGTGCTTGATTGTATTTTTTTTATTTTTTCTTTCTTCGTATTGCAATATTCTGGTATGAGATCCTTAATAATTGATAATACCACAATAGATAAATAATCTTAAATTCTTTTTAATAGATAGAGAAGCATAAGATTCAATTATAGGATAAAAAAAATCTATCTTTAAATATTCCAAATCTAAATTCAAGAATTAATGGTCCACTCATCCTAGACTCAAGATGCTAAAATTTTTCTTAGCATGGCAGATGGGAGCACCACTTTTGAAAATCATGTAACAATATTCAAAATAATCCATAATTCAAAAAAAATATTTTTTCTTTCTATTATCAATAAATTTTCTATACAAAGAATATCAATCATATCATGTATCATAGATTTTTAACTCAAAGAATTAATGTTGCAAACTAGCTCAAAATAATTCAGATCACCATGCTTCCACTGCGTACTCTGATCTAAACTATCAAATTTTCTTAAATTCATCAAATAATTAATTTTTGATCAAAATATTATTTTATCCTATAAATGGAAAAGATCTAAAATCTGAAGTTTTAATCAAAGTCGAAGATTAACTTTCAATTCGCATCCTTACATTTTTTGAAGCATAACCATCTTAATTAACCCTTGAGTCCAATATCACATTCAAACAATTATATAGGTTTACTAATCCAACATGAATTAAATTTTAATTTTCTTATCAATTCATTTAAACAATTCTAAATCAAATCCTATAAGTAAATTAACAACAAAAATCTTCTAATGCTTCATCGAGTTAGGACTTAACATATAAGTAAAACCGACTCAATTATCTTTTCTAAAATTTCTTCTATCAAGATTTTTAACATCTATCAAATAATTTTTATAGTAATTATAAAAATCTTTCAAAATTAAATTCTCCATGACATACTAAATTTCAATGCTGACCTTAATAATAATGACAAAGAAACTCTATGTTAGTTCATAAATCCAAAATTTTGAAGTAAAATTTCATATATATCTCATAAGCGCCAGTAAATATAACTAAAATCATTTATCTTAATCCCAAGATGGCAAATCAAGATTCCATCAAAATGAATATTCTACAATCTTAAATAAAATCAATGCAATTAGTGGGTTTATTGCAATTTCACATGTATCCCAAAATCTCTAATAAATAAGATCTTTTATCTTGATCCAAGGATAGCAATCAAAGATTTCACTAGCAACCTCAACCACGTTGGTAGAAAATCCCCGATCAATTTATATACGTAATCTTTAAATTGAAGTTTCATATATACCATATAATCTCTAATAGACATATATAAGATCTATCATTTGGATCCAAAAATGATAATTAAAATTATTAATGATTCCACCAAGATGAATCCTCTATGATCTTAAAACAAAATTAATTTCTTCTATCAGAAACAAACTTATTTACAATATTCCCAAATATATACATTTCTTCTAACATGCTAGTTTATACATGATCCATATACCAAGTTCAACTTTGAAAAATATTCTAATTAGATATTATAAAAGATTTTCTCAGTCCAACTTGAAATAATATTTTATCATTGAATCTTTATCTTGCCACTAATAGCCAACATCTCAACTAGGAGCAATATCATCGTATTACTTTCAAATCAAATTTGAGCTTATAATTCACTTGAACAACTAAAAATCAAATTAATAATCATAGTGCATCATGAAATTTCATGATCAATATTTTTGCAACTTTTTTAGATCAAAATCCAAATAATCATAACATGATCCATAGATTATAAATCATATATCAAACCCTCTCTATCATTATTGCTAAGTAATTTTTTCATTCTTAATCACAAGGCTTAGTCAAAAATCATGAAGACAATTATACTGCAATCATTATAGATCTATATCTCGATATCTCTAGTGTCTATCCACTTACACTCATCCTATATCTGGTTCTACATATCATAACTTATCCACTAATGCTTTGATAGCACTTTAATTATCATGCCCCCAACTCGAGATCACGAGCTAGGGGTCATGGCAATCACCGCATACTCATAGAATACTCTCACCATAAGTATGCAAGGCATCTTATCATGTTATCATAAAGTAATAGTAAAATAATTAGTCATAAATTAAATCCAAAATTTAACTAATCAAAATCTACTTTTAATATCCCATAAAGTTTAACTTATATAATTTGCTTATACTGACTAAATTATACATCAAACCATCAATAAGAAAAATATTTTTTTAAAAAAAATGATAGGAGTGATCTTGGTATTACCAAGATTATTTTTTTTCTTTATCATTATCTCTAAAAATTATAACTCTACCATATTTAGTTTTAAGAGAGATAAACTGAGATTTCTCTCCTGTCATGTGTCTTGAACATCCGCCATCAAGATACCACTTTCTTGTTGACCCAAGGAGTGCCAAGCACATCTACAGAGATAATCATAAGGTACCCAAGCTAACTTAGGTATTAGTTTGAATGATTTCTTTTAAAACTCAAATTTACTTAATATTAATATTTTTAAATTTAATTTTTTTATGTTTATTCAAATTATAATTAATAGCTTTATAACCTAGTTTGCTACATTTGAAATACGTAATAATATGTCCTTCAAGACAAGGTTTGACAAAAGGATTTTTTAGAAATTTTTGTTTACTTAATGTATTAAATTCTAATCTAGCAATGTTGAATAATTTTCTATTTTTTTCCAAAAGTATTTGAAGATTTTGTAAGCTTAAAGAAAATTTATCTACTATATGGTTTAATTTATCAACTTTTTTTCACAAAATATTATTCTTTTCAATTAAATTAATTTGTTCTTTTAAAAGATTTTTTTTTTCCTTCTAAAAGTTTTCTCTTTCTTCAACCAACAAAAGATTTAGCTTTCTAAGTTTCCTGTTCTTAAGAGGGATCCTTTTAAAATCAACAAATAACTCATTGAAAGCATTATATAATTCATCAAATGTAAAATCATCAAGATTATTTTTAGTTATCTCATCCTCATGAGCCATAAGGCAGAAATTTATTTTTTCTTCTTTTATTTTTTTCTCTTCCTCAGAGCTTAAATCCTCATCAATGCTTCAAGTGGCCATCATAGCTTTCTTTCTAAATTTTCTTGAGCTTTTTTTGAGTATAGGGTAATCAAATCTACAATGTCTAGGCCTCTTGCATCATAGAAAATGGCTCGTTGCTCTTTCTCCTTTTCTTTTTCTTTTTTTTTTGGCTTCCTTCTCCTATAGTGAAGCCTTTCTTCTTGGGGCCAAATGTCTACTTTCCCATGGACCTTCTAAATCTCCTTGTTATCATCGCCATTTCATCATTATTATCTAATTTTTCTAAGGAATCACTTTCAACATCTTCTATGGCTGATGATTTCAAAGCAATGGTCTTTCTGTTCTTCACTTCTTCCTTCGTATTTTGGTTCATGCTCAACTCATGAGTTATAAGTAAGCCAATAAGTTCTTTCAATGATAATTTGTTGAGGTCTTTGGTTTCTTAAATTGTAGTCACTTAGCATCCTAGTTCTTTGGCAATGACCTAAAAATTTTTCGAACAAGTTTGCTGTTAGTGTAGCTTTTGCCAAGACTCTTCAAACCATTAATTATATCAATGAATCTAGTGAACATATCAGTGATGCTTTCACTAGTTTCCATCTTGAAGAGCCTATATTTATGTACAAGCATATTTATTTTAGATTCTTTGACTTGATTATTATTCTCATGGATAAGTTCTAACTAATCCTACATTTCTTTAGCAGACGTACATATAGATATTCTATTAAATTCATTAGCATCTAATGCATCATATAAAATATTCATAGCTTTAGTATTTAATTATACTAACTTTTTATCTATATCATCTTAATCTTTTTTAAGTTTGGGAGAAGGTATACCATCAATTAAAATAGTGAATGTGTGATGATCATTTACTATAACATTCCACATATCATAGTCTTATGCTTGAATAAAAATTTTCATACATGCATTTTAGTAAGTATAGTTTGTACCATCAAATAATGGAGGTCTATTGGTTGATTGCCTTCTAACCAATGATGTATTAATTAGGATTGCCATTGATCTTTAACTCTTGATTATTATATCAATTGGGCTAAGTACCTACTCTAATAGCAATTATTTTCTAAAGGAAGCAACCCAAGAGGGGGTGTAAATTGGATTTCTTAAAAATTTGAATGCCAACTTATGCCCAAAAATGAGTTAGATAGTGTTTATGGAGTGATAAGCAGAAAAAATTAAAATACAGTTAAAATAAAAAGATGAAAAAAATAATACAATCATAAATACATAAATTTTTATAATGGTTTGATACTAAACTCAGCAACTACTTCCACTTCCCAAGTAAACCTACTTGAAAATTTCAACTATAACCTCTTAAGATTATAGCCTGATTATTTTTTCAGGTTCATAATCTAATCCAGTTAATTTTTACTAGCTCACCAACCATAATCTTACAATCAATTATTTTTTTTAGGCTTACAATTAATCCTGATTAATTTTTCTTGGAGATACCAATTAAAACTATACATGCACCGTCTAACTTCAGGCTTAAACCAACCTTAAATTTTTACACTTAAGAAACTTGTCCCAATAAAATAAATAAAGATATACAAGAGTAAGAGTTTAGAAACATTAAAACTCTTTTAAGCATTGAAAAAGTTGAGATAGATGAGCTGTTGATGCTGGAACTTCTTTCTTGAATACTTAAAGGGATTGAGGTAGCTTTTAATACTTATGCATAAGAGTAGGTGGCTCAGATTAATGCTCTCTTTCTCTTTTTCAAGTGGATTGAATGTAGAAAGGACTAAATTTAATACACGCTTTAATTCCTTCCTCCTCCTCTTTGAGTTCCTCTTGCTAGCTTTATGAAAATAGCTCTATAAATTTCTTAAAACCTCAAAAACCCTATTCCCTCTATGAATCTTTCACATTTATGGCCTTAGAAATATCTTTATTTAATACTTTAGTAATTAAAAACTTGAAAATAGCCATTGGAAATAAATTGAACATATTTTAAAAATTCTAAAAAATTAGCCATTATTTTGTTAGAATTTTATGAGTCGGCTCACTCAGGCTCTTAGTTAGCTAATCTTCAACTCTAAGTTGGTTCAGTGAATCTTTGAGATGGCTCAGTAGCAGATGACAAAAATTTATTTTTCTGTCTATTCTATCTGCTTGAGATTGGATCAACTTAAATCTCTTCTTAGTCGGCTAACTTAATTGCTTGGTTGACTAATCGATTTGCTGGGTCAGCTGAAAAGACTTGTTGATTTATATTGATTTCTATGTTCTTCTGTATCTGAGACTGAGTCGACTATCATTATTCGTAAGTTGGCTAAGCTCCAGTCTTAGTCGACAATATTGATCACTGGGTTCAGAAAAAATAGTTTAAATCTTCACCTTCATGCCTTTATCTTGAGTCTGAGACATGATCAGCTATCCAAAAGCTTAAGTCGGCTAAGTTCTTATCTTGGTCGGCTAAGATGATAGCTTGGTTGGCTAAGAGACTTGTTCTGAATTTTAACAATTTTAGTCTCTCCCTTAGACTAAAACTAGATTGACTAAGCTTCATGCAGGGTTGACTTAAAGGTATGCCAAGCATGCCAAAATAGTGTTTTAGATAGCTTTTTTTTTATCAACCTTGTTCTAGGCTAGATTTATCTTCCCAAATTTAATTTATGCATATGTATGCTTATTGAGAGGTACTTGTAGACTATACTTTTCTTTCGCAAACTTAATTTATTTGCTTCCAACCATGGATCTTTAATTTGGGAATATAAATTTTTTGGAGAAGACTTCTTTTTGAATAAACATTTGAGCATATTGAGAAATTCTGCAATCACTCTCAAAAGATTATTAGTAACAATAATTCATACTCAAACACTTTTAATATCATCAAAATTAATTCTAGGGTTAACAATTTCTTTGGCTCCTTAATTTGGCATTCACAAGAGATTCCTGAGAGTGAACTTAGCTTTTTGAAACATTTTTAACATGAACTTGAATAGCTTATTAGTATCAAAATATATACTCAAATATTTTGTATTTCTCAAAATCAATCCTTGGATACATCAACAATTTATACCAATGATATTTATATTAACAGAGTAGCTCTCTCAGCCAAATTACCTCTCCTCCTATAATTTTGTAATTGGAGCACCATAATTCAAGATACAAATTCTCTTTTTAGTTCATCAAACTCCTATCTCCATCCAGTTATAGGACCAAGCCAATGTTTGACCGATACCCTATCTATATTAGTCTGTTGTACTTTCTTTGGTATCAAGGACCTCAGATCTACTAAAGTTATATTTATTTTTGCTTTTGAGAAGGGATCTCCATCCTCCAGCATCACCCCTTTATCCTTCCCTGAAAATTTCAATCTTCCATCTATAATTGCCTTCTTGATGGCATTTTGCTAGATGACATAGTTGGTGGTATGATGACTCCATTTGTTATTCCACTTGTAATATTTCTTGTCCCTTAACTCTTGTAGTGAAGGAAATCTATACCTTTTGAGGAGTCGAATCTTTTTAACCTTTGAGCAGATGATCAAAGATCTGCTCGATCTTCATAATATTGAATGGATATTTTTATGTCCCTTTTTGGTAGAGACCATCCAAGTGTCAGCCAATTCTAAAGAGTCAACTTGCTTAGCACCCTGCAAACATTTGGTTTCCCTACGAGGATCTCTAGCATATTAATCTTGTTGCAGTCCTCCCCTTCGAGATTGCATTTCTAGAAGTCATCAGCCTCAAAAGCTGAAATCTCATAATTAGGTTATAGGAATATGTTCCCTTAGATGCTTTCCTCTATTCCTCTTTCCACAATATAGTTTCATCATCAACTGAAAGATGTCAGCAAACTTTTGCCCCATAAATTTCTTTCTCAATTCCAAATCAGGCTATTCTATGCTATCTTTACATACTCGGCCTTTTTAAGAGAAGTTTAATTGAGATTCTTAGTTCTTTTGAATCGAGCCATAAACCATTTAACAGATTCACCAAGCTACTGAACCAGACTAGGTAAGTTAGCCACCAATAATTTTAGCCTTAATCCGATAGAATTCTACATGGTATTAAGACTTCAAATCTTGCCAAGTAAGAATAGATTTTTTGGGCAAATTTACAAACATGCCAAGTGAAAGCTAAGTCTATCAATGAATTAAGGAACAAGCTAAGCTTAGCTTGAGGAAATCATTACTGCCAAATTTCTTGCATCGCATTGAGAATCAGCCAGTAAGTTCCACTATGGACAAGTTATCGTCCTCTGAAAACCTCAAGAATTCTGAAAGTTTATATCCTTGTTGAAATTTGTATACCTAATCTATTAGTTAGTATATGGCTTTTGATATACCAACCTCAATGCAGGCTAATATGTGCACCCTAGTTGGTCTTGTACGTACTATCTCATCCAACTATGCAATGTTCACCTCTCATCTTCATGGATAGTAAGTTGAGCAAGGAATGCCCAAACCATCACTGGCTAATAGAGAGTGCACCCTAATTGTAATATGATTCCCCAATATAAAATTCTATACCACCAATTGCTAAGGTAAAGGTGGTAGAATATGTTATGGTTGTCCTTCGGCACATAAATTAGGTGCCACAGATTGTTGTAGTAGTGGTGGTGGTACAAATTAAAACTTTGGCAGGGACACGGTCCTTACTAGAATCCAAAATGTTCTTATCAAATTTTATTGGTGAGGACAAAAACTCCCCGCTAGGTCTTAGCCTACGTGGTTGTTGCATGTTTCTTTATATGTAGGACAAATATGGTCCTTCTAAAAATTGATTCATGGGCAATGCCATTTGTCATCATTGAGACGAAAAGCATCTTTCCCATTTTTTGTAAAAAAAATTATTTATAAATATTCAACTTTTTGGTGAGGATAATATTCTAGCTAAAAATTAAATAAAAAATATAATTTATATATAAATGTAGACTATTACCTAGGATTAGCTTTGCTTATGGTTCTTTAGGTGAGGACAGTTCTTATTTAATGCTATATTATGGCATGTATAATCCTAACATGAAGTTGTAACCAACTCCCTTTTGGCAATACAAATCCTTGCTATAGGTCAGAAATATGAAGTTTGTAACAAGGACCATCCTAGCTAAAAGTTACCAATATGATGAGAACTACCATTATGGTAAGGAAAATTCTTGTCTAATTAAAGTTGTAATATAGAATTTTTTAGCACAGACAAGCCTTACTAAAATATATTATATTATGTTCTAGGCTAGAGTATTAGTGAGGATTACCCCCGTCTAAGCTTGTAATATAAAAACTTTACTAAGGACCATCCAAGCTAAAAGAAGTGTTATAAGCCGGACATTTGGTATGGACTATCTTGGTAGATTGTCCCTTATGTTTTGTTTGTACACACGTATACAAGAACATCAAGACCTACTTTCAATATTATATAAACCATAATTGACATCTTAATAGCAAACTTACTTTGAATGCTATAGATAATATATCTTTCCCGTATCAACAATGCATATGTCTTGAATGTCATCATTAATTTCCATCCTAATAATAAAATACTACTAAATGAAAAAACTTTAAACTTGAGAGATAAAATTTAAATGGAAACCAGATCTCCACCAAATATACATCGTCCAAATATTAATTATAGTGTATGCAAAATCACTCTAGAATATGAAAAACAAGCTCCAAAAATAATATCAAAGTTTCCGTAACATTGCATTGCATCATTTTTCATCTTCACCTCCAACTCTATATTCATTTTCGTCCTACAAAAATTTGACAACAAACAATTAAATTCCATCATCAACATATGTTATGTTGTTCCTATTCAAAGAATTATGCACTAGCTAGCAATAGCAAATCATTTTAAAGCAACATTTTTATTAGATAAAGTCATTACAAAAGTCACTTACCTTTGGCTGATATTGAAAAAATGACACCCTTGATGGCATATTTTGAAACATCTACTGTATATGTACTCCGAATATTTAATTAAATTATTGTTGTATTCTTTATTCAAGTTGTTGCTTCATTTGCTATTGGAAAAGTTCACCCATTCGAATCCTCTCAATCTCTATTGAATTACACAATTTTATAAATTCTCCTCAAGTTCTGCTGCATGTCCTTTGTTGATTTACAGACCAAGAGCTTGAAATACGCTTAATAACTCTTCAATCCTAACCCTTTGCCATGAAAATGCCCTGACCATGTACCTAAAATCTTAACTAGCACGTCATCTTGACTCATTTGAGTGCCATTTGGTTGCAATTGTTGGCTAATAAACTCTTCAATTTTTCCTACATTACATTATAATAGGTTATGAACAATAATATACATTTAAATATTTTCTATAATAGTGGCTGTGCATACATGAACATCTATAGTTTTTTCATCAGCAAATTCAATGTTCCCCCTTTTGTTTTCCAAGTACACTCATGATACTAAATTTCAGCTGCATTCGGCATTTGTCGGTTATTGTTTTCATCTTTAATGATTAAAAAATATGTTTACCAGTAAGTATCAACAAAATTAAGTAGTTTACTACAAGAAAAATGTAATAATCAGTATGAGTACGAAGGAATGTACCATATTATATGCATGCTCCCTAAATAGAATCGGTCCCGTGGTATGCTTACACCTTGCACCCTTATAGTTTTTGGAATTTGTTTTACTTTTCATCTTATAATTTCAATGTTAACAAATAAGAAAATAATGAATACCTAATAAACTTTAAATAAAAAGAAACACATATGTTCGACACGCATTTCTATTAACTTAATATAATATACCTATAATTACAATAACTATTGATATAATTTCTCATACTTGGTAAACTTTTGAACTGAAATGCTCCACCATTTGCTTCCATAAGTCTGGAGTCAAGTCTTTGAAAAAATTTGCCAATCTCTCTTCACTGGTTTGGAATTTCTTATAATAAATGGAGAGCCTACCTTTCCATTATCCATAATCTTGGTATATTTCTTTTAATAAGTTGGACTATTGGAAGGGCTTTGCCTTGTCTTGACTTGGAGATGGATTTGAGGCGGAGGACCTTCGGGAGGGAAGGAAGGAATGGAGCTTTTTCTTTCCCAATGAGCAAAATGGGTTTAGTTACCCAAAACAACAATGGGTGCTATAGTGTATCCAACTAGCTTATTATCTAGCTAATCGGAGGATTTGATGCTAATTAGTGGAATAGTTAAGCATAATAATAGGATAATAAAAAATTTTATGTGCTTTTTTCTATTTACTAGCTGAAAAAATTCTAAGAAAAATTGGTGCCAAAGTTTCCTGAATGAACATCAAATATTTTGGTGAGGATATAAAAATGTCCTTGTTTATAATCACCGCTTTTAGCAAGGATATTACATATCCTTGCATAAAAATTATCCCATTTAGTGGGAGCATAAAAATGTTCTTTTCTAAAATCATAACTTTTGGAAAGGATGTATGATATCCTACATATCCTTGCATAAAAATTATCCCATTTAGTGGGAGCATAAAAATGTTCTTTTTTAAAATCACAACTTTTGGAAAGGATGTATGATATCCTCACCTAAATGCCCTACATTTGGCATGGGCAAACTATGTAGTCCTGAAATATTTGGCTAGGACTTGACCGTGCTCTTGCCATACATGGCATCTTAGGTAAGGATTTTTCTTATTACTGCCATAAGTCCTCACTAATCCTAAGATTTCTTGTAGTGTTGCCCCCTCGCCTTTTACGTTGGCCCGAATTGTCCTCAATGTTTTGATCGCCCTC
Organism: Cocos nucifera; assembly: GCA_006176705.1. Classification (NCBI taxonomy): domain Eukaryota; kingdom Viridiplantae; phylum Streptophyta; class Magnoliopsida; order Arecales; family Arecaceae; genus Cocos; species Cocos nucifera. The sequence goes on from QRFJ01000044.1 coordinate 2,820,650, forward strand.
TCCAATAGGTTGACCTACACTTGTGGCTAGGATTATAGCCAGTGAAGCATCACCAGCATTCCTCTACATGGGATTCCAAAAATCAAGATGGTTATGGTCTATCCTAAGCTCACCTGATGACCGTGTGAGGATTGCAGCATTATGGATCAATGGGTTAACCTGATTGCTGGGAGTGGCGGCTTCTAGTGTGATCTCCTCATCAACTCAATCTTGAAGTTCTAAGGTCTCACCATGATAGAATTTGGCCCTGCCCTGCCCTCATCATAGGCCAAAAGTTTCTAAAAATATGGTCACCGTAACAACTTGACATTCCTATATTATAAGGATTGATGAGCCAAAACATGATTGGCCCGATTCAACACACCATACGCTAGAGTGAACTATGACAATTGAAAATGACTAGTAAGCTCTGCAACAAGTTGATCGACTTGCTTTAAGATTGAAGTCAATATAGCCTTGTTCTGCTCCATGCATGGCCTTACTATCGTGTCCACTAGGCTGGTGACCACTTTCAAAAGGTCATGCTAACCTTTTTTCATATGGATTTTGATTTGTGCAACCACGTCATGTAGAGAAACTGACTGAAAATGAGTCATCTCCATATGGAGAGAATGGCTCTCTTACACAAGTTCCCTCGAATGGATAGAATCTACACTATTATCGAAGTTCTAAGTTCTTTGCAGGGCTTTGGGAGAAAAATCCTAATAGCCCCGATTGAGAATATGGAGGCTCTTCGAGATGAAATGATGAACCATCTAGTTGTCCAACTTGGAAAACTTTCATCTTCTTTCTTAGAATTATGATGGCAACTACAATCGTCCCACCGGAAGCAACGTAATGACGACCACACAATACCCTATTGAAGACCATATGATATGATTATACAATATCCTACCAGGCACGCTGGAAAGCTTGTGAGCTAGGAAACTCATGATCCTCGAGGAGCTGGGTTGGTTGTTGTAGAGAGCAATTCACCAAGCTTAATCGGACAAAGCTTGGATGCATGCGTAGGCAATGCGACCGATGTTGGACCAACTGGAAAGGTGAGGGTCGAAGAGAGGATAGAGATAGGTACGTGTCTTGACCTTAGTGGACTTTCATCACTATCGCACCATCATTCAAAGAAGATGGAGATGGATTGGAGTATGGTACTAAGCTATGGTAGAAGGTTTTGGCGCTGAGCCACATAAAGAAGCTATACGATGGTAGAAAGTTAAATTACACGTATGAGAATAAATGAATAAGATGAAGGTGAGGATAAAGATCAACTAATTGAATTGATTGTTAAAGAGTCTAGATGCAGAGTGCAATTCTAATATTTATATAAAGACAGGATGATTGAAGCATAACTAGAAAAAAATAACCGTAGTATAGCCACTAGTCCCTATCTCTATTGCCATGATCTCTAGCAATTTTGATGGTTGACTTCCATGATCCCAATACCATGTAACCACAAATTGGGATACTTCATTTCAATCTGCTTGTTTACATTCTGGCTGACTCATATTCATTTGGTCTTTTATTTCAAAGTGCAATACATTACGACCGACTCCACCCTTTCTGGCAAGAGTGATGTGCCTTTCTCTTATTTGACTTTCTTGAATCTGATCCTTATGGCACTTGCCGTCAACTGCCATCTGGATATTGTTAAGATGGCGTATAAACAATGGAACATGGTGACATAATGTTCCTCCATCTGCCAATTTAGGATTCAAAGGGATTTCACCAATCCCATTACTTAGATGGTATTTTGTGTTATCATAATCATAATCATCCAACCTTTTCCCAGCTATTTGGGATTGGCTTGACGGATCCTCCTTTGCCAAGTATTCCGTAATGTTTTATGTACTTTCATTAAATGTTAATTTATGGCCTTCAATATTCTAGGTTTTAGTTGGTTCAGCCAAAAAGAAGGGTCTAGAGTTCACTTGTGGTGGGTGGAACGATAATAGAAACCCTCTGTGAAGCAGATTATGGAAGCATAAATCATTTGTTTTCATGTTCATAGTTTTTCCTTTTGATTGAAAGGGGAGGTATTACCACCCATGTTTATTGATTCGCTTTGGTTGACCAAGGTCAACCAGTTTTATGGTCATGCAGAATTTCAGATTTGCAGATCGGTTTTACGGATGTGCAGGTTTTCCGAAAATAATGTTTACAGGTTTTGAGGTTCACCATCAGGTCTGCCTTCTCGTTTTCCAATTTTAATCAAACCAAATTTTGGTTTGCGGTAAGGAAGGTCGATGATTTCCTGTTTCTATTCGGCGACCGACTTCCATTGCAGTAGTTTTCAGAGTAAGAGTACCTACCATGGCAGCTATCCAAGATTTTGTACTGCTGAGGTTGCTAGTGAAGTCGCCGAACCAGTTTTTGAATGCTTGAATCTGCAACCACCAAAGTCTTCTTTAGTATGGTGCGTTTGCAGTTAAGGCTTCTTTCCAAATAAGTCAGCAGGTAGTTGACGCAATGATGTCCCAGGCTTGTTTTGGAATTCTGGTTGGTAATATAGCACGCCAGCTTTTCCAGAGTTCTTCGATTGTTTGCGGAGTATCCAAGATGCCTAACTTTTGTGTGATTCTTTGCCAAATGTCTGTAGCATAAGGGCATGCGGCTGGTAAATTTTGCGTGAATACCACACATTTGGCTGTTATGCGTGGTTTGAATATTTCTTCTCCCAAGAGTTTTTGCTGCTGTAAGAATTTTATTGTTTGGTAGTCTTTGTTTTTCCAGGAATAGGGGTACGTGGACCAAATTTTCTTTGCATAAGATGACCGGATTCCACCATTACTCAGAAATTGGTAACATTTTTTGATTTAGAATTTGCCACTTGTACTCCATTTCCAAATGATGTTGTTGAGCATCTCTGATAGGCTTATGCTATTAATGTATCTTGTTGGGGATAAATCCCGCTCCCACCGAAATCCAGTTCGATTCTCAACCAAATGCTACCGGTAGCCATGGAAGAGCTTCAGCGGATGGATCTCAGCCGAACTCCTTTAGCCGGCCGAATTCTTTAGAGGCCGAGCTCATTCAGCCGAACTTTTTCAGCAGATCGAGCTCCTTTGGACTCACAGCGGTCGAGCTTTAGCCAAACTCCACAGCGGCCGAGCTTCAGTTGGACTCTCGCAAGAGCCGAACTCCCTCCGCACTCTTTCAGCCAGACGACTGCAAGAGCCGAACTCTCTCTAAGCCTCCTCAATGGTCGAGCTCCTTCCAAACTCCCCAGCGATCGAGCCTTAGCCGCACTGCTCCAGCCAAACGCCAACGAGAGCCGAACTCCCACCGCACTCCTTCGGCCGAACTCCTTCCAAGCTTTCTTTCGGCCGAACTCCTCTAGGAGTCCAAACTCCTCTGAAATTGATACGTACCGAAGTCCACCGATCAATGCCTGCTTTCTCAGAGCCACGACTATTAAATCTGGACAAACTATCGCCATCAGTCTGCCACAGACAGCGCAATCGGACGATATGGCCACTGACAACACCACTCTCTCCGTAGCCAGCCCCGTGCGGCCCATGACCCATCAGTATGGTTGTCACTATCCACCTGATGATGCCTTCCTCTCCGTATCGAATTCCATACGGCCCCAAGTGGCTCGAGATCGGACGATATGGCCATTACCATCAATCAAGCTCTGCCTATATAAAAAGGACCCTCCAGATATGCTAACTTGGATCTCTAATCTCTAAGCTTTAAACTCTAAGCTCAATGGAACTCATTTTCGAGCACTCCATTCCTGTTGGCCAGAGCTGACTTGATTGTTCGAGGGTTCTGCTGGAGCCACCCCCCATCGGCTCCGGACAGGATTATTTTGTAGATCCCCGATGGCAACCTCATCCACCTCTACTCCAGCTGATTCCGATGATGATCAGATTCTGTGTCAACAGATTGGCGCTAGAAGGAGGGTACGAACCTTCGAGATTTTCTTATTCTTAAAGGAGTGCTCGACGATGATTTCTCTCTTTCCTCTTCGGAGATCTCTCTCCTTCCTCTCTAGAGTTCTTTTCCAAGAGAAAATGCCGCCCAGAAGAGCTTCGACTCGGCGATCAGCGGCCTCCACGGTTCGATCCCATCCAGATTCATCTACTCCTTCAGTCCCAGCAGCTCGGGTTCCATCTGTACCCGCGGTAGATGTGGAGCAGTTCAACCGACTTGTCCAGTAGGTCCACGGCCTCACCAAGGTGATGCAGGCTATACAGCAGCCCCAGGCAGTGACTCCACCAGAAAACCCACCATTAGAATGTCGGAAACTGGACCTAAGAAAGAGTACTTGGGCCAACGTACCCGTCACCCTTGAGAAGGAAAAACAGAGAGTCGAGGATCCGTGTTCGGATCATGGTTCTCCTCTGGAGGAGATCTTTCCCATTTGTAGCCGAAAGTCCCCCAAGATCTGCAACCAGGATGATGTCCTTGATCACAGACTGCAGAAGATGGACCGATGGATTGAAGAGCTCGGCCACGTCACCTTGGCTCATCATGCCGACGTCCGCGCCGATCCCCCTTTCTCCCTTCAGATTATGCAAGAGCATGTTCCACTGAACTTCAAGCTTCCTCAACTTGAAAGCTACGATGGAACCTCTAATCCGGTTGATCATCTGGAGGCCTTTCGGATTATGATGCTACTCCACGGTGCTTCAGACGCCATACTGTGCTGAGCCTTTTCATCTATCTTAAAGGGAGTAGCGAGAAATTGATCCTCGATGTTGAAGTCGAGTGCGATCTTTTCTTTTGATCAAATGAGTCGTCAGTTCATGGCTCAGTTCATCAGCAGTCGATGTCTGTGCCAAGGTTCGAATTTTCTGATGAACGTCAAGCAGAAGTAGGAAAAATCCATCCGAACTTACGTCACATGGTTTAACGCTATGGTATTAGAGGTCCGGGACCTGGACCAGTCTGTTGCGATGGCCGCACTCAAGGGCGACCTTCAGAAAAATGACTTGCTGTTCTTCTTGAAAAAAAAATATCCCAAGGACTTTGCCGATCTGCTGGCTCGGGCCGAGGGATATGCCCATGCGGAAGAAGCTTTCAAGTTGAAGAACGAAGAAACCTTAAGAGAGCGATGGGCAGACGAGTATAACAGACCCACCGTCGATGGAGAGCCGAACGAAGTTCGACCGCACTCACGGACTCCCTCCAGGCGCAGGCAAGCCCGAACTCCTCGAGCTCGCCACTAAGGAAGCTCTGATAGAAGGGCGCAAAAAAGTCCTCCTTCCGAAAGGTTCCGCGACTACGCCCCCCTCAATGCTCCTCGAACTCAAATTCTCACGGAAGTTAAGAACCAGCTACTAAGACTAGAAGGATTACGATCTTCTCCAAACAAATACGATCGAAGCAGGTACTGCCTCTACCATGGCGACCATGGCCACGACACTGAGGAATGCATTCAGCTCCGAGATGAAATTGAGAAGCTCATCAAAAAAGGACGGCTCGATAAATTCCTCCGATGCCAGTCTGAAGCAGGAGAAGATCGGCCAAGGGCGCTACCATAGCCAGAAATGGCAAGGAGCTCGACCGCATGAAAGGAGCTCGACCGCATGAAAGGAGGTCGGCCGCCTTACGGCGTCATCAACATTACCCCTGGGAGGAGCTTAGTACTTCGATGATTCATCATCTCCCAGCGTCAAAGCCAAGAGAAGCTTGCTCCAAATTGAGAAAGCCAGCATGAGATAGAGGAGGTCGTCTGGCCCGGGACTTACTGTCCGAGGAAACTCGGAGGAACAATGCCCCCACGATCCTAAAATGGGATTGTGTTGCGAGTAACTTTCCTAAAATAAAATTCTTTTCTTTTAATAATATTATTTCTGGGTGCAAAAACTATGTAATGACAGGGAAGAAGCAGTCAATAGTTGTCGTGTTAGGAAAAGGAGGAGAACCTCATCCTAACACGAGTAGGTCAAAGACCATCAACCTCGGCCAGAGATAAAATCTCTCCCGAGCGACCGTGACAATCTCGGCTAGAGATAAGATCTCTTCCGAGCGACCGAGTCAACCTCGACCAGAGATAAGATCTCTCCCGAGCGACCGTGTCAACCTCGGCCAGAGATAAGATCTCTTCCGAGCTTCGAAGAACCTCATCCACAGCCCGTTAGAAATAGGAGAAAAATCTCATCCTAACGTGAGCAAAGTCGAAGGCCTTGTTCACAAAGGACGGGATGGAGAAAGAGGCCCTGACAACGACCCTTATGTGCCCCCATTGTCCATTAGAAATAGGAGGAGAACCTCGTCCTAACGTGAGCAAAGTCGAAGGCCTCATTCATAAAGGACGGGATGGGAGGAGAGGTCCTGACAACGATTCTTATGTGCCCCCACAGCCCATTAGGAATAGGAGAAAAATCTTGTCCTAACACGAGCAGATCAAAGACCGTCAACCTCGGCTAGAGATAAGATTTCTTCGGAGCGACCATGATAACCTCGGTTAGAGGTAAGATCTCTCTCGAGTGATCGAGTCAACCTCGACCAGAGATAAGATCTCTCCCGAGCGACCGAGTCAACTTCGGCTAGAGATAAGATCTCTTTCGAGCGACCATGGCAACCTCGACCAAAGATAAGATCTCTTCGAGCGATCGAGTCAACCTCGGCCAAAGATAAGATCTCTCTCGAGTGACCGTGTCAACCTCGGCTAGAGATAAAATCTCTTCCGAGCGACCGAGTCAACCTCGATCAGAGATAAGATCTCTCCTGAGCGACCATGACAACCTCGATTAGAGATAAGATCTCTCCCGAGCAACCATGACAACCTCGACTAGAGATAAGATCTCTCCGAGCGATCGAGTCAACCTCGGTCAGAGATAAGATCTCTCCCGAGCGACCATGACAACCTCGGCTAGAGATAAGATCTCTTTCGAGTCGAGCGACCGTGTCAAACCTCCGTCAAAGATAAGATCTCTTCTGAGTGATCGTGACAACCTCGGCCAGAGATAAGATCTCTCCCGAGCTTCGAAGAACCTCATCCACAGCCCGTTAGAAATAGGAGGAAAACCTCGTCCTAACGTGAGCAAAGTCGAAGGCCTCGTTCACAAATGACGGGATGGAGGGAGAGGCCCTGACAACGGTGCTTATGTGCCCTCACAGCCCGTTAGGAATAGGAGAAGAATCTCATCCTAATGTGAGCAAAGTCGAAGGCCTCGTTCACAAAGGATAGGATGGGGAGAGAGGCCCTGACAACAATCCTTATGTGCTCCCACAGCCCGTTAGGAATAGGAGGAGAACCTCGTCCTAACGCGAGCAGGTCAAAGACCATCAATCTCGGCTAGAGATAAGATATCTCTCAAGCGACCATGACAACCTCGGCTAGAGATAAGATCTCTTTCGAGCGACCAAGTCAACCTCAGTCAGAGATAAGATCTCTTCTAAGCGATCGAGTCAACCTTGGCTAGAGATAAGATCTCTCTTGAGTGACCATGGCAACCTCGGCCAGAGATAAGATCTCTCCCGAATGACCGAGTCAACCTCGACTAGAGATAAGATCTCTCTCGACCGCGACCGAGTCAACCTCGATTAGAGATAAGATCTCTTTCGAGCGACTGAGTCAACCTCGGCCAGAGATAAGATCTCTTCTGAGTGACCGTGTCAATCTCGACTAGAGATAAGATCTCTTTCGAGCGACCGCGATAATCTCGGCCAGAGATAAGATCTCTTTCGGACGATCGCGATAATCTCGACTAGAGATAAGATCTCTTTCGAGTGGCCGTGACAACCTCGGCCAGAGATAAGATCTCTTCTGAATGATCGAGCCAACCTCGGCGAGAGATAAGATCTCTTCCGAACGACCGCGATAACCTCAGCCAGAGATAAGATCTCTTCCGAACGACCGCGACAACCTCGGCTAGAGATAAGATCTCTCCCGAGTGGCTGTGACAACCTCGGTCAGAGATAAGATCTCTTTCGAGCGATCGAGCCAATCTTAGTCAGAGATAAGATCTCTCCCGAACGACCGTGACAACCTCGATCAGAGATAAGATCTCTCTCGAGCGACCGCGACAACCTCGGTTAGAGATAAGATCTCTTCCGAGCGATCGAGTCAACCTCGGCTAGAGATAAGATCTCTCTCGAACGACCGCGACAATCTCGGTCAGAGATAAGATCTCTCTCGAGCGACCGCGATAATCTCGGCGAGAGATAAGATCTCTTCCAAGCGATCGAGCTAACCTCCGACCTCAACCGCAGGAGGCGAAATCTACTTCAACTTTGGCTGGAGATGAGATCTCTCCCGAGCTTCAACCTGAACCAGCACAGAGCCCAAAAGAGGACTTTGGTAGTCGCCTTTTCTGCACTTCGTTCCTTCGAGTTTCAAACTCGAAAGTGGGGGGGACTATTGTTGGGGATAAACCCCGCTCCTACCGAAGTCCAGTTCGATCCTCAGCCTAATGCAACCGATAGCCACGAAAGAGCTTCAGCGGACGGATCTCGGTCGAACTCCTTCAGCCAGCCGAACTCTTTAGAGGCCGAGCTCATTCAGCCAAACTTTTTCAACTGGCCGAGCTCCTTCGGATTCACAGCAGTCGAGCTTTAGCCGAACTCCACAGTAGTCGAGCTTCAGTCAAACTCCCGCAAGAGCCGAACTTCCTCCGCGCTCTTCCAGTCAGATGCCTGCAAGAGCCAAACTCTCTCTAAGCCTCCTCAACGATCGAGCTCCTTCTGAACTCTCCAGCGATCGAGCCTTAGCCGCACTCCTCTAGCCAAACGCCAACGAGAGCCGAACTCCCTCCGCACTCCTTCGGCTGAACTCCATTCGAGCTTTCTTTCGGTCGAACTCCTCTAGGAGTCCAAACTCCTCTGAAATTGATATGTACTGAAGTCCACCGATCAATGCCTGCTTTCTCAAAGCCATGGCTATTAAATCTGGATGAACTATCACCATCAATCTGCCACAGGCAGCGCAATCGGACGACATGGCCACTAGCGACACCACTCTCTCCGTAGCCAGTCCCGTGCGGCCCACAACCCATCAGTATGGCTGTCACTATTCGCCTGACGATGCCTTCCTCTCCGTACCAAACTCCATGCGGCTCCGAGCGGCCCGCGGTCGGACGATATAGCCATTACCATCAATCAAGCTCCGCCTATATAAAAAAGACCCTCCAGATATGCTAACTTGGATCTCTAATCTCTAAGCTTTAAACTCTAAGCTCGGCGGAACTCATTCCCAAGCACTCCATTCCTGTTGGCCAGAGCTAATCTGATCGTTGGAGGGTCCTATCGAAGCCACCCCCATCGACTCCGGACGGGACTTTATTTTGTAGGTCCCCGGCGGCGACCTCATCCACCTCCACTCCAGCTGATTCCGATGACGACTAGATTCTGCGTCAATACATATGTTGAAAGTTTGAAAGATTTCCTCCATATTCATCGAGACGTCTTCTCTAAAGATCACCTCAGTGTTGCGAAATTTTTTGAGTGAAGGTTAGATGAAATAAGATCAGGAATTTATACTTCAACGGCACATTATCCAGCCAATGGTCATGCCAAAAAGAAACATTGGTTCCATTTCCCAGTTTAAATTGAATGCTTTGGTGGAAAATCATGCTCGTCTTCACTACGTTTTTCCAAGCCATGGAGGCACGTTTTGGAGCCCTTCCTTCCATTCGGTTTGGCAGTCTGTTGTGATAGCGCAGAATTAGGATCCTCCACGTCACGTTGTGTTCTTGGTAAAATCTCCACCATCATTTTTGAAGCAAACACAGATTCAGGAGCTTAAGATTAATAACGCCAAGACCCCCAAAGAGCTTAGGTCTGCAAACTTGTTTTCAACTGGCCAAGCAGTGTATACCTTTATAGAGGTCCTCTCCCTTTTTCTATCTATTTTGTCGATGACTTCTTGAGGAATTAACAAGGAAGACATCCGATAGATTGGTATACTACCGAGAACGTGGTTAACAAGAATTAAACGACCCCCTGTGAGGAAACTTTACCTTTCCTAGCGGCTAGCCTTGTCTCAATCTTCTCTTTTAGGAATTTCTAGTCGCGTGCTGTTGGTTTCCGGTAGAGAAGTGGGAGGTGGTAGGTAACGTTGATAGGTTACAACCAATAATCTGGGCGAAGATTTCACTCTCTCTTTCAGGAATTCCCAAAGTAAACAGGTTGCTTTTTTTAAAGTTAATATCCAGACCTGCAGCAAGTTCCAGAGAATAAAGGATGTATTTCAAGATGGAGGCGTCCTATCTGCCAGCATTGCACGGGAGTAGAGTGTCATCTGCGTACCGAATATTCAGTATTCTTCTGGTTATATCATTTGAACCAATCCCTGAAATAAGGTTATTTGAAGCTGCGAGGTGAAGAAGTCTACCTAGTATGTCCGTGATTAAAACAAGAAAACATGGAGGATGATGGGTCACCCAGTCTTAAACCTCTTCTCGTTTGAATCCAACGTGTTGGTTCTCCATTAATGAGAAGAGCCATCTTGCTTAAGGATAGCATATTTTTGATCCAGGATCTCCATTTCGGTCCAAACCCTCTGAATTCTAGTAGAGAGTGTACAAGGGACCAGTTGACTTTATCAAAAGCCTTTTCAAAATCAATCTTCAATATGAAACCTTTCTGGTTGGTTTGGCAGCAGTAGGAGATGATCCCCATTGCAGTTAAGTAACAATCTGAGATTTGTCTGCCTCTAATAAATGCTGCTTGAGAGTCTTTTACAAGTTGATTCATATGTTTAGACCGCCTGTTTGCTAGTATTTTGGTGAAGATTTAGCAGGTCTGATAATCACTTACTTGTTTGCATTCTATTTTTTTTAGGACCAATGTTGTATAGGAATGGTTCAGTCTGTGGAGGTCTATTTTGTTGCTGTACATGTCTGAAAAAATCCGATCAAATCCTCCTTAATAGTGTCCCAAAAGTGTTGATAGAATGATATGGAGAATCCCTCTGGTCCAGGTGATTTATCCCTTGCCAAGCTGAATAGGGCACTTTTTATTTCTATTTCTGAGAATGGAGCTTCGAGTTCACTGAGGTGCTTAAGAGGGGCTGGATATAATGCATGCCAAATTAGATGAATGAGTGTTCTTTCCCGAGTGCCGAGTAAACTTGAGTAGAATTTCAGAAAAGTTTGTCTGATTTGGTGTTGATCTTCGACGATCCTACCTTGATCCCCAATCCAGGCGACCGTATTTTTTCTTTTTTTGGTGCTTGCTGTTATGTGAAAGAATTTAGTATTTTTGTCTCCATATTCTAACCAGTTTGCTCGGGATCTTTGCCTCCACAGAATCTCTTCTTGTAGGAGATTTTGATCCAGATCCAGCTTGAGTTTCTCTCTTTGTCTCTTCTCTTCGATTGGGAGTGGATTATCGTCTTTCTTTATGTCGAGTTGCAGTATTTGCTTCCTGATTTCCTTCTTTTTTTTATGATGTTTCCATTTGCTGTTCGGTTCCATTGTATTAGATTAGATCTGAGAGACCTCAATTTGGCAACCAGGTTTGAAGATACATCTTGATTGCTGTGAGCTGTGATCCACCATTGTTTTACCAAATCGTCAAAGCCAAGAACAGTGAACCAGAAGTCTTCGAAGTGGAATCTTTTCTTCTTCCACAGATTTTGTTTGAATTCCAATTTGATGGGCATGTGGTCAGACGTCGTTTTTGCGAGAGGTGAGAGAAAGGCATTAGGAAAAAGAGAGAGCCACTCCAGGGAGACTATGCATCGATCAAGCATTGATAATGTCAGAATATATCGGTGATTTGACCAGGTGAAGTTGAGATTATTTAGATTGATCTCTGTCAGCATCAGAGAGTCAATGAAGTTGTTGAATTCTGAGGAGTGTGAAGTTTGTGACTTATTTCCCGTAGTGTCCGAAGAGCATCTAGTGAGATTGAAATCCCCTACCACGATCCATGGGCCCGACCAGTTGTTTCTGATATAGTACAGTTATGCCAAAAAAATCATCCTTTCAACTTCTGTTGGTGGGGCCATAAACATCCGTCAGCAACCATTTGGTAGAGGGGGAAGCAGTGCAACGGTGTATTGTGGCGAGGGAGAATTGTCCTTGCCATTTCGTTGACCCTCCGATGTAGCAAGGGTCCCAGCAAATTAGTAATCCTCCAGAGGTTCCTACTGGTGGCACCGCACTTCTAAAACTCGGTTGATTACCACAAACTGAAGAGCAAATTGTATCGGTGAGTTTGCTAACTTTTGTTTCTCGTAGACATGCAATCATACATTTTGATGTTACAATTGTATCCGTTACTAATCTACGTTTTCCTATAGTGCCCGGGCCACGAACGTTCCAGAAGATTAATGCCATGACTTTAAAGAAGAAATAACCTTCAGAATGATCACAAAATAGAGTATATCTAATTTCATTTTGCTGGTGGCAAAAGTGATACAAAGCTGTCTGGAGAGGAGGCTGAAATTACAGCTATTGGCGTCACAGAATGGTAAAACAAAACTCTGAGCTTTTCTTGATTCCAGCCTTGGGGAAATTCAGTTTTGATCATCATCGGATTTGTTAGAAACATTTCTTAATCAAAATGCAATCCGTGTTGCTCTTAACCTGACATCTTGTTTTCAAAGAGCCTGCACCTTGCAAGCTGATCGAGCTGCTTCAGCTTCTGAATGGCTTCATCATCTTTTGATGGAAAGATTAACCCACATTTCGAGCCGAGAGTCCTGATGTCATTCGCTGTGAGAGAGTTTAAGGTAAGGATGTCTTCTGGGCGCAAGGATACTTCCTGTAGACCAAGCATTTTCCCTCAGTCTTGCACTTCTCTTGGTTCAAGTGGTGTTTGACTTGCTTGACCAGTTGCTCTTCTTTCCCGTGTTTCCCTCCTGTGGTACTCGTTGATTATTGGTGGTTATCTGTGGCGGCGCAGGTGGAAGCACTGTCAGAATGTTTTCAAAAACTTTTTTGACAGGGACCAGTGTAACTGTAAAGTTTTGAATTTCCTTGATTGCCCTGCCGCCTTTAGCACAGGGTGATGTCTTATCTTCAGGCAGATTCAAAAAAGGAACCGTTGTAAGAGAGTTTGAATTTGGATTTTGAAATTGAAAGAACCACTTGGTCGGAATCATTGTTCTGTTGGGAGAAAGCAGAGGGGTCATTATGTAGTATAGTGTCTCCGGGGGCATTGCAATAGAGATCGAATCCAGTTGCTGAAAGAGTCCACTAGGTTGAATTGATCCTGCGCACCAGATTTGTTCGACCGCATTCTGACCTGCAGAAGTTAATTGCTGAAGTATTGGGGATGACTCTCGACCTCTCCCTTCAGAATTGCTAAGAGACATTGAAGTGTCGTTATCATTGTTCTCCCGATTTTGTTGAGAATGCCCAAGGTCGTTTTGAGAATGCCAAAACTCCCACCCTTCGTTCTCATCTTCCGGGTCAGATCTCATCTCGGACTCATCAAAGATGGGTGCTTGCTCTGAAACAAACTTAACAACAACAGAAACATTAAAAATATACTGGTCAACATTTACCTCAATAATCTCTGGAACTTGCTCGAATTCTTTGCAGGACAAACATATGTTGAAACTAGTTAGATCCTCCCATCGAAGGCTTGCCTTGCTGGCCCGGTAAGGAATGCCAAAACCAGAGATAATGGTCGCCACAGCGTCCACCGTCCAATATTGTAGGGGGAGGTTTATCAGAGATGCGTGGACCTTATATTTTAACCTATGCCGTGCTGCATCCTTGTATGGATCCTAGTGGTTGACAAGCAAAGTGAATCCGCCTCCATGAATGTGGCCCAGAGCCATAAGATTTTGTACACACTCAAAATCCGGGCAGGAAACATAGAAGACATTTTAGGATAAGATTTTGGTTGTCCAAGGCCCTGGGCAGTTGGCTTTGCAGGCTAGAGCTAAAGCAACATCATCAGTCTTGATCGGTCTTCCAAAGGCCTGAACGTAGGCCCCTCGATGGAGGTACCTGTTGATGTTTTCTGACTCGCAAGATGGCGGAAGGAAAACCTTTTTGATAGAGTGATGGTTCAGAGAAGAAGTGGGAGGGCTACGGCTCATCTACATGTTAAACCCTGAAGCTGCTTTACTAGGGGGAAGGGCGTTGTTGATTGTGCGGATTAGTCCTACAAGATCTCGCTGGGTGTCCAAACTTGTGGCAACGGAAGCACTCAATTGAATTTCTACATTCAGGCTTCCTATGATCAGCGCTCCCACAACGAAAGCAGACTCCCTTTCTAAAGGGCTTGGCATGGAGCTGATGTCGATACTGTGTCGAGGAGGTAGCACTAGTACTATAGCTTCCCTTGGCGTGGAGGAGGTTTTCATGATGACCTTCCTTGTGTGCGCCATTCCACCGGTTGAGGGAAGCTCCATTTTTTTAACAACTTCCGCATAGCTTAGATTGTGTGTGGGAGAGAGGTATGAGACCGTAAACGATCAACTCCATCAGATTTGACGTCAGAGGCCCGGCACCGCCGCTAGCTGGAGGGGATGTTGAACTGAGACTTGCGAAGGGCACAACTTGTTTTAACGCCTCTTTCGTCATGAATCCTTGATGGAGGTAGGTAGTTGACACCGTTTCCTTGAGAATGATGAAATAGTGGCAGATTCCTCGAGCAAATAAAATGATCTTGGTTTATTTTGCCAGCTATGGTTGATTGGCTATTGTTAGCGATGGGTGATAGATTTTGGTTGAGTGCAGAGCCCCCTGTAACCCAGCGTCGTTGCTGCTTAGCGTGTTACTCTTCACCATCAGGTGAGGAAGGCCGGCATTGATTCCGAGGTCTGGCTTCAAGCCAGCTTCCATCTGAAGTTGGACAAGGGGGGCGAACAAACCTTGGAACTGGCTTTTGGTAGCGTCTGCCAATTTCTGGTGGGCCTGCTCCCAGAATACCAGCCTCATTTCCAACGAAGACCCCAGCAGTTGATGTTGACCGAGATGGAGGGAGGGTAACATGAGATCGTAGCACGCCTTCATGGTTTCCCAGTGAAACAGCGTTGGCTCCTGTGAGGCGAGGTGGGGTTTTCTTCTTCCAACGGAAGAAAGTTGTCATTCTCGTAAAGCGTGGTCCTGCCTTTCTAAGATGACGTCTTCTAGGCGCTACCCGAATCCATTGGCCAACAATCGCTGTTTGAGGGACCTTAAGGAAGCGCGGAGGAAGCTTTGGAGGCGAATTTGTGTTCACCTCCGCTGGTTGCTGCGAGGTGTAGATGTGCTGGTTACGGCTCCCCTTCTTTGCTACAGAGGTCTTGCGTGCTTGAAAGGTTGAGTTTGCATCGGAGACCAGGCAATGGAGGTTGGAGGGGGGTACGAAGGAATTCAAGGCTAACGGGGTTGTGTTTGCACCGCTGGCAGGTGGATGAAGATGGGTTGTAAATGGGTGGCGGTGTAGTACATGAGTGGGAGGAGGTGGATTGATGATGGAAGGTGGGTGATTTCTCTCTCTAAAAAATCTAGAGCTTCTCTCTCTAAAACGAGCCATCCCCAAGTGGTGGAAACATATTCATAGTTTTTCCCTACATAAGAAGTATATATGCTTGGAAGAAAGCAGGATTTCTTGTACCTAGATTAGAATGTTTGAGATTCCTCTCTAATACTTGGGTAGGGGTAGCACATCTGTTTCACCTTTCTTTCTTTCTTTCTTTTTTTCTTGTCTTCATTTTGATGTCGTTCTCCAGCTTTGTGCTACCTGTGTTCACAGTCTCTCTAGTTCAATAATTGTACGTGCACCTAGAAGAGAGCCAGAAATTTGTGGAATTAATATTGCAGAACATCAAATCCATAGACACCATCAGTCATTTCTGAATGTTTGCTACTAGTTATGCTTGTAAACCCGTTAGGATAAAATTTGATATTTTGAACGAATCCAAATTCAGTGCTTTGCAGATATTATCAAGTGCTCTTAGCAAAGCACAGCATGATGCAATTACATTCAGCAACAATTAGTTCTTGGGAACAAGACGTGTCAGTGTCACCCTAAAAAAATGTGAATTGCTCATGACTTTAAGTTTGCCATAAGAAATTATCTAGTCTAAAATCTACCATGCCAACTGTTCAACAACCTTCTCAGTGGTCATTAGAGGCCATGCGCCTCTCACCGGGGTTCCATTGAAATGCAACGGTCATGCATGGATGTATGCATGAGTATTGTACGTGCATGTGCCGTCATTTCATTTTCATGATCTTCTTTGGAAATAAGTTAATCATTATATATGGGTACCACAATGAAGATTCCAGATACTTAAAGAATGGTTGTTTCAATTAATTGATCATTTTCTCCGTATTGCTTGGCAGGTGAGGATCCATAAAGACAGCTCCAGATGGTTGGATCAAGGCATGATGGTTGCAGTTAGGGTTCTATCACTTTCTTTCGGTTCGACTATTACCATCAAATCTTATAGGTTACATAATGTGCTTTTGTGCTTCATATCTATAATGTGATGCAGATGTGCTTTCAGATTAATAATGATGCCTTGAAGCCTAAATGCCATTTGCAAGAACCTGTATGATGTTTCATCTTGTTAATGAACTCATCTGAAATGTTTGCTACTTAATTTCACCCCTTTTCTGTCTCACCTAGAATTTGTTTCGAGAAGAAAATATCAATTAGCTTCCAATTCAACTCTGTCAACAAAACACATCAGAACCCTCAAAGAAAAGGAGATCCAAATCGATACATGGTATGCACCTTCTCCAATTGCAGATCATCTGGTGTATCCCAGAGAGTGAGTTCCATCTGGGCCACCATCATTATGAGCATTGAACTCATGAATAATACAGCATCCATTTAAGCAGCACTGCTCTTTCGCTTTATGAAGGTACCACCATGGTCTTTCTATAAGCAAGAAATTAATTAAAGAATGTAGTTGGTCTTTCATTTGTCTCCCCTTTTGTTTGACAAGGGTGTAGTGTGGAGCTTATACACATCTTTAGTTGGTGTGGGTGAAGCTCTCAAGTCCATGAGTTTAATTGATCTGATGGATAATGTTGTCTCATTTTATTTTGTAATGGATGGTTACCCATCCGGGAGTTACATGGATCAGGTGCGCCAGGCAGGAGGAGGGGAATAGAGGAAGAGCAGACAAAAAAGTTTAGGTTGATGGTGGCTGTTGCTGTCTCACAGGATCTGGTCCATATACTTTGAATACGAGGATGTAGTCTGCAAGGAGGGAAGGGTTCATGAATGTTTTGACAATGATGTTTGTACTTGTGGAAATATTAAGTAGCCTACCTTTCTGGTGGTAGAAGTAATAGATTTTTCCTGTCTTCTGCATCTTGTGGTTGGTTTTGGTTGCAAGCTAATGCATGGCCTGAAGGCAAATGACATCAACACCAAATGTTTGCCATTGCCATAGAAGCCACATGAAGCTTTCATCTGACACCTTAAAGCGTATGATGCTTATATATTTTTGGGGAATAGGTGGTGTAAAATGTGCCAGTCTTCCATGATGGAGTCATGTCCACTCTTGGTTTTATGCTACTAGCTAGGTTCTTGATTTTGACAGAAGCATTAGAAGGAGATGCTTGATTTCGATCATTCTCATTTGGCACTTAAAATGCATTTGTTTGATGAAATGTTGAGGCAGAGAGGTAATGTGTTTGGCAAGCGATCTGATGTAATGCAATCGGTTGTGTGTGGCCCAAAATGAAGTATGGCAGTAGAGATACCCTTTGCATTTAGTTGTGCCATGATGTGAGTATTGTATGCATTTAAATGGAAGGATGAAGAGAAGGGTCGACATAAATTGGTATTTATCATCTGAAGTTATCGCTCTCATTACTCTCAACTGCCTCAATTACTGGTGCATTTATTTGATTTTATGGGATTTCAACCCAAAATAGTCTTCCCTTTCAATGCCTCTAACCACCCTTCTCTCTCTCTCTCTCTCTCTCTCTCTCTCTCTATCTATCTATCTATCTATCACTCTCGTGTGCGTGTGCTGCACACACCCTCTTCCCCTCCTCCATTACAGTCCCTCCCTCCTCTTTTCTTTGTCTTCTTTTTTTTTTTTTAAAAAAAAAAATCTTGGGAGATACACATGTTGGAAAAATCTGCACGCAGACCTAGTATATTTGGCTTTATCAAAAAAGTTATTACACATTATAACTTCGGTTTTGAGCATAATTATTTTGATTAAAGCCACGTGGAGAGGCCCTGGTAGGAAAAGATATAAGAAAATATAAGAGGTCTGAATATCATTATGTCATGGTCATTCACCTAATTTGCCGTCAAACTTTAGTTTTGGATGGTACGATCCCTTGCCACTGGAAGTAAGGGGACATGTTTGATTCCACAAGGTGTCGACCCTCATTTTGGCCCGATCTCAGTTAACTGGGACTTGGGCTCCAACCAGGTTGGAGGGATTGTGGCCATAAGGTGCAGGTGGGGTTAGAATCCCTCAAGAGTCTTAAAAAAGGGTCACCGACCTGATTCGACCAATCGGTGGTCCTACCACTACTTCATTGCATGCAGAGACAGCTGTTGTTGTACAGTACTCATATGTGGATTTAATCCAAACTTCTGCTCTCTGTATATATGACCACTTTTTTCTTAATGCATGCAATGCCAGGTATAATGTGGTGTTTTTTTCTTTTTTATAACAAAATTGTTAGGATAAGCTGCCTAAATATTGAGATTGGCTCTTATCCTTTCATGCATATGACATGTACTACATTTGTGCCTAAGCGTAACACAATTTCTAATGTGAAAAGTTTCGTATGATGCTCCTGCTACGCCATGTATCGAAGAAATATCCTGTGAACTACACTAATTATGATATATTGTAGATTAGAGGAAAAGAGAGGGAAACTACTACGTATATATATTTGATGTGAAAGTTTGGCCAGGATTGGCCTTTTACATTGTCCTCAGATACGATGGATGGATGGATGGATAGATAGAGAGAGAGGGGGGGGATCAAGGAGTGGAGATGGAAAACTTAGAGACTAAGGATGAAGCAGTACTAGTAAAAGCAGCGGCAGTGAAACAAGCCATCTTTAGCCCTTCCTGGACTTGCTGTTGTTACCACGGTGGAAGTCAACGAGCACAGCGCTCTTGCACTTGGGGCACTTGGGGTCGTCCTCAGAGAGCATGACATACATGAGGCACTGTGGGCACCCGGCAAGCACCATCGACGTTGCCTCCGGGCTGTTCGACTGCTTCTGCTCCCCCTCCGATGATACACACGAGCTTGGCGGTGACACTGTAGATGATGATGATGACGACCTGTTAGGGGAGTGACCACCATCAGCTACAGCCCTGCTCGATGGCCCCCCTCTTCCCCTTGGTGGTGCTGGTGATAGGTTCACCTTCAGGTCCACCTTTGGGCTCTTCCCATGGTTACGGCTCATTTCTGCCCTACCCTGCCACATGAGAACCCTTCATCAAAGTGAATTATATCATAGAAGCCTTGTATACCAGTTGAATGGTAGAGGAAGAATTACCTGAAGGTTGAGGCAATTCTCCTAGCCTATCAAAAGGTGAAGAGGGGTGGTGATCAAAGATCACCTAGGGAGCAGCAAGGAGGTGACCTTCTAAGGCTGGGGAATGGACAGAAGCAGAACCTCCACCAAGAGAAGCATGTTAATGGTTCTAGTTGTGAGGTGGTGGTGGTGCTGCACTTCCCATGCTATTATATAAGAAGAGAATTGAAGTGGATCCTTTAATTCATCCTTTATTTCTGTGTTTTGATTTTATTTCACTTTTCTCATTTCTAATATAAACTTAAGAAGGGGTAGAGGTTGTGGAAGTGATGGGAATTGAAGGACCGAGTGGGAAGTTGGAGCTTAAATTGAGGAGCCTAATTTACTAATTGTCAGAAACAACTAATAATAACTAGATTTGCAGCGTGGGAAGGTGTGAGAGAGAAAAGACAGAGAAAACTACAGTAAAACTACAATTAGAGCATCCGATATTTCCCAGCATTAGAAAATGGAAATAATAACACCCGTGCCCCATCATATTACAGATGGTGCAAGTACATATAAAAAAAATATCATAATAACGAAAGAAAACTCAGCTGTCTGCATTGCCTTCTGCTATCTCTATTCCTGGCTTTGTCCCTTTAAGAGCGTGTACATACTGTTGGCGGTCTTAACTACCTTTTACTTCAACTTGGCTTGGAGGGAGGTGACTGACGGCCCACATGCAGGGGGCATGAGGAATTCATATCTCACGATATGTGAAATGTTCAATCACATGGAAAAGAAAATGACAAAATAAGTTCCAATTCATTCCTATTACTACAAACTTTGGTGAGGCAGTTCAATTCTTGTTTTTGTGAGAACTTTTAATGATCAGAACCTACCAAAGTAGTGGATTTTACTGCACATCTGATAACATATATATTAACTAGTGCAAATTATGTAAATTATCCATTTAAGAACTCATTCTTATTAAAACCAACAATTACTATATACTTTTGTGAGACAAATTTCAATCCTTCTTTCTGGAGAACCTTTAATCGACAGAACCTAATGAAGTGGTGGTGTTTACCGCACATCTGTCAACCTATTAACTAGTGCAGACTATATGAATTATCCATCCAAGTCTCAAAAAAATGCAAATCTCACTGAAATTTCATTGGACTGCACTTTTTCTAGATAATAGCACATCTACAAGCTTGCATTGGTTGTCTAAAAATTAGTCTTTTTGCATAAAACCCAAATAGCACTACAATTGTGTTATGAGATATTTTAAAGCAATGGTTATAAATTGTAATTTAACAGGATAAAAATACTTTGCGAAATGATATTATATAATACAATTATTAGAAAGCATGCCCAAGTAATCTATCAATCTTCCATCTCAACAATTGTTCCTAATTTGACATTTTAAACTAATTTTCTCATGACCCTGAAAGATGTTTTAGGTGGTGTTATTTTGTTGGTCATTTTCTGCTACTATCATTAGAACCCGACTTTTTCCAATTAGAACCCGACTATGATAAGGCTTGCTAGTGGAGTTGGATCATGGGTTGTAAGTCTAGATGGATATATGTGATATAAAATCTCCCAATTCTCTTTCCCATTTCTTACTCTCTTTATTATATTCTTTTGTTCCCCATATTAATATTTGTCGCATCAATTTCCCTCAACGAGATTTATTGACTCGAATGGTTTGTAGATAGGCAAGTAAATGTGAATAAATGATACACTGGTTATCCTAGTAAATGGGTCTTAAATATATATGCCACCTGTTAGTAAATGGGTCTTTACTTGCAATTCAATGAAAGATTCGGGCCAGCTAAGGGGTCCTCTGCTCTTAGATATCAGAAATGATGTGCTAAGCATGCATTAATGTCACTTGTTGCGTACATTGGTTGAAGCCTCTTTTTAAAGTAATAGAGGTAATTTGTTGGGAAAATATAATTTGATTAATAATTCTTTGCAAGTACTTACTTAGGCGACTCAAAATAAGTAATGCAAGCAGGCAAGCTTCCTACCATCGCATCGCATGGCATGAGGGAATTGGTTTCTACGGTTAGTGACATGAGAGATTGCTTGAAATATTACTTGCCATGCAAGCTTGATGAACAAATAGTGGGACTCACTGGTGCCCCAAAGCATTTTCCATGCGGGAAAAGGAAACTTTTCTCACCGTGTTGTAATCCACTTATTTTGGCTAGAAATATCAAGGAAACGCTACCGTACTATTGATAATTTATGGCCGGTGGGTGAATCACTAGAACATCATGGAATCTAGAGAAGTTACTACTGTAGAAGTTACTACTGTAACTGAAACATGAGGTGAACTGCCCCTCGTGATATACTCTTTAGGAATCTTGATTCTACTCGTGAAGACTGCAAGCCTCTTTCTCCATGGGAGCGCGATTCCACTTAAATTCACACTAGAAAGCCAAAAACATGACATGGCCGCGTGACTTCCGGGGCATTTTTCCATATAACATGCAAGGCTATTGGATTTGAAACAAGCACTCAATGCTACAAAATATGAAATTTTGGTTAACATTCCAACACACAATATTGAAATATTATCATCGAAAACATAGTGTTTAATTATATAGCTCTGATACATCCGGTATCAAATACATTCTAACCATATATCCCTTCTTTCACTCTGTGATTCTAAGTCATGGCCAAACATGTATTTTAGCCTATCGTCCAAGTAATTTGCTTGATGACCGGTTATAACTTCAGCCTGCTAATCAAATATAACTTAGCCTATTGGCTAAGTATAATTTCAATCTACTAACCAAGTACTTCAACCTATTAGTTAAATTTTTGATCGTTGCTTTGATATTTAATTGGAGATTGACATACTTTCAAAATTTTTTATCCAACCTGCAAAGAGTTTTCTTTTGAAGATTAATTACTATTTGAACTATATTGGATAATCTTTTAAAACCTACTCTTGGTTGGCGTATGTGTCACAACCGAGCATATAAATATGTCATAATAAAAATCTTTAAATTTTATTATAATATTTATTTTATCGGCATGCAAATTTGGCAATAGAGGTACATGTGATGGTCAAAATTTCACCACTAATATTTTTTTAATGATGAGATTTTAACTTTTAGTAATGATTTATATTGTTATTATAAGGACACGTTTAAAACTGTCGGTTATCTATTTCTCTGAAAAAAAACAAATCACGTTTGTTTGTTTCATTAGAAAACCGATCGATTTGGTAAACATATAAATAATTTCCTACGGACTTCCATGTTCATGGAACACTTTTTTCCATAATGTTTTTTTGTAACAAAAAATATATATAAAGCTTATTTGCCTGCAATAACCTGTGGCTTATCCTAACTGGGTTTTCGATGGACCTCTGGGGCAAAATGAATGATAAGACTACGATGTGTCCATCGAGCCTTATCAATCGTTCCCACGCCGTCATGCATGTGAAAAGTGTTAGTTCCATACTCGTATTATTTAATTTATTCAGCCTATCAAACCAAAAGAAAAACATGCACACACAACATAAATAAATAATTAATGATTAATAAACATTAGCAATTATTTTGTATCATTTGTAACTTATATATATAAAGATTATAGTTATCACGAATTTATATGCCAGCAAATCAATAATTAAATTTTTATATTTACTGTTTGTTTACATAAGATCCAGCTGATTGTGATCTAAAGGCCAATATACCAAAAGTCCAAGTTGTGTAGATCTAAGAGAATGAGAGTTGTTAGTCTATAATGAGACTTTAATAGATTAGCCGAGTCCAAGGACAGTAGTTATACCCATCTACCACTATCCAAAATATGGAAGCAGTAAGATAGTTGCATCTATATCTTAGACAAGAAAGGAGTGGTACAACTATCAATAATAGAAAAAGATAACTATCATGCATGATAATACTATCCTGTGCAGCACAAAACAATAACAAAAGTATCAATCGTTACGTAGTAACATATGTATCAGTAGTTAATAAGAACTACTTATAAATATTAGATTATAATGTTGAAAAAGAATGCTTTGATGCATCAATAAAATCAATTTATTTTATTCTTCATTATCATTGCTATCTTTAAATTTTTTGTTTTTAGTTTATCAGCAGAACTTTACCTTACTATAGTATTAGCAATGGAAGTACTTTGATGGTAGCCTCAGCTACATCTTACCCTATCATTTTACAGTCCTTAAAGGTCTAGGCACTTGGATCTATACTACTTTCATCATCATCCTTTAATCATTTTATTTTTGACTTGATGGTATGGTCATGCATCTACCACAACCTAGCCTCCAGAGTTACCATCTCGATGTCTAATATAGCAATTCTAACATAGATATCACACACTATTAAAATAGTAGTTTCATTCAATAATAGTTTCAAATAAATTATTTATCATTATCCGATTAATAAGGAATGGATCCAACAAAATTACTTTTCAGCCTCGAACAAGCCACAATTATGATTCAGCTCATAATCGGCAAAAAATCATAATACCATACTCAGCCCATGGCTGACAAACTACAACAGCCCATGATCGATTAACCATAAATCATACTTTAGCTTATGACTAGTACTCGATGTACCATACTTTAACCTATAGCTACCAACTATAATAACATGCTTTAGCTTATGGCTAGCAACCATAGCATCATGCTTCAACTTACGAATAGAAATCCATATCATGTGTCCAGCCCAACTTCCTCTTGTCCAATCATCGAATTATTTTAAATCCAACTTTTATAAATAAATTATCTATAACATGCTCACTACATTAAAGCATAATTTAATACTATTGGTGTGAAATCTGGTTGACGTCAGGATCCATATTGGAGTCGGAGAAGAGGGGATCGTCGGCGGCGATCTGCAAAACTAGTCTCGATCGGAGTCGAGAGTGGTGGCTCCAGCAAGATCCTCTGACGATTAAATCAGCTCTCTCGACCAACAAAAATGAAGTGCTCAGGAAAGAAAGTAGTAGAGTATCGAGAGAAAGAAGAGAGCTTCTGGAAGAAAGCATATTTGGAGGATCTCTTATATAGATGGAGCCTATAATAAACTGATAGTAACAGCCGTAACCGTCTGATAGTAGACCATATAGGACCACGTGGAGTTTATTATAGAGGGTAGTGTCTGTTGTCATGACGTGTCAGCTGAAGTTCAGATGGAACGGCTGTAGGCAATGGAGCATCCCTTACTGATGTTGTTCCAGAGGAGCTCGAAGGTTCTCGAGATCAGCTGTGCGTGGATCGTTATTCGCCATATTAAGAGTCGGTGCTGAGATCCTTCTGGGCAGTCGGAAGAAGTTCAATGAAAGAAAAAGTTTGGAAGGAGTTTGACAGGTAGAGAAGTCTGACTGAAAGAGAAGTTCGAAAAGAGTTCGACTGGTGGAGAAGTCCGACTAAAGAAGAAGTCTGGAAGGAGTTCGACTGATAGAGAAGTTCAGCTAAAGGAGAAGTCCGACTGAAAGAAAAATTCAGAAGGAGTTCGACTGGTAGAGAAGTACGACTAAAGAAGAAGTTCGAAACTCTTAACAGTGCATGAAAGTTCATCTGGAGAAAGTTCTACCGAAAGAGGGCTGATTGCCTGGGGTGGAGGAGCTCGACCACCACTGCTATTCAAGCTCATCTAGGAAAAGTTCGGAGGGATTTTGCAAATTCGATCGAGGCTCAATCTTGATTGTCGCTATCGGACAGGATCATTCAACGATCAGGTATCTGACCAAACTTCAGCAGGAGCAGGTTTACCCCCAACAATAGTCTCCTCACTCTCAAATTTGAAATTCGAAGGAAGGGAGTATAGATGCAGTTGCCAAAGTTCTTTTTGACTTCTTGCGCTCGTCAGGATGAGACATTTTGACATTTACTATGCTGGCGTCGAAGCTCTTTAAATTCGAAGTGAGT
This sequence comes from Cocos nucifera, assembly GCA_006176705.1. NCBI lineage: Eukaryota > Viridiplantae > Streptophyta > Magnoliopsida > Arecales > Arecaceae > Cocos > Cocos nucifera. The sequence continues at coordinate 2,845,874 of QRFJ01000044.1, forward strand.
TCGAGAAGATAGTCCTTCGGCTTTTCTGCCGCAACACTGCCCCAGATACGGTGCAATTAAGGATTCGCCTGCAGCCACTACTCTACCATGATGAGTGGGACATGCGGCACTCGCGATCCAATCGAACGAGATCTGCCATCATAACCGTCTCGGACTCTCCTTGGCTATTTAAGGCCTTCTCCCTCCTCCGAAATCCATTCTTGCTTGAGTCTTCTTCTTCCTTCAGCACCTACTCCTCTTCCATCTGAGATTTTTAATTCCTTCCTTCATCTTCCCTGGTTCTAGGCGTTCTCGTCGCACCCATCATCTCTTTATCATTCTTAATCAACTTATGTCAACCACTCAACACCTATTTTCAATTATTCTTGCCTTTTTTACTTCTTGTTCTTTCGATTTTTTCATACAAATTTTTGCACTTCATTTTTTCCTGCTTTTTGGAGATTTTTCAAAGGGTTTACTTCGATCTGTACATCTTCTGAAACTTTTCAATCCGTCAGTTCTTGGAGCTCGTCTGGACTGACCTTCCTAGACCCTACCCCCTGACTAAGGTTGAGCCTAGGAACACGTCCCATCGGCCTTTTGCTCCGGACACCATCTCTTCTATCCTTACTCTGAATGATCTCTCCTTGACCAGGATATAGTATGGCATCCCACCGAAGTACGACCTTGAGATCCCCGGGTTAGATGACCATGCTAGTTCGCCTCCGATCAATTAATTTTGTTTGTATCTAGAAGCCTTGTGTGCTGAGCTCCGACTTCCACCTCCTTCCTTTATAGTCGTTCTATTTCATTTTTTGAACATCTCCTTTGCCTCCGTAGTACCGAACTCCTTTTGGTTCGTAATCGACTTATTTTTTTTTATCGCCTGGCTGAAGTTTAGCCAATAGTCTCGTTATTCCAAAATTTCTATACCTTCAAACGTCATCCTTCCACAAAAAACTGATGGTACTTCTTTCCTCAGTTCGATAAGAAGGGATTGCTGAAAGACGCTCCTTCTTTCATTCATAATTAGAAGAAGAAGTACTTTTTCATCCGATGCTTGATCTTGCTGCTTGACCTTCCTCCTTAGAGCTTCCTTAGGAAATCCGTCCGTCGAGCCCTTAGCCTGAATGGAGCCGATCTCGAGTCTTCTAATAGACTCAAGGTATACCGATCTCCTGGTCTCCCTGAGCTTTTGAAGAAACAGACCTTGTTTAACCTTAGCCCGAGCCCTTTGGATCCTGCTGGTATTAAGTGTATTCGTATACATATATTGACTCTTATGAAATTGGATGCATACCTCGACTGATCGTGATCTTTCTTTGTTGTAGAAATGGACTCCAATACCGCAGGAAAGCTTGCCAAGGGCCTTTATGCTAAGAAGAGAAAGGAGACGGCCCCAAGCAAAAGCTCGAAAAGGGCAAAGATTGATGGCCCGAGTTTCGAGGTCTCGAATATCCCTACGATCGCTCTCGAAGTCATTCCAGGTGTCGAGGTTCTTTCAATCACTGAGGGTAACGTCGGAGGTGAGGACTCTCATTCTCCCGCATCCTCAGGCCTCCCCACTGGAGGGTCGGTGTCGAAGACCCCTACCGAGAGGGAAGGAGGGGACGGAGATGACAAGAAGAATAAGAAGAGGGCCACTATCATGAAGGTGATCCAAAAGGCTCGTCCAGGCAGATCAAGCGACAACGACGGCGACGATCTGGGGATGGACCCCTTCGACAATCCGGAGATCATCCAAAATTTGATCGACAAGTTTTCCATACCCGAAGAGGTGGACCGCCTAGCCGACCTCGACCAGATGCAGCTCGTCTGAAAATTCCTTGGAACTTTCTTCAAGATAATCATCTTGCCACATTTTTCTTTCATCATATTCATGTATTTATCATTATCATTATATATATATATTTTTATCTTACTGTGACTCGTCCATTGCAATCGGGCCACCACATATTGGCCCACCTCAAGAGAATAAATCATCAGGAGGCGGAAGCGTTGAAGATCCAGGGGGACCTTCGGGCCGAGGTCAATAGCCTGCAAGGGAAGGTCGACGAGGTCGAGCACCTTGGGAAGGAGAAGGTAGCAAAAAATGAGAACCTCCAAAGGGCATTTCGGAAGAAGGAGCTCGTCTTGATCGGGCTCAAGGCTGCATTGGCCTTGGAGGAGAAGAAAAAGAAGGAGGCCGAGATCAGAGTCGTCGAGCTGGAGGCTTAAATATCAAAGTCCATTTCGGAGGCAGCAGTCCGAGCCATGGAGGAGTTCAAAGCCTCCTTCGAAATGAAGGACTTGAATATTGCATTTGGTCAGGAGGCATTCATAAAGGGCTTCGAACTTTATGAAGGCAAGGTGGTCTGAAAGTTTTCTGAGCTTGACCTCAGCTTCTTGGAAAAGGAGTCTGACGAAGAAGTGGGACCGTCCAGTACTGCAGCCGACTTTTCTCCAATCGAAGTGGTCTCCGAATCCTTCAAGCCTGCCGCTGAGATGCCCAGGCCCATGCAGAAGCCCAAGGTTATCACCGAAGCATCGATCGAAATAGCTCCCGAGCCCACAGCTATCCCTGGAGTATCGAGCTCCTCCGCTGCTTCTTCTCCAGAGGTCGGGGGTCTTTGATAGTTATATTTTTTTTTTTGTTTTGCTTTGTACCTGAAAGTTCTTAGTTAAATGAAAGCGAATTTACTTTTGTCTATGCCTTTCTTTATATTGGTATTGTGCCATGTGTTATCCAGAATTTCTTCAATAATCAGAGCCATAACCCACCATCTCCAATTGATGCCGACCCCTTACCTCAGGGAGTTCAACTAAAATCTGTAATAAAAAGCTTAAAGAAGAAAGTCCACCATTTGAAGAGAAAGTTGAAGAAGATGGAGGATGATCTTCAAGCTTTTTGGAGAAATGCTTCAGAGGCGACCAAGGAGGTCACTCACCTCCAAAATTTATACATGAAGGACTCTACAAGCTTCAGCATCCAAAAGGATAGCTTCGAGAAGGAGATCGTCGAGCTCAAGAAAAATGTCAGTGATAAATCTTGGGCACTAACGGTGAAGATCAGCGCTCTCAAAGCCGATCTCAAGGCAGTGAAAAAGAAGATCTATCTACTGGAGGGAAGCTCGCCGTGGTCTTCTGACAAGGCTCGATATGAGTAGGATTGGTCGAAGAGATTCTCCACGCTTCAGAAACAACTGCATGACGTCAAGCTTACTTATGATACCTATCGATTGGATTGGAGCGAGAGGATATCCTAGCTTGAGCAAAGACTTCATGTTGCTAACAGCGAGGTAATCCAGCTCCAAAAATAACTCGATGACAGTCATCAATCCGACATGAACGGGGGATCAGAGCAGGTTGCCTCCTTAACGAGGACTTTGGGTGAGCTTTCAGAAGCGATGGAGAGGGAGAAGGCTGAGGTTCAATGGCTAAGGATCCAGCTGTCATACGAGCAGCATGCCATCAAGGATGCGGAGGCCAAGTCTGAAGTCTTAAGAAAGTAGTGGCAAGAGCTCGAAGGTAAATTCCAACATGCCAACAGGATGTATATAGATGGTCTATATAAGAAGGAGTTTGAGGAGGAAATCCTTAGGCTAAAGCAGTCTCTTGTAATGGTGGGGGTCGACAGCCCAAAGTCTGAGGGTTTCGGGCCTTCTTAGGACTATATCATTTTTTTCTTTCCGTACATGATCTCATGGACCTTCACTTTGTAATGAACTTCGATTTTAATGAAGAAATATTTTCTTCGATCATCTTTTCGCTATGTTTAGATTTAGTGCCTGTTGATTTTTTCACTTCTCTCTTCTGCTTTGACTTTCATTGAAATGATTATCGAAAAAATAATTTTTCTCCTGTCTTTTCATAATCAAAGATCTTTTACCTGCACTGGAATGAGTTTATCCTTTCATGTTCGACTCCATTGATTTTTCTTCATCCTTTTATCAAGACGAGGCCCTTCCTCCTGCCTTAGGTAACCGAAGATCTTTGTTTATGTCAGGATGAGGTTCTCCTTCTGTTCCCGACGAGATTGATTTTTGCTTCTATTAAGACGAGGCCTTCCTTCTGTCCCCGCTATGGCTGTTGAAAGGTTCTCTCCTCCTGTCTTAAGTAACCAGAGGCCTTCGTCTTGCTCATGTTAGAATGAGATTCTTCTTCTGTTTCTTTCATGGCGGTAGAAACACAGTTGGGCCATTGACAGGATCTCTCCTCTCATTCCATCTTAGATTAACGAGGCTTTCAATTTTGCTCACATTAGGATGAGGTTCTTCTTCTGTTCCTAATGTGGCTGTAGGGACATATTAGGATCGTTGGAAGGGCCTCTTTTCTCATCTTGTCTTAGATTAACGAGGTCTTCGACTTTGCTCACGTTAGGATGAGGTTCTCCTTCTATTCCTAGCATGACTGTAGGGGCACATTAGGATCGTTGAAAGGATCTCTTTCCTCATCTCGTCTTAGACTAACGAGGTCTTCAACTTGCTCAAGTTAAGATGAGGTTCTCCTCCTGTTCCTAACAGAATCACTTTTGATTATTTCGAGGAGTCATTTTCTGTCATCACATGATTTTTGCAATAAAAAATAATCATATTGAAATATAGGAGTTTTATTGAAAGTAAATTATTGGTAGTACATTCTTGGATTTTTTGAATTATAAGACCGCGGGAGTGTTGATCCTCTAAGCTCTTTCAAGCGATAAGTTTCGAACCAGACGACCTCCTCTACTTCATATGGATCTTTCCAATTTGGAGTGAGTTTTTCTTGATTTTGAGGTTGTGAAACAATTGCTCACCGAAGTACTAAGTCTCCTACTTTAAATATTTTGCCTTTGACTTTAGAGTTATAGTAACGAGCTACATTTTACTTATAGGCTGCCATTTAAACTTGAGCTTTTTCTCATTTTTTCTCCAACAAGTCGAGGTTAGTCATGAGGTTCCATGAGTTATGCTGCTCATTGAATGCCATGACTCATACTGACGAAAGTTTGAGTTCTATTGGGATAATCGCTTTTGTTCCAAAAGCTAAGACAAATAGAGTCTCCCCAGTTGGTAATCTTTGGATAGTTCGATATGCCCAGAGTACATGATAGAGTTCATCCATCCAAGTCTTCTTTGGTCTTTCAAGTCTTGCTTGATACCTTGCAGCAGGATTCTATTTGTTAATTCGGCTTTGCCGTTTGCCTGTGGATGGGCTTTGAAAAAGAATGCTTTGATGCATCAATAAAATTAATTTATTTTATCCTTCATTATCGTTGCTATCTTTAAATTTCTTGTTCTTGGTTTATCAGCAGAACTCTACCTTACTATAGCATTAATTAGCAATAGAAGTACTTTGATGGTAGCCTCAGCTACATCTTATCCTATCATTTTACAATAGTGAGTCCTTAAAGGTCTAGGAACTTGGATTTATGCTACTTTCATCATCATCCTTTAATTATTTTATTTTTGACTTGATGGTATGGTCATGCATCTACCATAACCTAGCCACCAGAGTTACCATCTCGATGTCTAATATAGCAATTCCAACATAGATATTACATACTATTAAAATAATAGTTTCATTCAATAATAGTTTCAAATAAATTATTTATCATTATCCGATTAACAAGGAATGGATCCAACAAAATTACTTTTCAGCCTCGAATAAGCCACAATTATGATTCAGTTAGCTCATAATCGGCAAAAAATCATAATACCATACTCAGCCCATGGCTGACAAACTACAACAGCCCATGATCGATTAACCATAAATCATACTTCAGCTTATGACTAGTACCCGATGTACCATACTTCAACCTATAGCTAGCAACTATAATAGTATGCTTTAGCCTATGGCTAGCAACCATAGCATCATGCTTCAACTTACGAATAGAAATCCATATCATGTATCCAGCCCAACTTCCTCTTGTCCAATCATCGAATTATTTTAAATCCAACTTTTATAAATAAATTATCTATAACATGCTCACTACATTAAAGCATAATTTAATACAATAGTTCATTTAAAAGTAAATAGTATTGTAATCCATGCAACATCAAATCCAACAATATATAATACATAAGAATATATATATATATATATATATATATAATTTCTATATTCGTACGAGTGATTATGCACGAGTATCTTTATCTCTACGAGGAGCAAAACACACCAACTCAGTCCATAAGTACAACTTAGCATACCTAATTAATTTAAAATTAATATTTTATATAATTATAGAAATTAGATCCCTTATAAAATCTACAACCAACTGCTTTACTAATTAAATTCATCATCTACTAATTTTCATCTTTTTAAATCTTCACATTAATGTTTTGACGCTAACTCTCGCCCTAGAATTTTCTCATAACTATAAGTAAAGCTACTTACACTTAAATTTAGGAATTAAAAGGCTATGATCTACCTTAATAAAAATATTAGGGACATAGGAACAATGCTAGCCCTCTCTTTATGCAAGCTGCTTCTCATATACAAATAAAAAATTAAGGTATCCCCAAATTAGATAAAAATAATTGAGAATTTTGAGAGGAAATTAGGGGTATAGGTCAAGGGTCCATGGTGGCAATTTTTTTTCTAATGGATTAGTTTGGATAGGACATAAGGGTGAAATCATGGGAGAGGAAAGAAATAAAAAAGTGAGAAATAGGGTGAGGATGACCCACAACTAAGGTCAACCTTAAGAGAGAGAAAGGAGAAGAAAGAGAAAGATGGATGGAGAGAGAAAAAGGAAGGGAGAGATTAGAGAGTGGGAGAGAGATTGAGAGAACATAAGTCAGGTTTAACTTGACTCAATGAAAGAGAAGGGGTTCATTTGGTACAATAGGGAGAGGAAGAGAGAGAGCAGGAGAGGTAGAGAGGGAGATTGTGAGAGGGAGAGAAAGACGAGTTCACTTTCTAGTCCTATGGCTCGGTAGAGGAGGGTGAAAGAGAGAGAGAGGGGATGAGATAGAAGGGGAGGAAGAGGGAGAGAGAAAGAAGAAAAGAGAAAAAAAGAAAAAGAAATAGACGAAGTAGAGAAGGAAAGAGAGAAAGAAAGATTGTCTAGTGGCTCGTCATTCATGTAGGCATGCAGATCCGATGGCTGTGGTGAGGATGAGATATAGAGTTGACCATGTTTGTGGGTTCGGCGAGGTAGGCAATTGAGTGATAAGAATAAAAAGAAAAAATAGAGAAGAGTTGAGTGAATTTGGGCCCGATTGTTATCCAGTTCGCATGTATTTCTATAACAATGGTGGTGACTCGGTCTCTTTCCTCTTCCATCTATCCATACATCGTTATCATATATAGCTTCCATCTATTATAAGCTCCTACTCCCTCCATCATGAAAGCTTTTGAAGATCCTACCATCCATCCATCTGTAGCAACCATCACATCCTCCTTTAAGTCTCTCCCACTAAATTCTTCTTAGAGTACCTCCTACTATATCCATCTTCTTTCTCTATCCAGGGCTCACCGACTACTAGGAATAAGGATGAGATACTCTCTTACTTTTGCACTCTTTTTTAAATACAGAACTTGAAGTTTTGTAATATATTATTCATGTGAAGCCGATACAAATTTGACGACTTTATGATGCATCTTATAATTTTTTTATTATATACCTAGCAGTGATCCAGTACACACCTTTAGTAATATTGATATGGTGTTTATCAGTACATATTCCATGATCAATAGATATACACTTGGTAAATTAGTTATCCAATGACATAATATATAGTTTTAGTAATTTTTAGAAAATGGTGTTCACTAAATATACAATCCATGACTAACTAACTATCTAGGATGATCACCTGAGGATGGAAAGGGAAAAGAAAGAGAGGAATTTGAAGAAGGAGAAATAAAAGGGATACAGTATGAGCTACAAATGGATGGACGTCCATTGAAACCATGTAATTTTTTTTCCTTTTTTTTTTTGGAAACAATGGAGATGAGAAGGACTCTATTAGTAGAAAAAAAAAATCTTAGCAAGTATAACTTTGACCTAATTGCAGTATGATATTCAGTTATAAGTAGAAACAATAATAAGGAAAATAAAAAAGGGGCAAAAATGATGTTAATAACAATCTCAAAAATGGAGATATGGATGGCTATGGTAAGGCAAATGGAGTGATCCCACAAGAGATGAAAAGAAAACAAACTCCATTAAGGAAAATAGGCAATAATGAAAAGCTATAAATTAAACAAATGATCTATTTTACAGTGAAAAATTAGAATCCTGGATATTTTGTATGACTCTTTGGCTTCCTAGTTTGATAAGAATCCTTGACTACTAATATGTGACCTAAAGTTTGAATGATCTACCAAAGAGAGCAAGTTCCTAAGCTATTTAAAGATAGAAGTTTAAAAAATAAAATTTATGTAGAAGGCATACCATTGATATTTTATTCCAAATAAATCGAATCCTAGGGAAGTATGCATACTAAAAGGGGTCTTGTCTAAGTTTAAAAAACGAGTGCAGGGGTCTTGGACGCCCCCCACCCCTCAAGATTCGTCCCTGGTAAGGAGGCATTTGGCCACTTGGCTTTCTTCCATAAATCACAAAGGAAAAGGGATTTATTTTAAAATATTAAAAGGAAAAAAAAATTTCTTGGTTGTTATATATAGTTATTGGAGGAATCAAGGGAAGTTAAGGATGGAAAAACTATTTGTTTAGGATCTATTTGAATGATTGAACCAAAAATTCTATGAGACTCATGGATTGGATCACTACAATTATCAAATTTTGGATTATAAGTTATGCAAGGCTTATATTTATAAATATTCAGGACCATCTTTTGAGTGGGTTAGCCCAAATCTCATAAATAAAAAAAAAAAAAACCTCAACTAGTTATTTTTCATGACAATTATAGATATATAAGTTAAAAAAAATTAGAAATTTAGTTGATGATACTACAATTTGACAGCTACAGTGCGCATGAGAGAGTGAATGGAGAAGGAATCATTATAATAATGCGGAGACTAATTATAATATCACAATATTGCAGCACAAAGTATCATGGATACTCCAAAATTCTGGTTTACTAATAAAATATATTATAATATTTCATTATAATCTTATTGCATGGAGTTTATCATGGGTATATTGAACGTCTGTATTATTTATAGTCCATATGCATGCAGTAACGGTAGCGACCCATGTCGATTAAGATAAGATATGCCTTCCATTTCAGTTAGCTTGCTTTTTCAGTGGCAGGCCAAATACCAGCAACTCAGTCAGGATGGATGAACTCCTCAAGATTTCCTCCACCCTGCCATAATGGAACAATTTAATATCAAACATCATAAGTTCATTAGAACGAGCAATGCAAATAGTTTTGACTCGGAGCCCTCCGTTTTATGAAGCTCTGGAGAACTTCTTCTTCTTTATCTTCTTTTTATCCTTTTCTTTCCTTCTTTATTTGTGATAAAACAAGCTTTAGGCAAGTTAATATGGCCTATGGTTAATTAATGAAGAACTTAAAGTAAATTATAGTTGGTTGGTTGTTGCTTGCAAGGCCATGTGCACAACTTTATTGCTAGTCAGACGTGTAAGGGAGAACCGCATGGTAATAAAAAATTACAAAGCATTAATTGATTACAAACTGGAAAGTCTGGGGGCTTCATTATTTTCGAGCTTGGAAAAAATCTAGGTTTAAAGTTATTCAATGAATGAAATCAGCCTCTGGTGGGGATTGCTTAGCTGGGGGACTTGGAGATAAAAATGGATCGGACTTCAAACAGTGTGTGAAAATACTTGGAGCTCATGCATCCCATATGTTTGTATGTTGAGTAAAACTGAACTTTAATGTTTTTCTTTTCTTTTTTTTAATGAGTTTCATGACATTAGTGGTATGTAGAACTGTTTGATCACTACTTTGACATGTTCTAGCTGATGGTCATGATAGCAATTTATTTTTCATGATAGAAAATGTAAGGACTTTGTAAAATTAGGAGTACAATAAATTTATACATTATTATAAGCATAAGATATAGAATCCTGAAAGAAGGATGTAAAAGATTTTGCATTTGCACCTCTAGGAATATTGGTCTAAGATATATTTTTGGAACAGAGTATAAGGCATTTAATATATATATATATATATTCTCATTTTATATAAAACGGGTTATAAGACACGTTGCCTATGTATAAATAACAAACAAAAACAAATAATAGGAAGTTATAACCCATGTAAACATAAACTGCATATTGCTTTCATATACGATGAATATAGTTGTTATGCCTTCGGCCCGAAATTGTGAGCTACAGTTGCAACAACTATCGCATACTCATTATCTTATCACAATATCATAAAATAATATTGTCAAAAAAATTTAATTAATTAAAATCCAAAATTTAATAATTAATGAATCCATTTGACAACTAAAATTCAAGAATCTTGCAGCAATAAAATCATAAATAATAAACTTATAAATAGATTATCATAATACTAAATTTAAACTATATCGATATTATTGAATATCACTTCAAATCTCACTCCCATGCATGGTAGTACCTACATTCACATCTATGAATCTGTACAGAAAAAGAGATATAGACTTGATAACCTAGTAAACAATAAACATTTTAATTAGATAAATCAACCAATAAGATAATAAATTTTATTGAAAATAAGCCTATGGAAATAATTTAGTTTAAAAACCAAATCCTATATATGCAATGTTGTCCAAATATTATACATGTGAATCCGATTTTTCTCAAAATTCAAGTTTTATTTGTAAATCTAATTTCTTTCAAAATATCAAGTTATCTCAATAGCCATAAATTATGACCATATTTATACCCTATGGCTAGCTTAAATAATAAGTTCAGAAATAATTAAAGTATCAAGATATAACCTCCATTGATAAGGTATTTATATGCCAATTTATAACTCCTATTGGCAAGAAATCGATGTACCAATGCATAAACCTCATTAGCAAGATATCAATATGCCAACATGTAATCCTACTAATAGGGTATTGATATGCTAATATATAATTTTTACTAAAAGAATGTCGATATACCAATACATAACCTCTACTAATAAAGTATTGATGTACCAATGCATAACCTTTGTTGATAAGTTTCGATATATAGTCAAGCTGCGAGTCTAAATTTATCTATAATCAAATTTTTTTTCTTAAAAATATATTTTATTACGTTCTAAATTCAGGATATAACACGATCATACTATAGAGGAGTACAGCCCTCGATAATACAAAGCCTATCGATCAAAATTAGTTAAAATCCATCATAATTAAAATATAAATAAAAATTTAAATTTATTATTTCTTAAATAATTAAATCAAGATTGGTACAGAGCATCTAAATTTAAATCATTCTTGATCATTTGTTCATGTCATACTTCAAAATATTGCTCACAGATATTTATGCTAAGGTCACTATTGTATCCATGATAGAATCATATTTTTTAATCAACAGAATTCTTATTTCTTGTACCAACTTGGAATCCATTGACGGGGCCATGTTTCTTGTGGATGCTAGCTCTGGATGTTGATTTTTTTATAGGAATTCATTCATACTTATCTGAGAGCTTTTGAGATCCTTATATCTTTTTCTTAAAATATACTTATACCTAGATAGAAAAATATTTAAATTCATACTTTATAAAATATGCCATTTTCATAAAACATATTCATGAAAGCAATTATTATAATAAAATATAATTTTTACACATCATATACTGATCCTTTTTTTATGAAAAATATGAATTTATAATAATAATTTATTTGCATAAAGAGACATGATAATTTAAAATAAGGAACGTAAAATTTTACTTACCTTATTCATCTTAAATCCTTAGACTTCATAGGTGATCCTATTTAAAATATCAAAAAGATAATTAATTTTCTATCTAATAAATTTAATAAGATTTAAATTATAAGAAAAGAAGATTGTTGGCCGGATGTGTAGAACCATCTAGTCATCAAGGCAATTCAGAATCTTTATGCTGAGGGTCAAATTTAAGTGACTCGACTAAAGAATCATGAAATATATATTAGATTAAAGTCAAGATTGATCAACAAGATTCATCAATGATGGATTCTTAAGATACTGGACATGATTGAAGAGGGATTGATATTGGCATGGATTTCAAAGCGACTTCAGATCATCTTATTGGAGTCAACATGGGTTCCTAGAAGATGAAGGCATGACTCGGTATAGGATTCATAGATCTTCTTAAAGAGATAAAGTCAATTAAGAGAGAGAAAGTAAAGAGAGAAAATGGAGAGAGAATGCAATTATGATTAGGATCATCAGAGAACATATCAGGATGATCAATGTAGGTTAACTATGATCAAATACTATGAATTTCTAGTAAAAATCAGACTGAGATCTGACTTACTATATGAATTTCAGAGCAATTTTCGATCATCATGATTTCATCTTAGGTTTGACCTAGGGTTCATGAATCAAATAGAGAGAGAAAGTAAAGCCTTAGAGAGAGAAAATTATTTTTCTCTCCTTTTTTTTTCATTTTTTTTTCTTTTCTATTTTCTTTTCTTTGGCCGAAATAGGGGATGGAAGGGGGTGGCTGGTGCTTTGACAGGGTGCGGTGGCATAATCGACAGTCTGATGATGGGTGGCAGCAGGCAACGGTGCAAGGAACAGCCAGTGATGAGGATCGGACAACAGAAAATCATAGGAAAGATCCAAAATAGGGGATCCGAGACTCTTCATTTTCTCGTCTTCGGCCAATCATTGACGGCCAAACCTTTAGGGAAAAGATAGTAAGGAGGTCAAGGGTCAAGAACCGAGGGTGCGACACCATGGGTGGTGGTGCCGGTGGCCGAAAAAAATAGCTCTCGGCCAAAATAGGAAAAAACATGGGTTTTTGTTTGTGGGGGCTTTTCCGATGAATCCGACGGCCGGCAACCATGCGTAATGTCATGGAAAGAAGGGGAAGACAGAGAGAAGGAAGGCATGGGCTCTTACCTCGGCTCTGGTGGTATTTTTCTGCTTCAAATTTTGGCTAGCATGGGTTTAGGAAAAACTTCAAAATGAGGAAGAAAGAGGAAGATCGTCGGTAAAGGGTCGATTCCATTGCGTGGAATCCTTTAAGGAGGAGGAGGAGATATATAGGGTGGAGGAGAGGCCGAATCCTCTTCGAATTCGACTTTCTTTTCAATGAAGTCACATGGAAGAAGACTCCCATCAGGAGTCTTTTTCGTTTCCCCTTTTTTTTTGGGCTTGCTTTGAGATTTATGCAAAAATTTTAGGTTATCACATATTTAGTATTCCAAATTGAAACATACATAAGGGATATCAAAATCAGTCGAGGAAAATTGATATTGAAATCAATACGTTGGATCATAAGTCATATAATATTTCAATAAAGGACATATATATTCAATAATTAAAATAATATACATCATCAATAGTTCAATTCAAAAAAAAATATTTGATAATTTATCGATAAATTTATAAAATGAGTTACATTACTTATCTGCGAAGTACAACTAGTCGACAAATCCGCTAATTTTGAAAATCTTCTCTAGTGTCTAATATTCAAAAATTATTTTTTATTAAAAATTATATCCATAATTACTTTCAAAATAAAATTTTAAGTCACAACACCCTTATATGACTAGCCAAGCAGGAGTGTCCAACATCCCGATCGGTTCAATCAAGATAATTTCATCTGATTAAAGATTGACAACAAAAATCGAGAGTGATAAAATCTAGCAGTATCTGATAAAAATTATGGTAGAGGCTGGCATACTTTCCAACAGTTATGGATTAGATAATGATCAATTTATGCCATAGGGGTTCCACTAGTAGAGCCCATGAATCAAGAAGAGGAGAGAGAAATAAGGAGAAAGAAGGAGTGGGGTTTTTCTTTCTCTTTTTTTTTTTTTTCGTATCTTCTTCTTTCTTCTGCCTCTTTGGCAAAACAAGGTAGGATGCCCATCCCCCCCAAGGTCTAGTAGTGGTTGAGTGGGGGAGACGGCTGATGGTAATGGCTGATGAAGGGCCAAAGATCTAAGGAAATAGTGGATTGGCACAAAGGAATTTTGGCTGGAATTCAAAGGAAAAGAAGAGGATTTTGATGGTGGTGGCTGAAGGCAACAACCACAATAGCTGCTGGTGGTTAGTGAGGAAAAGATAAGTGATTGGTTATCACATCAAGAAATAAGGGAAGATGGAAAAGTAGACCAAAAAACCTTTGGCGCGATAGAATCCAGTGATCATGTGAATAGAATCCATTATCTTAGGGCCAAATAAAGTAGGAAGCAAGATTAAATAGAGGATGAATCACTCTTACCTTGGTTCTAGCGATCTCAAGCAGTGAAGATGGTAGAGATTATGCGGGAAGAAGAAAAACTGAATGATTTTCCAATTTGGAGGCCTAAAATTCAAAGGAAACTAAGATAGGCTTGAATAGTGATGGACTAGAGGGATTTTAGAGCTCCCCAAAGAGTTTTTTTTTTTATTTTTCCTCTCTAGGTTGATCCTTATATCTAAGCCAATCAAATGGACCAAGAATGACTCTCAAATGGGTTGGGCATTACAATAGTACTTTAGTTCTATGGACTTACACTTGAGCTTTGAAGTTAAGCTTAGGATGGATTATTATCTTTGAATAGCCATCATTATTGTTAAAATATTAAAACAATTCAATGTTTGATTTAAGTAGGGTACATGGATCTTCCATAAAAAATTATAACATCCACTCTCCGTGTTTAGGAGGCCATTGGCCTATAGATTACGTTATGGATTTCTAAGAGCCCCAAAGGGTGGTAGAAGAATGAATGGCGAATCCTAAGGATTTGAAAAAATTGCATTGAAATAAATGTGGATGGATGGAGATCGAAAATATGGATGAAGAAACAAGATAAATCAAGTTATTAATTTATATCAATCTATGTGAAAAGCTAAGGAATATTCCACCATCTTTCCCAATATATAAGAAATATTGAATATTGGCCAATATATATAGGATAAGGGCAAGATCAACCATGTTCTCAGTATCGACTTTTATATTAATCATTGAAAGATCCATAGAACATGTGTGATTAGCAAAAAAAAGACAGGTACAATGACTATGATGTTTTCGAATGCGACTTGACTGAGATTAGGGTTTCCTCCTCCGTAGAAAAGAAATTGAAGGGGAAATTGGTCGTGGATGACCATCGAGGGCATCCACGTTGGGCCCTTCTTGCGTCCCTGTTATGACTTCGGCTGGTGAGGCGGCTTCGCTACCCCAAGGTTCTTCTCCTCCATTGGGAGGGAGGAAGACCGGGAGGGCTAAATCACCCATGGTCGTAGGTTGTACAAGGCCAATGTCATTTCCAGTGGGAGATGTCAAAGGTGACTGAGGATGAAGTGGCACCGTTGGAGAGGAAATTCACTGAGCTAGTCATCTTCTCCGTGGAAGACATCAAGGAATCAGTGGATTAGTGGTGGCATGCTTTGATTTGTAAGTCCTTTGGCTGTGGATTTTCATTGGATTTTATAGAAAAATAGATGAGGCTTAGGTGGAATTTAGATGAGGGTTTTGTATCTGTTTGTTTGTCCCACTGAGGAAGCTAATGCCCGGATGGATTCTTGAGAAGGGTCCGTGGTGTTTAGTTGATTAATTGTTAACTCTGTAGCCATGGCGATCCGGTTTCAGACCAAGGCATGATGCCATTACTCAGGCTAGGGTTTGGGCCCGCTCCCCGATTTGCCTCTGGCATTACGGGAACCTGCAAAAATCTGAAAAATTGTGTCTCAAGCTGGGGTGCCTTTTGCATCTGGATGAGCGGACCATCAATTCTACCAGGATGGTGTATGCTCGGGTAGCTGTTTTACTTGATGCAACTAAGCCCGTCTATTCAGGAGCTAGGATTAGGATTCATGATACTTCAATTTGGTAGCAATTTATCTATGAAGAACTCCCTGAGATATTTTATGCCTGCAGATGTATTGGAGTAACCTTAAAATCTTGTGGACGCTTGACTGTAAGTGGCTCGGATGTTTCCCTTATATTTGGCCCTTGGATCCAAGCAGCCAGGGTGCCAGTTACTCTTATGCTCCCTTCTGATGTTCCTACATCTTCTCCAATTTGTGGATAGGCTGGGTTAGGTTGCTTGATACCTGCAAAGCCACTGAAGAGATCTGCACCCAAAGACTCTAGATTGCTAGCTTCTGGGGTCAATGTTTCTAAATCTATGTTTTCTCTATTAATGAGTTCACATTCTGAGCAGAAGCAGGATCCGCAATGCATGGAAGTTGTGGAATCATTGGTAGTTGCTGTTCGGCTTGTGGGGTCTTCTGTGGGTGAGGGGAAATCAAAGCAGTCTCCCACAAAAGCCTCTACTTCTAGAGGTTCTCCAAGCAAGGTTTCTCACCCGCATGCAAAAATCTTTGTTGCTAATAACCAGAATGGAAATGTAGAGCATGATCTGGTTGAATTGTCTGCTTCATCTTCTAAGCAATGTGGGACAATGATGAAGGTGTGGAAGTAGGTTGGGATGGGGAGCGATCGGCATCTATTAGAATATACAACATCTTAAACCTCAAGTTACCCTTCAAACAACTGAAGTAGGGTCGAGGCCTGTGGAGACTCAAGTGACATCTTCTCATGAGTTGGTTGTTCATCAGCTTTACTCTACTCTGGCAAGTAAAAAGGCATTAGCGGATCCTCATATCAGTATATTACTTGTGCAAGTTGAGTCACCCTCGAGTACCAGTTCAATGGGGATAGAGTCAGAACCGTTACATGATTTAAATCCCGTTTCCTCATGAAATTGATAGTCTGGAATTGTAGGGGGCTGCTAAGCCCCCGTTTGCCAATTATACAAAAAAATTAATGTGCCAACATGGTCCTGACATCCTATGCTTTTACAAACTTGTTTAGGTCAGCATGCTAAACCTCGAATCTGTCATTTCCTAAGGCTAAATGGGAAGTTTATCTTATTCTGGCTATAGTCCTTTCAGGGGTATTGTTATTGCTTGGCATAAGAATCTTGGGGCCATTCATTTTCTACGTATTAATAGACAATTAGCCTTTGGAGTTCTTTCTTTTCCCAATCAACCCACTTAGCTTTTAGGAGTTGTCTATGCTAGTACTTTTGTAATGGAGCATTGTCAGGTATGGGTTCAGGTGCAGCAAGTCTTGGGTTCAGGTTTTCCAATGCTTGTGGGCGGTGATTTTAATTTTTGTTTTGAGGCTGAAGATAAAAAAAGGGGGTAAGCCATTCAAGTTAATCATGAAATTAGGGAATTTAGGATTTTTCTGAGATCTACTGGCCTTTTGGATCTTGGTTATATGGTTTTAATTTCACCTGGTGTAATAATCATCTCGGCCTGGCTAGGATTTGGGAGCATGTAGATCAGGCTTTGTTTCTCGAACTTGGTTGGATCTTTATCCTGAGTTAACTGTTTTGCATCTCGTTAAATTTACTTCTAACTATTGTCCACTGTAGCGGACACGATTCTTAGAGGTCCTGTCCCATTTCATTTTGAAAAATTTTGGTTAATCTATTCTGGTACTTTGGAGGTTTTTCAGCATGCATGGCAATGTCAAGGACATCATTCACCTAAGGATCAATCTATCCTTATCACTTGATAATGTCCGTCAAGAAGTTAAAAGGTAGAAAAGAAGTATTAGTGATATATTTAGAAGGTAGAAAAGAAGTATTAGTGACATATTTGCTCGTGCCAACCAATTCTATGATCAGATCTATGCTTTATAGCTTCAAGAGGCAGCGTAGAGAGGATGATTTGTGCAAATGCATACGTACTTGTTGTCTCTTTTAAGAGAGTATCATGCCATATTATATTTACAGGAAATCCTATGGTGCCAAAAGTCCTATGCTTGTTGGTTGCAAGAGGGGGATGCTAATGCTCATTTTTTTTATATGTCCATAGCTCTACGTAGAAGGCAGAACAAAATCCACAGGATTCATAATAATCAGGAAGTTTGTACAACGGATCCAGTTCAAATTAGAAATATCTTACTTGATCTTATGCGCTGTCGAGCAATTGATGATTATCTTGGTTCTCTTGATTCTCCATTAATATCTCCTGTTGTTACATCTTTTTAGAATGACTTTCTAATTAACTCTGCAAGGAGGAAGAAATTGAGTTGGCTGTTATGTCGTTTTGTCCTGATGAAGCATCTAGTTTAGATGGATTCTTGGCACCACTTTTTCTAATATTATAGATCTCTTATTAAGCCTGAGGGAATTCATACTGTTAAATATTTTTTTCTCATTGCTTTCTTGCCTGAATCTTGGAAAAGAACTTATATTATGCTGTTACCTAAAAAGCCTGATCCTTCTTTAGTCACTAATTTTTGTCCTCTTAGTTTGAGTAATCCTATGTATAAAATTATGGCAAAAATTTGGTTAATCGGCTTAAGGTTACACTTCCAAATCTGATTTTGGATAAGGGGCTTTTGCAAGGAAGATCTATTACTAATAATATCTTAGTAGCACAAGAAATTATGCATTCTATGATACGGGCAATGCAGTCTCGTAACTAGACATTAAAGCTAGATATGGAGTAAATATATGATAGGGCACATTGGCAATTTCTTATCCAGTTAATTTCTCAGTATGGTTTTCATCCTAAATTTATCAAATGGATTCAGGCATGTGTTTTTAATCCACAATTTGCATTATTAATCAATGGTTCACCATCAGAATGGTTTGCGGGTTTTCGTGGACTATTACAATGTACTGTTCATTCATATATACTGAAAGCTTATAGACCGCAAGGTGGTCTGACTATTTCACATGTTTTCTATACTGATGATTGCCTATTAATAGCCAGAGAAATGATAGAAGAGGCTATATGTCTTGCTGCCATATTGAGGCTTATGGTTTTTATTCAGGCCAGGCTGTTAATTATGCAAAATCACATATTTAGTCCTACTCCATCCTCCACTAAATCATCTATTCTTCAACTCTTCCATGTCCCTGTTCATCCACACCTTGGTGTTCCAGTAGCTAGTAAAGCCCTAGGAGCTGTGCCTTTTCAATATTTAATTAGTAAGTTGACTAGTAGGATGGCTGATTGGAAATGGAGACATTATCTTGTGTTGGTCGCCTTACTGTTATCAATTTTGACATCTTTACCTCTTCATGTGTTATCTTCTATGCATATGCCAATGTCTATTATCAAGTTGTTGGAAAAGCAATTCAGGGCATTTTGTGGGGACATCCATGTGATTGTAGGGGATTTCGTCAGATTGCGTGGGAGAAGGTTTGCTTGCTGAAAGCCGATGGAGGTTTGGGTCTCTATTTCTGAGCATCTCACAGATATCAGTGCCCATGTAAAATGGCTGCTCAATTACTACTTCATCCTACTTCTTTATGGGCACAATTGGTTCAAGCTAACCATCGGTTCTTGGTTACCTTATCATAAACCTACACATTCTGCAGCCATTTGGAATAGACTATGCACTGTTTTTTTTTTTTTTTTGATGAAAATGGGAGGTGATACCACCCAGATTTTATTCAGAGATAGGGGTTACAAAAGTAGAGGATGTGTTTGGTTGACCTTGGTCAACCAACGAGCAAGATGAGGGAGGCTTTCTTAGGGAGGGTTAAGCAGTCATTACAGAGTATGAAAGCAGAGTTCTAGATAATGACTATGTACTGTTGGTCTTCAGGTTCAGTTTTAGCTTCAATGGCTATTGGGTTTGGATGACTTGGTTAATGTCTATGCTGATCCTTGGTTATCCACTGTGCCCTTGTTAGCAAGGCCTACATATGCGAATATTAATTATCAGAATCTTGATCTTCATATTTCTGATTTGATTAATGAAGATAGAACTTGGAGACTGGATCAGCTAGTTTTTTTTTTCATTTTTTGCTGAAATGATGACCTAGTTACTTCTATCCATATTGCACAGAGGTTATGGGCTGATCGGCTTGTGTAGGGGATTTCTTCCTCCTCATATGGTTATGGCAAATGAAGCTATTGCCTTGGGTCAAAAACATTTCGGTGGTAGCTTCAATGGGGGAAACTACCTACTAAGGAGCTTCTTGCTCTTTATGGTATAATTTCTTTACAGTTTCAGTCATGTGATTAATGCCCAGGTACTCTTGAAGATTGCTCTCATGTTATTACTTCTTCCTCTGCTAAAAAATGTTGGCAGCTTCTATGTAATATGTGCTGATTGCAATTCTGTTCTGTTGATTTACCGGCATTGTTAAATTTTATGGTACAATCCTTGATGGATGTGGATCAGAAGGCATTAATGGCATGTCTCGCATGGTTGGTTTGGCAAGCCCGCAATGATCTAATCTTTAATCATGTGGCATTTTCACCTTTGCATTTAATTCGTCAGGCTACTGTTTTGTTTAATTATGTGGCTCCATCTAGGTACTAGGGCAGTTCTTCTCTTTCTCCTTGTTCCACATCTTCACCATCTTCAGATTCATGGCTACCTCCTCCCTATGGAGTTTTTAATATTAAATTTGATGCTTCAGTGGTATCTGATAAGGCAGCAGCTGGATTTATAATTAGATATCATCACGCTAGGTTAAGTCAAGCTGGTGGTAAGCTTTTGATGCACCCGTCTATATCCTATGGTGAATTAATAGCTGCTTGGCTTGGAGTGAGCGTTGCAGTGAAGGATTTTCAGCTTCATAATGTGATATTAGAAGGGGATTTATTTACTATTGTATCTTGGCTTCAATCTCAGCATAAGCATGAGCACCAACATATTCCTTTTATTCAAGATTTTATGGCTGGAAATATTCTGCTCCTTCCTTTTCAAGTTTTGCACATTTTTATAGAAGTTAATTAACTTGCTGACTATATGACTAATACAGCTCTCACAAGCGATTTTCAATGGAATTCTGATGCTGAATTAGACTTGCAGTGCAGACAACTTTTGTATGCGGTTGCATATAATGTTTAATACTTCCGATCTTAATACCTATTGGCAGCTATTTCACAGCTTTATTTGACTGTGGCAGTATGTTAAGTGGGTTTTGTGGGTGACTACTCTTTGTGTATTGCCTGTAAACAGTTTACCATTCTGTTTTTCTTCTCAGTTGCTCATTACATGGTCTAATGAAGTTACTGTTTCAATTTTATATTTTCCAACTCAGCTGCTCTTCATATGGTTTACCATCTTTACTATCTTTATTGTTTTTCTAAAAGTTTGTTGCTACTTCTCTATCCATCCTCTATGGAAAGGGGGTTCTTTGTTGTATTCTGATGGCCAATTGGCCTGGTACTATTGCTTTTCTTCTTAATATCATTGAGGGGTGGTCAGTCCTGCTGTTTTGCTATACCTTTTTGCTTTGGATCTCCTACTCGCTAGTGGTTCACTTATATATATATATATATATATATATATATATATATATATATATATATATATATATATATATATATATAATGAACTATGCTCCATTAGTAATGGGACACCTAAATGGAAAATCCACATTGTTGATCCTAAGCTCTACCATTTAAAATACCTATAAACAAAAAAAATTATATGTTCTAATTGTATCTAGCATGTCCATCGAGTAAAAAATATGTACTTAAGGTAGTATATGAGCATAGTTTTCTATGATATAAGAATTAAAATATTTTGGTTTTTAACTTGTACATATTTTAACATGTCTAAATTACGATCAACTAGGTGGATTCTTAAATTTTTAGTTTTATCGTATATTTGGGTAACTAGCATGATGAGAATTGATTGGAAAAAGGAATAAACTTTCTATTTTTTTAGGTTTCTTGTTGTATCATAAAGAAAGTTTTCTCGTCTTATACTAATAAATTAATATAGTAGGTCCTCCTTTGTTATTGTGAATACAAATGATTTTGAGTCTGCCCAAAAGAGGGGAAGAAACTCAAATAGCATGACCTAGCTAATAACCCAAACCCACCGTAACCTGACCTGCTTAAGCTCCATTCCTCTCTCTTCTAATTGGATGTGCATGTGCCCTTAGAGATCCCTTCATATGCTCTCATCAACTCTTTTCTTTGTGAGCCCTCGTAGGTTGTGATCTAATGATCTTGTACATACACATACAACTATGCTACTCTCAAGAGGAGAGAGTATCTACTCCATATAATGAGGTATAGCTGAATAGAAGATCTGATCATCATTTATACTATTAAAAATATCTACAAATCAAAAATCATGTATTCTAATGGTATCTAATCCATGCGCATGCACACTTATTAATGTATGAGCATATTTTTCAACAATGTAAGAATTAAAATCTTTTGATTTTGATATGTGTATATTTTAACATATCTCAATCATGATCAACAAGATGGATTCTCAATTTAGATGCTTTATCATATATTTTAGTAACTAGCATGACGATGAAAGAAAGAATGGACTTTCACTTTTTTTTGGAGTTTCTTGTTGAATCATAAAAAAGAATTTTCTCATCTTATGCTAATAAATTAATATAGTCAGTAGCATTCTATTATTACAAATAGAAATGACTTCGAATCAGCCTAAAAGCGGGGAAGAAAGTCGAGCAGTAGGACCAATGTAATAACCTGAGCCCACTGTAAACTAAACTACTTAATCCCCATTCCCTTCTCTTCTAATTGGGTATGCACGTGCCCTTAGGAACCCCCCTTGTGTCCTCTCCTCAACTCTTCCCTTTGTGAACCCTCATGGATTGGGATCTAATGATCCTAGACATGCACATGCACATATATCCCACTCTTTCACTAACCTGCAGCCTATCCCTAGTTTGATTTAAGGGTTGTTCTTACGGAAAAAAGAAGAAAAATGTAAAGGCCCAAGTAATTTTCATAATCAAATTTTGGATCAATTTATATTGATTGACTGTTGCCATTATGTTATTGCTAGCAAATACAGCTATTTTTAGTTTTGAATCTTCCAAATTATTCCTGCAGTAGTTCCGAACCGATCTTTTTCTGATCCTTCAATAAAAATATTCATTATCTTCATAAAAAAGAGGAGATAATCGCACTTATTGCTACCGAATGAAATTGAACCCTCATATTTAAAATTAATAATTTAATTAATTATGAATTCTACCTATATAATATCTAATATTGTTTTATAGTTATGTTTGGAATGTTGATGAAATGCGCATGCATTTGATACCTAGTCGCATGGTGCAAGCATGACATGTTATTGATGCCCAGTCACGAGGCATAAGCATGTCCAGGGCTCAATTATCAAAATTTTCTTTCATATTATGGGTTTTTGAATATTGTTTCATTTGAGAGTATGAAATTATATGATCCTTTATCTAACATTTATGTTTTATGAAATTATTGTCACATATTTGCCTGATACTAGATTAAACTATGCGTGGAACACTCACCAGATTTTGTGCTCGCTATGTTGAGTTTTCCATTATTTTATGGATAGGGAGGCATACATGTTGGTGAGGTATGATTTAGGAGTGTGATTAGAGGCAAAGCTGGATGTTTTGTAGCATGAACTGAACCTCATTCTTTTCTTGATTATGAAATAGACCTTGTATCTAGATAATCTTGCTAGTGCTAAGTGCTGTTTTCTCTAAGACTTGATATGGCTGTAGTCAAAATGTTATTTTGGATACTTGTGGATATTTGTACTTTTGCGTTTATTAGTTGGTTTTCTAGTGAAATATTTAAATTCAAGTTACACCAATGTTAACCATAGACTATAATTTATTGGCTAAAAAAAAAAAAAATCTGTATGGAATTGCAAATAGCTCCTTTTATTTTAAGTTGCTTCAATGTCAACTGTATATTTTACATATTGCTCAGATAGATCCAAAATCCACCAAATCCCGATCATAGCTTATTAGAGATGCATGTATGGTAGCTGATGTGAAGGAAGTTATCTGATGTGGATTGGGCTATGTTGAGCTACTAAAATACCCGCTAGGTGCCAAAAACACCATCCTAGCACCGAGTGGAAGATCTCTTGGAGAGATGATATAATTCCACCATAATCCCCATGTTGACGCCTACCGCACCAACCCCAACTCCATCCCAAACACTTTTAGGTGGAATGCCGCTAGCATCACGAACACCTATGCTACTTTCTACTAGCAAGAGGAAGTTAGCGAAGTTAGGCACTAGCGTTGCTGTCAAGCTCGCCGCCGCCACTAGCAGTTGTAGTACCTCTTCTCATAAAACCATCACTCTACCATCTTGTGTACAAAATTCATCATCACTAGAAATGTGAAGAATAGATTGATGCAAATCCCCAACTAGACCGACACGGTAACAACACTGGTCCCCAAGTTGGTAATGATGATGTCATGGGTGTTATCGCCGAAGATGAAGTAGCTGAAACTATCGAAAAGGCTATAGATGAGGGTGATAAAGGACATGGATAGCCCAAGGGTCTTACAAAATTTGGCTTTGTACGTAGCCTTGGTCTCAAAGGAGAGGACCATGCTGATGCTCTTAAAGGTGTAGACAGTGATGGTGACAATGTAGAGGAGAACATAGCAGTCAACAAAGGCACGAAGAGGAGGGGGATGGGCAAGGAAGGCAAGAACATCTTGTTTGAGGACAACGGTCATGGTGCTGAGGACAACAACATAAGCGAAAATGTTGTAGGTGGATGAAGAGGGTGAGGGTTTTGTAGTTGAAGAAGTTGATGTAGAAGCCGGCTTAGCTGAGAACAATCGTGGTGTTGACGGTAGTGCTAGCAAGGCCAAAGTCGCTAAAGAAGGTGATCTTGGAGAAGCCCTAATTGAGGCTGAAGCCATAGTAGGTCCCAATGAGTAAGAGCATGTAGTGGAAGGTGAGAGTGGTGATAGTGGCAAGGAGGGTACCGGTGGCCTATTAGCATGCCTGAAGGTATTGGGAAGGTCAAGAACACCGATGCCGATGATCACTGTTGGGGATAAATTTCGCTTCCGTCAAAGTCCAGTCTGGTGCTTGACCTAATGCAGTTGGTAAAAATGGAAGAGTTTCAATTGAAAATTTTCTTTCCAGCAGTTGAATTCATTCAGTGGTCGAACTCCTCCAATGGCCGAACCCAACCGAACTTCTCAGCGGCCGAGCCCTGGTCGAACTCCCCCAATGGTCGAATTTCTGCCGAATGCTCTAAGAGCCAGACTCCTCCGAACTCCTCCTTCAGTCGGACTCCTATGGAAGCCAAACTCCTCCTTCAGTCGGACTCCTATGGGAGCCAAACTCTTTTCGAACTCCTACGAGAGCCGAACTTCTTTCGGATCTTTCCTTCAGTCGGACTCCTATGGAAGCCGAACTTCTTTCGAACTTCTGCTGGAACTCCTCCTTCAGTTGGACTCCTACGGGAGCCGAACTCTTTTCAAACTCCTACGGAAGCCAAACTCTTTCCGGATCTCCTCCTTCGCACTTCTTCTTCAGTCGGACTCCTATGGGTGCCAAACTTCCTCTGCATTTCTTCTTCAGTCGGACTCTTACGAAAGTCGAACTCCTTTCGGATCTTCTCCTTCAGTCGGACTCCTACAGGAGCCGAACTTTTCTCTATACTTCTCTTTCAGTCGGACTCCTATGAGAGTCGAACTTCTTTTGGACTCCTACGGAAGCTGAACTTCCTCCGCACTTCTCCTTCAGTCAGACTCCTACGGGATTCGAACTTCCTCCGAAATTCTTTTGGACTTCTATGAGAGCCGAACTTCTTCTAGATCTTCTTCTTCAGTCAGACTCCTACAGGAGCCAAACTTCCTCAGCATTTCTCATTTAGTCGGACTCGTACAGGAGCCGAACTTCCTCCATACTTCTTCTTCAGTCGGACTTCTATGAGAGCCAAACTTCTTTCAGACTCCTATGAAAGTCGAACTTCTTTCGGATCTCCTCCTTTAGTCAGACTCCTATGGGAGTCGAACTTCCTTCGCACTCCTTCAGTCAGACTCCTATGGGAGCCGAATTTCTTTCGGACTCCTACGAAAGTCGAACTCTTTTTGAATCTTCTTCTTCAGTCAGACTCCTACGGAAGCCGAACTTCCTTCATATTTCTTCTTCAGTCGGACTCCTATGGAAGTCGAACTCCTTTCGGACTCCTACGGGAGCCGAACTTCCTTCGCACTTCTCCTTCAGTCAGACTCCTACGGGAGCCAAACTTTCTTCGCACTTCTTCTTCAATTGAAAGCCTACGGGTGTCAAACTTCCTCCGCACTCCTCCTTCAGTCGAACTCCTACGGGAGCCAAACTCCTTTTAGATCTCCTCCTTCAGTTGGACTCCTACGGGAGCCGAACTCCTTCTGGACTCCTTCGATTGAACTTCTTCAAGAGCTGAACTCCTTCCGAACCTCTTCTTCAGCCAGCGTTCCTTCCGGATAATCCCCTCTAACCGTATTCTCTTTGAAAGTTTGAACTCCTCTGAAATTGATGTATATCAAAATTTCTCACCAACCAATGCCTGTTTTTTTCGAGCTACGACTATTAAATCTCGATGAATGATCGCCATCAGTCTGCTACAGGTGGCGCTATAGGCGGCCCCCTCCATGACAGACTTCATCAGACCTCGAGTAGCCTGCTACTGAACGGTATGACTGTCACTATCAGCCTGATGATATTTTTCTCTCCGTACCAAACTCCATCAGGTCTCGAGCAGCTCACGGCCAGATAGCTGCAGTTGTCATCATTAATCAAGCTCCGCCTATAAAAAAAAATTCTCCAGATACGTTTTTTCTAAGCTCTAAGCTCTCTTCTTCTTTTCAAAACTCTGTCGAACTCCCATCTAAGCACTCCATTTCTGTTGGTCAGAAGAGCTGACTTGATCGTCGGAGGATCCTGCTGAAGCCACCACCATCGACTCCAGACGAAATTTTATTTTGTAGGTCACCGATGGTGATCTCATCCTCCTCCGCTCTAGCTCGTCCCAGCATCGATCAGATTCTGCATTAATAGAATTGACGCTAGAGGAAGGATCTCTATCTCTGAGGCACCCTTGTTCTTAAAGAAGTGCTCAGCAACAATCTCTCTTCTTCCTCTCTAGAGTTCTTTTCTTGAAAAAAAAGGGCTCCTAGGAGAGCTCCGCCCTCGCTTCAGTCCCGATAACTCAAGCTCCATCTATAGCCATGGTAGATCCGGAGCAATTTAACCTACTGATGCAGTGGATTTAGGATCTCACCGAAATGGTGCAGGGCATGCGGCAGCCTCCAATGGCGATTCTACCAAAAAACCCACCATCAAGATGCCAAAAATCGACCTTAAGGAAGAGCATTTGGCCTAGCATATCCGTCACCCTTGGAAAGGAGAAATAGATAGTAGAAGTTCTCCCCTAGGAGGTTTTACAGAAGGATGGAATGAAGTTCGACCGCGATCACAAACCCCTCACCCCGAGCATAAGTAAAATCGAACTTTTTTTTAAGCTCGTCATCAAAGAAGCTCCGACAAAAGGGCATGAACTTATCCTCTAGAAGATTTTACAGGAGGATGGAATGAAGTTTGATCACGCTCACGGACCCTCTCCCTGAGCACAAGTAAGGCCGAACTCTCCCTCGAGCTCGTCATCAAAGAAGCCCCAACAAAAGGGCACGAAGTTCTCCTTCAGGAGGTTTTGCAGGAGGACAGAATGAAGTTCGACCACGGTCACGGACCCTCCCCTCGAGCGCAAGCGAGGTCGAACTCTTCCTCGAGCTCATCGTCAAGAAAGCCCTGATGGAAGGGCACGAAGAAGTTTTTTCCAGAAGATTTCATAACTACGTCTCCCTTAATGCTTCACAGACGCCGACCTGAAGTAAGTCAAGAGCGCTGCCATAGCCAGAACCACCAATGATGGAAGAACAACAAGGAGGTCGGCCGCCTCCCAGCATCATCAACGCTACCTCTGGGGGAGATTTGGTACTTTAGCGAGCCATCATCTCCTAGTCTTAAAGCTAAGAGAAGCTTGCTCCAAATTGAGAAGGCCAACATAAAATAGAGGAGGTCGCCCGGCCCAGGACTTACCGTCTGAAGAAGCTCAGAAGAACAACACTCCAACGATCTTGAGATTCGGAGAATCTGAGAACGTACTACTGAAAAGAAGCAATCAATAGTGGTCATATTAGGAACAGGAGGAGAACTTCATTCTAACATGAGCAAGTTGAAGGCCTCGTTCATTTTAGACGAGATGGGAGAAGAGGCCTTGACAACGGCCCTTATGTGTCCCCACAGTCCGTTAGGAATAGGAGAAGAACCTCGTCCTAACGTGAGCAAAGTCGAAGGTCTCGTTCATTTTAGACGAGATGGAGAGAGAGGCCCCGACAACGGTCCTTATGTGCCCCCATAGCTCGTTAGAAAAAGGAGGAGAACCTCGTCCTAACATGAGCAAATTCGAAGACTTCGTTCATTTTAAACGAGATGGAGGAAGAGGTCCTCACAATGGCCCTTATGTGCTCCCACAGTCCGTTAGGAACAGGAGAAGAATCTCATCCTAACGTGAGCACAGTCGAAGATCTCGTTCATTTTAGATGAGATAGAAGAAGAGACCCTCACAACGGCCTTTATGTGCCGCCATAGTCCATTAAGAACAGGAGAAGAACCTCATCCTAATGCAGGCAAAGTCGAAGACCTCATTCATTTTAGATGGGATGAGAGGAAAGGCTCCGACAATGGCCCCATTATGCCCGACAATAATAGGAGATAAGATCTCCTTCAACCTCGGCTGTTGGAGATAAGATCTCTTCCAAGCCTTAAAGCCTACGTCAATAGAAGATAAGATCTCCTTCGACCTCGGCTGTCAGAGATAAGATCTCTCCCGAGCCTTAGAGCCTACGTCAATAGAAGATAAGATCTCCTTCGATCTCAGCTATCAGAGATAAGATCTCTTTCGAGCTCCACTTTCAACCTTGGTTGTTGGAGATAAGATCTCTCTCGAGCTCTACCTTCAACTTCGGCTAGAGATAAAATCTCTTCTAAGCTTCAGAGTCTATGTCAACAAAAGATAAGATCTCCTTCAATCTCAACCGTCGGAGATAAGAATCTCTTCCGAGCTCCACCTTCAATCTCAGCTAGAGATAAGATCTCTTCCAAGCTTCAGAATCTAAGTCAATAGAAGATAAGATCTCTTTCAACCTCGACTGTCGGAGATAAGATCTTCCCCGAGCTTTACCTTCAATCTCGACTGTTGAAGATAAGATCTCTCCCGAGCTCCACCTTCAATCTCAGCTAGAGATAAGATCTCTTTCGAGCTCTAGAGTCTACGTCAATAGGAGATAAGATCTCCTTCAACCTCGGCTATCAGAGATAAGATCTCTCCCGAGCTCCACCTTCAACCTCGACTGCTGGAGATAAGATGTCCTCCGAGCTCCACCTTCGACCTTGACTGCTAGAGATAAGATCTTCTCCGAGCTTCTACGTCAATAGGAGATAAAATCTCCTTCAACCTCGATTGTTGGAGATAAGATCTCCTCCGAGCTCTACCTTCGACCTCGGCTGCTGGAGATAAGATCTCTCCCGAGCCTTAGAGCCTACGTCAACAGGAGATAAGATCTCCTTCAGCCTCAACTGGGGACAAGATCTCTTCCGAGCTTCAACTTTAACGTCAACCATGGCTGGAGATAAGATCTCCCCCAAGATTCAACTTTAACGTCAAAAGGAGAGATCTCCTTCAACCTCGGTTGGAGATAAGATCTTCCCCGAGCTTCAACGTCTACATCAACAGGAGATAAGATCTCCTTCAACCTTAGCTGGAGGCAAGATCTCTTTCGAGCTTCAACTTCAACATCAACCAAGACTGAAGATAAGATCTCCCCCGAGCTTCAAAACCTACGTCAATAGGAGAGAAGATCCCCTTTAATCCTGGTTGGAGATGAGATCTTCCGCAAGCTTCAATCGCAATGTCAATAAAAAACAAGATTTTTCTGGACCTCGGCTGGAGATGGGATCCCCCCAAGCCTCAAATTCAACGTCAATCTTGGTTGAAGATAAGATCTCCCCCGAGCTTCAACCTCAGCTGGTGCAGAGCCCTGAAGAGGACTTTGGTAGTCATCCTTTTTGTACTCCCTTCGAGTTTTGAACTCAAAAGTGGAGAGACTATTATTGGGGATAAACTCTGCTCCCATCGAAGTCTAGCCTGGTGCTTGACCTAATGCAGCTGATAAATATGAAAGAGCTTTAATCGAGAATTCTCTCTTTAGCAGTCGAACTCATTCAGTAGCCGAACTCCTCTAGCGGTCGAACCCAATCGAGCTTCTCAGCGGTCGAGCCCTAGTCGAACTCCCCCAATGGCTGAATTTCTATCGAATGCTCAAGGATCCGGACTCCTCTGAACTTTTTCTTCAGTCGGACTTTTACGGAAGCTGAACTCCTTTCGAACCCCTCCTTCAGTCGGACTCCTACGGGAGCTGAACTTCCTCCACACTCCTCCTTCAGTTAGACTCCTACGGGAGCCGAACTTCTTTCGGACTCTTATGGAAGTCGAACTTCTTCCAGATCTCTCCTTTAGTCAGACTCCTACGGAAGTCGAAATCCTTCTGGAACTCCTCCTTTAGTTGGACTCCTACGAAAGCCGAACTCCTTCTGCACTCCTATGAGAGCCGAACCCTTTTCGGATCTCCTCCTTCAGTCGGACTTCTAAAGGAGCCAAACTCTCTCCGCACTTCTTCTTCAGTCGTCCTACAGAAGTCGAACTCCTTTCGGATCTCCTCCTTCAGTCGGACTCCTATGGGATTCGAACTCCCTTCGAACTCCTTTCAGATCTCCTCCTTCAGTTGAACTCCTACGGAAGCCAAACTTCCTCTATACTTCTCCTTCAGTCGGATTCCTACGGAAGCCAAACTTCCTCTGCACTTCTTCTTTAGTCGGACTCCTACGGAAGCCGAACTTCTTTCGGATCTCCTCCGAACTTCTACGGGATCCGAACTCCCTCCAAACTCCTTCCAGACTCCTACGAAAGTCGAACTCCTTTCGGATATCCTTCTTCAATCGAACTCCTATGGGAGCCGAACTTCCTCCGCACTTCTTCTTCAGTCAGACTCCTATGGGAGCTGAACTCCTTTCGAACTTCTATGGAAGCCGAACTTCTTTCGGATCTCCTCCTTTAGTCGGACTCCTATGGGAGCCGAACTTCCCCACACTCCTTCAGTTGGACTCCTACTGATGCCGATGATCACAATGAAGATATTTGGGAAGGTCTTGGGCTATGAAGAGAGATGAATGGTCAAAGGTGAGGTAGGAGAAGCTTGCCTCCTTGTTCTGCATGCTCCCAAACCCATTGATTTCTATCATTCAAGCCAAAAGAATGAGAGAGAGATAGAAGAGGGAATAGGGCTAGCATTTTCGATGAAAATTTGTGGCACCTAGTAGTTATTTTCCCATTTAATTAAATATGGCTCATGATCAGCTCTAATCCATATTAGAGAACTTTCTATATCAATTGCAACACAGCCATCTCTCACAAGCCATGATCCAAGTTGGGTGGATTTTAGATCTCTTTAAGCAATATCTAAAATGCCAATTTGACGTTATAATAATTTAAAATATAGGGTATTTGCTATTTCATATAAAATGCAAAATGGAGGGGTGTTACCGCTATTTATTTGAAAGATATTTGGTATTGTTTCTTCCATTATAAATATGAATTGATATACATTTTTTTTAAGGATCTTTCATATTTTAAGAGGTTAGGCTTTAAAAAATATGCAGCGTCATATGTCTAGCTTTTATGGTTGGGTTGGGGCATGACAATTAGAAAGGGTTTGATAGAAATTTAGCTAAATTATGAGAGTTACTAAATCTAGTATAAATGTTATGGTTGGCAGTATCTAATTGAACTCACCTAAACTATACCTAGGTTTGGATGAGGATTTCTTAAGATTGTATTAAGTTTACATTAGCCAAAATCAACTCATTTATAAATAAATCAGGTATGAGATTGATCCTTTGATCAAATCTATCCCTCAACTCCTATAGAAGTGATAATTGTGAAGTAAGCCATCTGCTAGCCAATAATTAATTCAAATGATCAAAAAGATCATGATTACTATTAAGAATAAATAAAATTATTAGAGATAAAAAGTGGCATCTAGGATATTTTCTTTCTCCACTTTGAATTTCCTCTACTTGCTTTGAGCCTCTATGGTATTACATTTTTTTTCTAATTTTTATTTCTAACAATTAAAATAGAAAAGTCAGGATGAAATTGGTCTTCTATTTCTATTGTCTATATATACAAATTATTTACATTATCTCCATATAGAAACTCAAGTTTGTCGTATTGAATTTTTCTCCACTTTTTAAATATCCTTTTCACTACCTCTACTAACATGTTATCATTGTCATCACTACTACTATTATTATCATGATTGCGGCTAACATAATATTTCCATCGTTTCTACAATCGTGACTATTTTTATGATCATCATGAATACTGTTGGCATCATCACTATCACCACTACCAAATGTGAGAGAAAGATAGGCTTTTATTTTTTCTAACTTATAAAGATAAATATAAAAATTGACCACACTAAACCTGTATTTTTAATTTTTTTTAAAAGCTCAAAAGTAGAAATAATATCTTTATTTTCTATTTTCTTAGATTAGGTAAAAAGGTGATGCCAAATACTTTCTTGCTTTATTTGGATGATCAACCCTTACTTCATTTTTCTTTATTAAAACATATAATTGGCAAGTGAAGTGTTCATTTGATTTATACAATAGATATAGATCCATATAAAATAAAATGGGTGCTAACAGAAAGATCACTTAAAAATTACCCAGGTTTCTTGCACCGACGATTTGCTTCATTTAATGGCACACTTCACAACACCGATTCAGAGAAATGAGAGTACACCACACCAGCTCAGTGCCCTTTAGAAATGATATTTTTAAGTTGCTTAAAAATTTTTGCTAAAACAAATGTATCGGACATAGATTTTATGGTTAGGGATTTTTTGAACCCAAATCTAACCTTACCAATTGGCACACCCAATAATCTTCGCACCTACGAATACATTTTGAATTGTATGGCCTTGATAAAATAGAATTAAAGAATAATCGCACTACCGATTACATGCCTATTACATGCCTATGAAGAAAAATACTTTCTACGGACGGTGTAAGCCTATGGATACCACGGTGATTGGCAGGCAGATCCGAACGAAAAAAATGCATAAATTTTTTTTCTTTTTTTCTGCTCGAGCTCACTCGCCAGTCAATCACCACAAACACCGCCCATGGTGTAGAAAATATTTTCTGCCTCTGAAAGGGAAGTTTGATATGGATGAGTGGAAACTGATCCATAACGATTCATGCTGCATCATCTAC
This sequence comes from Cocos nucifera, assembly GCA_006176705.1. Classification (NCBI taxonomy): domain Eukaryota; kingdom Viridiplantae; phylum Streptophyta; class Magnoliopsida; order Arecales; family Arecaceae; genus Cocos; species Cocos nucifera. The sequence continues at coordinate 2,878,968 of QRFJ01000044.1, forward strand.
GATTATTGATACAAGCACCGACCCACAAACATGCAATTTTTACAAGCTGGTTGATGAAAAGGTTGCGTCCACTCGAAACAACATGATCCCATAACCAATGACTTATAAAGTTTCAGCAGCAAAGGCTATACTACTATGATACTTCAGAGAATTTAGGACCATTTAAAAGAAACATAGTTGGATAATTACACATTAGGGCAACAAGAATTCACCATAGAAAGACAATACACAAAATAAAGATTTCATATTGCAGACAACCCATTCATCAGGCAATTACACCATCTCTGTACGGAGCAAGTTATAGCATTGCATGTCTTGATTTTGACCACCTGAATGACCGCGACTGGTAAATAAATATGATTCCGGTATGAAATATCACCCATTACAGCAACGTAGCTCCAAATCAAATCATGTAACATTAATCTTCCAGGATCAGCTGCTTCTCAACTTCATCAACATTTTCAGTCAGAGATGATTCGGTTCCATGTGTTGTTTTATTGCTGCCTCGGCAGTACAGCAACTGTCGCTGAAGGCTCTGGACAAGCATATTGAGTTGCCGAATGCTATTTTCTTGAGATAAGATTATCTGCAAGTAAAAATTAGTTCTGAAGTAAATGAGGTAAACATTAATCACCAAATAAAAAGAAAATAAAAGAAAAGCAATCTATGCCGAATTAGTATGAGGGTTCTATTTTGAACTTTCAACCACGCCAACACAGCTAAAACAACAGCTTCAATTAAAATGTCGCGAATTCAAATTCTAAGTACAAGAGACTTCAAATGTAAGCAAATATGATGTCACCCAGAGGCAGATTGTTCAGCTAAAATTTTCCAACATTACAGATAGTTTAGTTACTAAAAACAAAGTCAAGATCGCTTGGCTTGAGCTCTTTCCAAGTTAAATTGCAGAATAAAAAAGCATATACATGCATGTTCTATCCTAAGTTGCAAGCAACGTTCTGCGCATGTAAGACCTCATCTTCAGGTAGGAGAGGTTAACAGCAGAAAGCTAACCATATAATGTGATACAAACAGGATGCTTGTTTACATATCAACCTATAAGCATGCATCAGGATAAAAGAATCAAAAACTGTTAGTATTGACTTAAGAAGTCAGGCTCATCCACTTAGATTTCATGCCATGCCAGGTTGCAAATATGCTGAAAGAGAACATTGTTGAAGTTGGAGACTTTTGGCTTCATTAGACAACATGGTAGACAATAACAAAGGGAAGCCAAGTGGGATGTAAGTTGATTAAAAAGAAATTCACTTTAGAGTTTATCTAAAGTCAAACGGTAGGATTGTATGTGACTGACGGGTAAAGGATCTGAACATTAAATCCATCCACCCTGGACCAATCTATTACAAGCAGAAAATGTGAGCAAGCAGCATAAACTCTGCGGTCATTTTATTAAATCTTCCAAAGAGATTTAACAATTTTAAATGGGTAATCCAAATTGAAGATTCATGCCATTCAAGATGATCATACTATAAAAAGAGCCTGAAAATAAAAATTTATGTATCTTAGCGTCTAATCTATGCACCAAGTGACTACAAAATGAACAAGATTAGTTGCACCTACTTGATGCTTAGGACAAAAAGCACCAAAATACATGAATTTTGGTGTCGATGCGAATTTTGTAATGCAGATCATCTTCAATAGTTTGGATCTCTAATTTGGATGTTGATCGTTGATTTTAAAGTGTTAAATATTTTTCCAAAGATTTAAAATAAAGTGTGTAGTCCAACTATACTTATCTACCTATATACACTATAAAACGTAACTAAAAATCAAAATTCATGCATTTTAATGTCAGTAATCTGAGAACCAAGTTACTGCAAAAATGAACAATATCAGTTGCACCTATTGGATTGCTTAGGTTGGAAATGAGCAAAACACATGAATTTTGGTTTATATGGAAACTTTGTAGTGTAGAACATCCTCAATGATTTGGATCTTTAATTTGAATGACTGATTATTAATTTTGAATTGTCAATGTTTTTCCAAAGACTTAAAATAAAGTGTGTAGTCCAATAGTTAGAAATTTGAGACTATGCCATTCATTCATAATCATGAATCTATTTGTAGCAACATAAACCCCTTTACTCTCAAATATTGGTTCGATAAAAGCTAGGTTACTCAGGAGATTTTTCTAAGCCTTAAACTTCTATTTACAAATGATCAAGTTTGAAAGAAGTTACACACTTTCGAAATAAGCAATTCTAAGACTGAAAGTATACAATGGATGAAGAATTGACACAAAGAATAAGATAAAACACTAGAGGGATTGGTAGTTCAAAGCTTCAGAATTTAGCATGACAGTTGACATCACAACCGTATCCTTTGCTACCCTTTTATATTACAATTTTTTAGTGTAGCAATGAAGCAATTATCCAAGAGCCAAACCCTAGGCAAAGTATTTTTGTAACTCCAAAATATACCTATCATTGATATTGTAAGCTTGCAAAACAAGCTTCTGTAGAGGTCTATAGCATTTATTATTGATCTCTATTAATTAACAACAGATCAATCTTGAACATATCCCATGGGTTCAATAACTGTATTCGATCCAAGTATTTGAAAGTAACAAAAACAACCAGTTAACCAAAGCTTTTTCTCTGTTGGTCTTTCTTGGCAAAATCCAGATCTCTTGCTATGAGAACTTTTGAAATATATCTTCTAGAGTTGGCTGTTCTGTGAGCATATAGAATATTGTGTTTATGTATTAAGGGATAGGTTTGATTTGGTAAGAGTACCATTGTTTGTTGTCTTACCATGTAATCGCCTTCTTTAAAAGGGAATGGTATGTTGTGTGTTAATATGATAAGTTATAGGGACGTAATGAAAAGAGGGAACATATTCTGAGTCCCTTGTTTCCTAATTAGGGGTCATATGACATTCCACCAAGGCACAGTGCAAGGCCACATCTGCAACTTCCTCCTTCTGAGGGTGGTGAGACAGTCTTACCCCTCATCTCGCGTCTTCTCTAGCCTCACTGGTAGCAGTCAGTAACCAAACAGGCCCCTGGAATGGTTTTGCTTGAATTATGTTGCATTGTCATTTGCGTTCGGCTTTGAGATGGAGTATGATTCCTTCCGACCCCAGTTCAGCCTCCTAACAATTTACCCCATCCTCATTATTTGTCTCTGGCTCCAACATGGCAGCTTTTGTCCAAATCAGGCCCCTTTTCCTCACTCCATTCCACCCCCTAGATATTAAAAAATAAAAAATAAAAAATGGGGACTGCCATATGCTTCATGGCCCTTTGCCTCTGCTCTGGCCTATCAACCCTCCAATATGGCCCCTTCGTCAGATCTTCCTCATCAACTTTGGCTTTGCTGAGTCCCCAACAAGTATACCCTACCCTTTGCCTTCTTGGATCCTCTCTCTTCATAGTTCTGTACTTTAGCCTATTACTTGCCTGAGAACATGTTGTATCCACAAACACATCAAATATTCTGAGTAATGAAATTTAATAGTTAGTAGCCCCTAATATTTCTGGAATATATTTTCTTTCTAATCCTTGACGAAAGAGACCGATGTTTCAATCTTTTTTTCTGCTTCCAATAGTTGCATTTGAAAGACACCTTGGGATTTTCTTTTCTCTGCCGTTCTGGCTTTGGATTTTGTAGCAGCAATGATAGTTGGACAATCTTGCTTCCTATGATTGCTTACCCCAGTTAAGACTGAAGACAAGAAGAGAATGAGCACAAAACAATCTCAAAAGTTATTGGTGTAAAGATAGCGGAGAATTGGGCAGGTTTGCATGCGGAGGGGAGGAATGAAACATATGACTTGGGAAGTTACCTAAGAGGAAGAGATGGATGGTTGAGGCACATGATAAAAGAGTGAGTAGAGTGTAAAGAGACAAGAGCTAGATAGGAAGCTCAGAAAGATTGGGCTCTGCATTAGGGGGCAGGAGTGAGGAAATAGGGGGTTCATCTTTGTTGAAAGAAGAAACATAAAAGGTCCATGATGCATTTTTTCCAACAAGGATGGACTCAAGTTGCCACAAGCTGCACCTAACTGAGTAAATAAACTGAGTTATGCTAGCATTAATATACCATATATTTTTTAATCAAATATTTTTTGGTCCCTTGACCAGATATTCCCTTAGCTCCATGGTCATTGAGTCATTGATAGGAAACTCAATCAACATTTTCTCCCTTGTATCTTCTACCTCCCTTCCTATATAATATTTTACCTCATTCTCATCCTCTATTGTTAGCTTAGACAACAGGTGATCAATATGACTTGCTTGTGTGGTTAATTTGAGTTGTTTTCCTCTTTGGCTGTCTTTCCCCTCCAATGGCACTTTAACTTCACTCAAAGTACTAGGCAAAAGCCTCAATTGGCTCCTAACTTAATTTGTGCAAGGATCTTTTCTTTGATACCCTGCCACAAGATGAAGATATCCTAATCTAAGAGCCAGTTTGGCATTAATTTTGTTTTGTCTATTTGTAAAAACAAAATCACAGAAATCAACACAAGAAACATGTTTGGTGTTATAGTTTTTACTTTCTATTTTCTAAAAATCATTTTCATTATTTCTAGGGCAAAAGGAAGAAATTCCTATGTCCAATATCTTCAAAAATAAGAAATTCATATTTTACCACTACCAACATCGCCTCCACCACTGCCCCCTCCATCACCAACATTATTGCCAGCTAACACATCCACTAATAGCATCACCCCACCACCTTCACCACATCATTAACAATGCCACCACCGACTTAGCCACAAAGCCACCTCCCCAATCGCACCATAATTGCCACATCATTAACACCCCACTACTATCATTATTGCCGCCACCGCCACCATAGTCATTGTCACTACCACCACCAACCTTGATACCTCCATTACACTGTCTACACCACCATTTTTATCACTGCCATTGTTGCCATCTCTACCACATCATTGGTGGCAGGACTGTCATTGTTGCCACCATCATGAACACCCACCCGTCCCCACCACCTGCCCCTAACACCACCACCAATACTATTACTACCCCTATTGCCACTACCATCACCTCCACCAATATTGTCATGTTTATATTTTTTAAAATAATTGATTAAAAAGGATATTTTTTATTTTTAAAAGTTTGAAAAATAGAAATAGAGTTCTTTTTTATTGCTTTTGAAAAAATGAATGTGATGCTAAAAGGTAGCTATCTAATTTGCTTTTCCCCTATGGATAGTGTTTGAAAGATACTATGTTGACTTCTGCTGCACATATTTGAGTGTTTGTTGCCGACAAATGTATGCATATTGGTGTGAATTGAAGCATGCTCTAATTGTGAAGCACAAATTCACTGTTCTTGAGGACCAATATTTTCTATTGCACATATTTGATGTTTCATTCTCGATAAGATCAAAAGATGCTCCATTTAGCTCTCAGGTTATTGCATGCTGAACTTGTTAAGTTACCCTCATAATCCATGATTAACGTACATGTATGTTGCCTGTCAAAAGATGAGGTTCTAAATGATACATGCTATAGACTACGCCTTTGATCTAATGAACCTAATCCTAAGCTGTCCTTGCATGGGAAACAACCCTAGGACAAGTCAAAAGTCTTGCTACAATCCTACAACTAAACTTTGATGTAATGCTTCCCTAGTAAGAAAAAACTTGTAAATAAAATTGGTCATTGTCTTAAAGCAGCTTTCCAATGCCTTAAATGGAAAGACTCTTTAAGAAATACATTCTTCATATCCTATATAACATACTAATGCCTTCGCATGTTATTGCTTTCCCTTGACACTCTCGCTTAACATAGAACCAAGCAATCACACCAATATGATCATCCTTTATAATTATTAATTTGTAATTAAGGGTGCCAGTAACAACATTGCCAATGTTGTCTGGGCTAGTGAAACAATAAACTCAGCATGATTTGCACCATAATGTTTTCCTTACAACTTTGGAGAAAAGCTTCTCAGATTTAGACATTACATAAATAAATTATAATGTCTTAATTCTTATAGAAGTGTTAAATGTTCCTTGTGAATATGACAAAACCTATCGATATTGTAAAAATTAGTAGCATAAGAATTTAACTAATTGATTTTTTCAACATTAGATGTTAAAAAATATAACTTATTTAATGAAATATTGTTCACGTATGATAGCCAATAAGTTGGCTAGTTGTTTATGTGCACATAATCTACTTCACAAACTATCTAACGTTTGTATAGAACATACATACATGGCTGCATGGATGTTTCACATTTATGATTACAATACTATGAGGCTGGAAAGTAGCATTGCACCCATCCCTTGTAGGCATCTTCACCTTCGTTCATCCGGAAAGATCGCATCAGAAGGAATACATTGGTGCTAGCAGGTCAACTCACAGAGCTGATGCTATCCTTGTACAGCACCTTCAGATTAAATACATCTTATGACATCCGATGCCTCATGGCAAGAGGAGAGATGTGGCGATAAAGGTGTCAAACTTCAATGGAGAAGTCAAACAAAGCTAAAAGTGAGCAAACCGAGTAACCATTTTAAAGTCCTACGGTGCAAGTTCCACCTCTTCCATCTTGCCAAATGATATGGGTAGGGCTGGGGATTAATGTGCAAATGTGCCATCAGCACCATCCTCAAGATAAAAGAATATGTTGGTCAACCGCATCTGACCAGTGCTAGCATTTCTTTGGGGATCCCTGTGTCATGTATATGTAGTTAATAACTTAGAACACAAGGACAACTTGTGGATGGTGTGCAAACTAATGATACTTCTATAAGCTTGATATAATCCATAACCCACCTGGGCACTTCCTTAAACAATGTCCAATGCACTTCCTTAAACAATGTCCAATGCACAACTCTGTTACTTGAACAATGATAATGGGCTAGCTCATTTTGCAACTTAGAAGCTGACTGGCAATCGCTACAACCCTAAAGTGAGGCAATAAGGATACATTAACAGCCACCTAGCAGGACATGCTCTAAACAAGCAATTGGTTCTCTCACATGATGGCATGCTAAGCCCTATGGGATTGCTTTGCCATATAATGTTTTCTAACCACAAAAGGACTCCTAGCTTTCTTATAATGGGCCTAGGTTACTACTTTACAATATTTGAATCCAAAAATAGGATTCGTAATCAATGTAAAACACCATTTTATCCAAAAAAAAAAAGAAAAAAGAAAAGAAAAGGCTAACAAATCTCTAAAATACTAACATATTCATAATTACATAGGATCCTACATAAAAGACCATTAACATTGTTCCAAATCAACCTAAAAACTTTACAACTTTTTTGAACTGACCTCGACCTAAAACAGGACCTCAAATGATAATTCCTATCATAATAGGACTCAAAAATCCACTAGAAAAAACAGTCTGAGAATTAGCTGAAAAATTTTAAGAAAATAAGAAATACTTCACCTAATCCCCACATTCCACAAAATGAGAAATTTAAATAAATCTAATTTAGACATAAACTACACAAAATAGCACTCATGAATAAGCGGAAACTAGAAACATTTCTCCAAAACTAAGAAAACCTTGTGCTGATAAGAGACTTATCCCAAATATGAATTCTTTTAGCCCCCATGCTCATCGAGTATTAGTTCAAGACAAAATCTTAGATAACAGAATAAATGTTCTCACTATTGTTCGATAACATTTTAACAAGTGAATTTTTATAGGTACTCAAATTTGAAGTGCAAGGAATGACCCATCCACTCCTCTTGAAAACAAGGAAATTATTTGTGAATAACATTTGGACAAATAACTAAAGCATCGACAAGTTTAGTACAGCATATCATCGCAACTGAAACAGTATCCATAGCAACGCATGTGAGATGAAAGATATCTTGTGTTGTTATTCAACTCCAATCTCTATTTGGTTAGCAGAGATGAAGGTGATGACAACACCAACTTTATGAGTTTTCTTTTGGCCTGCGATGCCAACTGGAAAATTTTAGCAAGAGGACACTTCAAAACTCAAAAACAATGTATGCCGAGACAGTCCAATAATACATAAATGGGATAAACAAAAAAAAGAAGTAAAAAAGGATAAGACATGATCCACATGACATAAATGCAAAGGATAAGTATGATTTGTGCATCTACTACAATTTAATTTTAAAACTTCTGCCAAATGACTAAGGAATTTTAACTTATTTTGATGTGTCAAAAGTTTAACAGTATCTCTCCAAAAGATGTCTCAAGAAACTATGATCACAATTGATGTGGCAGGAGAGTTACCTTTTCTTTAACAAGTTCTTCCTTATCCAACATATGTTGCTTCCTACGATAGACTGATGGATTTGCTTCAACTTCACTCAAGATTTGCTGCTTCCACTCAAAATGAGACGTTATGATAAATAACAAGAGTAGGAAAAAAAGCACCATAGGTCTGGACGTCATTATAGGAACTTGTCAGTGGATCTGTTACAAGTGAATAGCAAGAGTATCGTTATAACTTAGTCCCTAACAAATTAAAGTTAACTCTAATTATCATTTAAGAGACTAAAAAAGGGATGTAGTTGATGGAGGTTGGGGGGGCGAGGCGGTAGAAATTTCAGCTCATTTAGCCAAAAGGTCTTTTGGGTCATTTACCTACAGTTTCAGAATTTTGAAACAGAGATGGCCAGGGTCATGGATGCTAACAAAGAGGTGATTATCCAATGGTAGCAATCCAAACACTCCAATGTGAACTCTGGAGTGTTGATCACATTAAGTTCCCTAAGAAATTTCTCTAACATTATCAGTTAATATCTATAAAGATCAGTAACCGAACCAACTCAAGAAGTTGCATAATTTGATCCTATGGCTTTCACAAGTGCTATCAACTTGGCCAGGCTTCAGTTTCTTCACAGTAATTTAGTCAGTTTAGTTCTATTACAATTCTCAAAAGCAAGATTTCAATTTCTCCCGCACCAAAAAGACTATTGAAATAAAAAAGTAGACAACTTGGCAGAGAATTCTCCACTTGTCACGATGACACATTCAAGAAAGATCTTATTCTCCAAGTTCCAGCGACCAATCGAGAAATTAGGCTCGGTTATAGCAGTCACACACACCTTTAATCACCAATCCTCGAAGGAAAAACCCAAAATCCCCTTTTTTTGCTAAAGCGAATAAAATAAAAAAAGCAAAGAACTCAGCTTCTAACAAATATTTATCACCATCAAACGTTGACGTAATCAGATGCGTTAAACTAGAATTTTTTTCACCAGGAATCCTCTTAAAACCCAAAAAATCCGATACCCGATCCAAGAAACATCATTCAGTTCCAAAGTGGAAAGAATTGGAGAGGCTATCAATCAAGGAAGCGCAAGAGGACGAGAAAACTCACGGGGAGTCCCATTAGACGGCGGATTACTCCAATAAATTCGGGGATCTGGAGAAGATCGATGGCTTCTGGTAGACTTCCTTGGCCTGCGTTCGCGCCTTGCTTCTTGGCCTTGCGACGGAGAGAGCTAGAGTTTCCGGAGGGAAGAAGTCCTGCAGCTGGCCATGGTTTTTGTCGGTGAGGGCTTTGTTTTGGTTTTTGACTGGATCGCCATTTCGACTCCAGAGGCACATTTTTTTCCGCTCAATTGCAACGAACGCGGTTTAGACTTGGCCGGAGGGATGTTGACATGTGCAGGTGCAGTAATTTTTTTCATAATTTTAGCATATGATCAATATATACTATATATAATCTAAATTAATACTTATTAATTACAATAAAATATTTATCTTGTTTCTTCTTATTTCTCTTTTCTACTTTTGCCAATCCTGTTAGGGTAGCCACTTGTGATCGATCTAAAGTTGTAATTCTAGCAATAAGGAGCTTAAATTCCACCATGACATTGAAAAGCAAGGTTATTCATTAGGTAGTAGGATAGAAGAGGCAAGTGAATGCAGAAATAGAAAGAGTAAAAGAATTTTCTGACGCAAGAACTCTTCCTCGTAGATATATAAAGATGTTTTTATATTGAATTCCATAAAAGAAGGCCTATATCCAAAGACAACCTTTTTGTTTTAAGCGATGGTGAATTAAGAAAAGCTACTGTTACACGTCCTTTGGTGGCCGTGGCTTGGAACCAAAAAAAAAAGTTGGACTGCATGCTTTATGTCAGCTCATTATAAAAGAAATTAGCAATTTTAGAATCAATGATTTTAAAATCAATGATCTAAGCAGATTAGATAGTCATAATAAATATAAATCTAATAAAGTTCAACATATATAATATATGTATGTTGATTAGTAATCACATGAACATCCAACAAGGTGTGATTATGTGTATCCTAGGAGGTTAATGGGAGCAAACAATAATGTTTCTATAATATCCAACCCAAGCAGACCTAATATTAAATTGAGCCTAGTCCACTTGACTGCCCTAGCCACCACAAAAAAGGGCCTAAAAGAGGTTTGCACAAATTTTGAAGCAAGGGCTAAAAATAAGAGTCAAATGATGTCCTGTTTGAGTTTTGATCGGATGAGCAGAAGTTTAACTCCTCACAATTTGACTAGTAGATGGATGTCAAATAGTTATAAATCATCTGAAAGACCACTTAGGAAGCATTAACCCCAAGTCATCTCTTTTTCTTCATCTTCTCTTCTCTCTCTTTCTTTTTTGGTCCCCTATTATTGCGCTCATTGTGCCACTTCCAAAGCCTCAGCATAGACAAGGCATCATCACCTCCCCACCTCCCTTGCACGACCATCACTGATTAGGATCTCACTAACCTATTTTCATCACTGACCTTCATAATCAAGGCCCCTAGGATCTTCTTTGCACTAGCCACTGGCCTACCGCCTACCATCAAACCTCTACTTGTGTTGTTACCATCCCCTTCCATCGGGCCTTCTCGCATTGCCCAACATGGCCATCAGGCCTTTGCTTTGTGAAAGAAAAGAAGAAGAAGAAAAAAGAAAAAAAAATAAAAAGAAAAGAAAAAAAGAAAAGAAGAAGGAAAGAGAGTTTCTCTCCATCTCTCTTCTCTTTCTCTCTTTCCTACTTTCTCTCTCTACTTTCTCTTTCTATATATTTCTCTATATCTAGATTATTTCTCTCTTCACTACCTCTCAGGGTTGTTTGATCTAGTAAAAGACTTCATTCAATGACATTGGTTGACCCTGATGAAGGGGTACATCTTGACCCATGACTGCCAGATGGTGTACTACTCCCCACCTCAGCCAAGTTAGGCACAATTAGATTTCATCATCAATTACATCGTATCCTAACTTTTGATTTGTAATTGATTTGTTGGATGCTGTAGATCGAATCGATCGAGATGCCTGGCACTACCTCTTAGCCTACCTTATTAGGGTGTTGGAATTAAAATTTTTATTCTTAAATAATCATGGTAGAAATCTAATAAAAATATAATTTTTGAATATTAGGATCTAAGATGGATTTTCAAAATTAATTGGATATGTCAGTTTGTTTTGTTTGCAAGAAAAGTAATGTAACTCTTTTTTTAAATTTGCCGACAAATTATATAGCATCTATGTCATTTAATTTTGAGTCGTATCATTTGTAATCTAAGAACTTGAAGCATAGCATTTATTTAATGAATATGTCTTATATAGAATACTATTTGATGAATGATTGAAGATATTGATTTTATGATCGATTAATTTTGATTATAGATTGTTTTGCGTATTGTTTGATCTAAAATATGAAACTAACTTTTTAGGAAAGAGATTTGATTTGAGTTGGATTTTGACTCGTAACCTGAATATGTATCGAAACTCTGTCATAAAGATTATACGTTGGTACATCGATATCCTATCGATGGAAAATATGTGCATCAATACCCTGTTAGTGAAGGATATATGCTGGTACATCAATATCCTACGAGTAGGGGCATATGCTAGTATATCGACATCCTACTAGTATGGATTATATACTGGTATATCAATATTCTATCAATAGGATTTATATATTGGAATATCAACACCCCGCCAGTGCAAGTTATACATTGGCATGTTGATACCCAACTAGTGGGGTTATACATTGGCATTTTGACTATTCTGAGCTTAGTATCTAGCCCAGCCACTAGATATAAGTGTGATTATGGTTTATCGTTATCAAGATAAATATAATATTTTGAAAGAAATTAATTTATAAATAAAAATTAATTTTAAAAAATTAACATGCATCTTATTCTAATAGTACTGTATATTTTGAATTGGACCTTAAAATAATATACTCACCAAGCTTATTTTTAATATATTATTATTATTTGATTTATCTTGCCAAAATATTCATTACTTAGTGAGTTATCCAGCTTATTATTCTATATTTTATTATTTTAATAGATTTTAAAAACTAAGATGCCATGAGAATATGTTCAAAAGAATGATTTAAAGCAAAACTTTGATATTTTGTTTTAGATTGAAAAGTTTATAGTGAAGTTAGACATAAGATTTTTTAAATATTATTGAATTTTGTGAGAAACTAAAATTTAAATTTTAGTTATTTAAATATAAATTTATTATTTATATTTATTTTATCATTTGCTTTATGATATCGGAGGAGATGCCTTATATATTTATGGAGTATGTTCTTCATGAGTATACAATGATTGCCACAATCTCTGGCTCGCAATCTCAAGTTGGAGCATCATAATTAATATGACATCAAAGCATAAGTGGATGATTTAAAACATGAAATGAGATATATGATGAGTGTAGATTGATAGATATTAGGAACATTGGGATGTTAATTTGTATCAATTATAATATAACTTACAAACTTAGACTTGACATAAGTGTGTTGATGGAATTACATCAGAGTTGCATAATAGAAGTATAATGGTTTGAATTATTTTTATACTGATCATAACAAAACTTTAATTTCATAAGTGATATCATATAATATTCATTCTTGAAATTAAATGATGACTTCAGATAGAAGTAACTCTAAACTTTGGAAGACTTAGAGAAGGAAAATTTGGAGGATGAAATTTCTTTAAGGAGGGGAGAATGTAATATCTTGGCTTAAAGGGGTCCGATATTGAACTAGGTCTATTCCACTTGATTAGTCCAGCTACCAAGTAAAAGAGCCCAAAAAGAGAGTTGCATGAATTTTAAAGCAAAGGCTTAAAAAAAGGAGTGGGGCAATGACTTGTTTGAGCTTAAATTAGAGAAGAAGATTGACTCCTCAAACTCTGACCATTAAAAGGATGTCGTGCAACTATAAATCATCCCAATGACGAGTCAAAAAGCATTAACCCCAAGCCATCTCTCTCCCTCTTCATTGCCTTCTCTCTCTCTCTCTCTCTCTCTCTCTCTCTCTCTCTCTCTCTCTCTCTCTCTCTCTCAATGCCCTATTATTAGACTCATTATGAAACCATCAAAGCCTCATTCATCATCTCCTCCCCATCATGTTGACTCCCTCTCTTCTCCTGTCTCTACCTCATGCCATCATCACCAATCAAGATCTCATAGTGAATTGTTGGAATAAGGTAAGGAAAAATAGCCCTATTTAATCCCCTATTTTAGATATGACTACCAACCCTATTTTTCTTTTTTCAAACCATTTTTACCATTGGCCTTCATTGTCAAGGCCCTCAGCATCTCTTTTGCACTAGCTATTGGGCAATGTTGAGGCCTCAACCACTGATGAGTGGTCTCAGTCTCAAGAATGATCGAGCAAAGGGCCCCTGTTCGACCCTCTTTTTGGCCAAATTTCATATATCTTCCCATCAGTTGCCATCACCAATCACCAACTACCGAACCTCTGATTATATTGCCATCATCCCTTTTTATTGTTAGCCTTCTAATGTTGACCATCATGGCCTTCAGCCTTTCCCTTATTTTGCCAAAGAAATGAAGAAGAAGAAAAAGAAAAGAAGAAAAAGAAGAAAAAAAAGAAGAAAAAATGAAGAGGTGATAAAAAAATGAAAAGGAAAAAGAAAGAGAGTTTTGTTGCCCAAATGTAGCAACCTAAGAGGGAGGAGGGTGAATTGGGTTATTCAAAAACTTTTACAATCTTAAAATAAATATGTACTCAATTAAAGTAAACTAAGTAAGTGTATGGTGGAAGCAATAAATATGTGTAGCAAAATAAAAGATAAATTAATTCATAATACAAGAACTAGAATAAACAATATAAAGGAACAAGAAGTCACACACAAACACAATAATTTATAGTTATTTGATGCCAAACCCAACATAAACATCCACTCCCCAAGTCTCTTACTTGAAAATTTTATTATAATTATTTTGATTATTATATGATTATTTTAATTGGGTTTACAAGCAACCTAATTGATTGTTTTAGCTGGCTCACAACCAACCCTATTGATTTTGCATAGGAAATCAACTAAAATCTTTTAAACTAAGTCACTCCTAGACTTAGTTAATATAATGTTTAATTATAAGATTGGACAAGCCTATCCCATAAGTTTTTATCTCAAGAAACTTGTAAAGAAATAAAATATATAATAAAAATTAGAAAGAATAAGAATATAAGAAGAATAAAACTCATTGAAGCTCGATTAAAGATGATCATGAATATCCATTGAACCTTTGACTTCTCTTCTTTAATAAATTAATGAGAGACTTTTCAATGATTGCTAAGGATATTCGCTTGAAAGATTACACAGTTGCATTTAATTTCTCTCTTTAACTCACTCAAGAATATTAAAAGCTTTCACCAAGAACTTGAGTTTTTTTATTTTCTATCCTCTTAGATCCACTTTCTCAAGTGATTTTATATCTTAAATATACTTAAATTTAGTTAGAAGAGATGTACTGGCCATTGGAGAGGTCAAATTAGTCCTTAAAAGTCAGATTTATCTATTTGAAGCTTGCAGAAGACTAACTATTAGGCTATCACTACAATTGAGTTAAATCGGATTAAGTAGGAGCAGACTTATGCAGACTTAGAATCAACTCGAGGCTACTACTGAAAAATTTACTCTATCTTCCCTAGAGAGTCAACTTGTAGTTAACTTAGGGTCGACACTACAAAGACTTCCAAAATACTTCAAATACTTCTCCAAATACTTGAAATAGTTCTCCAACTTTTTGATTTACTCTTCTAAATTTCTCCATGCTTCTTTAAATATTCAAGCTTATTATGTTCCCTATAAAACAAATTAACTTTTTCAAGAACATACAATTATTAGTATCATACTCAAACATTTTATATTTATCAAAATCAATCTTTAGGTCAACAATCTTTTCTTTTTTGATAATGATAAAATTTTAAGTATATACAAAATAAAGCATAGTATGATTCTAAAATTTATACTAATTTATATATAATTAATATGAAATAAATAAGTACATATATTAAGGGCATATTTCATGATTAATATACTCAATAAAGCATTAAAGCATAACTCAACTTAGCCTTTTCCCCTATTTGACAGTATCAAAAAGTTATACATTAATATTTAGAGTACACCAAGAAAATTATAGCAATTCTTGTTTATACTAATCAAATTTCAGAGTAATAAAGAAGCTTGAGGATACAAGCATGAAAGATCAAATTTAGAGCATTTAATCATTTCAAAATTAATGTATCAAACCATTTTGGATTCAAGAGCAAATTTTCTTCAACAAAAGAAATTCAGATTTAATCACTATAGATATATACTTAACTAACATTCTCTCCCTTTTTTATTAAATTAAAGCTATTCAAGATGAATTATATTTATTCTGAAAACATCAAATATAGAGTTAAAATTTAATTTATAATATAATTAAGTCTTAGATTATAGCAACTAGCTAGTGGCAAGTACTAAAGCACATAATGTATCAAGCAAATCAAGCAAATAGCAAGCTTCAAGTTTTACAAAGTAAATCGAGCAAATTTTAAATTTAAATTTTAGATATGACTTGATATAAGAAAATACCAATTATGAATCTTAAGTTCAAATAGATAGAGTCATTATCATGATATTAATGAATTTTATGATCCTGACTCTTTTAATTTGGTACTCTTATAATATAATACTATAAATTTTTTGTTCTAGTAGTCCACGTCCATAAAATTTTCAATTACTCTCCTTTTATCTTTACAATTAATGCTCCCTCTTATATATACCACACACACACACACACACACACACACACACATATATATATAAATTTTTCTCCGTCTTACTATTATCTCATTCTTTACTGCAAATTAAGTAATAACATACTAAATTAGCAAAATATAGAAATATATATTTCAAAGTATAAGAGTATATTTATTTTTAAAAATATAAGAAATTTTATAAAATCAAACTAAAGTCTGATATAAAGATAATATTGATAAGTTTCAGCAAGTATCATAGTATTATAATATGTATCAAAGTATTGAGTATAAAGAGTATATAAAGTATCATAAAGAGTTCATCAAAATCAATCCATTGCAATATGCAAGAGTATTAAGTGCTTTCAGTTTTAACTAACTTATTTATAACTTCATTAATTTTTAATAATCAATTTTGTTCCAATTTAAGTTGAATTATATATCAAACTATCTACAAGCATCATATTTTAAATAAATATAGAAATGGTTATTCTAATATTGCTAGTGCTAGTGACTTTTTCTTTACTATTATCACCAAATATTATTACCTCTCTATCTTTAGCTTCAAGGGTGATGAATTGAGATTCATGCATCTTTCATTATGTATCTCAAGTATCTGCTATCCAAGTGCCATCTTCTCTTTGATACATGGATGCTAAGCGCATCTATAAATTTTTTTTATTTTTATTTTAGTACCCAAGCTTTCTTAAGTCCTTTGGAGTTAGTAGGCATAGTTTTTCTTAGAATCTAAATCTTTTTAGTTATGGCATGACCTATTTTCTTGATATTACAATCATAAGCTCTATGTCTTAATCCATTGCATTTGAAATAAGTTTTGAAGAATTTTCAGATAAAGCTTTGACAAACATGTTTTCCAATAGTTTTTATTTTCTCAAAGGATTAAATCCAAATTCGGCTTTATTAAAAATAGCTCTTTGATCATTTAAAATCATTTATAGTTTTTCAAAACTCAAAGTAAATTTATCAACTATTGATTTAAAGTTATTAACTTTCTCTTTTAGTCCATTATTTTCTTTAATCAAAATATTCTTTTCATTTATCTTTCTTTTCTTTAGCAAGAAATTGATTTTCCTTTTCAATTAAGTTCTTTATTTCTATGTCCTAGCCTTTTCAAATCATTTATCAACTTACAAATACTTTTTGTAATTCATAAAAAGTAAAATCAATAGTATTTTTAGAGGATACCTCATCCTCTTGTATCATAAAGTACAAGTTATTTATCTTTTTTTCTTCTTTCTTGGAGTTGAAATCTTTACTATAGCTCCAACTTATTTTCTTCTTCTTTTTCTTGCTTAGCTCCTCCTTAGCCAAAACTTTCTTTCTTCTTTCTTATTTCTTCTTTATCTTTAGAAAGTTTTTGAATTTTATGATGATTAATGATAAGTCTTTATCTTCATCACCAGATTCTTCAATTTTTATGTTATCTTCCTAATTTGAAGACTTGAATGCTAAAATTTTCTTCCTCTTGTCATTGTCCTCTTCTTCTTAATTCATTATAGTTTACTCATAAGTCATAAGGGAACCCAAAAGCTCCTCCAAAGATAGTTAATTTAGATCCTTTACCTTTTGAATTGCTATCATTTTTGCTTCCCAAGATCTAGGCAAAAACCTAAGAACCTTTCTCATGAGATCAATGTTAGTATAAGATTTTTCAGTAAATTTAAATTATTAATAATATTTATAAATTTAAAAAATATATCAGAAGTAGATTCAAAGGATTCCATTTTAAACATTTCATATTCATGTGCTAGTACTAAATTTTGATTCTTTAATTTTATTAGTTCCTCCATAAATTATTTCCAATGCATCCCAAATTTCTTTAGTAGAAGAATATGCACATATTCTATTAAATTAATTTTTATCAAGAGCACAATAAAGTATATTCATTATATTTGCATTCAATTGAGCTAATTTCTTTTCTTTATTATTCCATGCATCTTCATGTTTAGGAATTTGAACTCCATTTATGATTTTAGTGGGTATGTGTAGTCCCTGTACTATAATATTCCATAAATCATAGTATTGTATTTGAATAAAAATTTTTATTCTAGATTTCTAACAAATATATCAAATCTACAAGAAAAAAAGTTTATCTTACAAAAGAATGCCCTTCATCAAAAAACATTTCAAAGATTGCCATTAATCTTGAGCTCTAGATGATTAAGTCTATAAAAAATAAAAGAGCACCTACTCTGATACTAATTATTATCCAGATATAGCAATCCAAGAGGAGGATTAAATTAGATTTTTCAAAAACTTTTACAATCTTAAAATAAATATGTACTCAATTAAAGTAAACTAAGTATATGGTGGAAGTAATAAATATGTATAGTAAAATAAATGATAAATTAATGCACAATATAAAAACTAGAGCAAGCAACGTAGAGGAACAAGAAGCTACACTTAAATATAATAATTTATAGTGATTTGGTGCCAAATCCAGCACCTATGTCCACTTTGCAAGTCTTTCTAATTGAGAATTGTACTATAATCCTCTTGATTATAGTATAATTATTTTAACTTGACTCATAATTAATCCAATCAATTGTTTTAATGGGCTCACAGCTGACCTAATTGATTTTGCATAGAAAATTAATCAAAATCTTTCCAACTAAGTTACCCTTAGACCTAGTCAATACAATATTTAATTATGGACTTGGATAAGCCTATCCCAAAAGTTTCTATCCCAAGAAACTTGTAAAGAAATAAAATATATAATAAAAATTAGAAAGAAAAATAAAACTTATTGAAGCTCGGTTAAAATCGAAGATAAATGCTTATTGAAGTTTTGACTTTTCTTCTTCAATAAATAAGAGGTTTTTTAGCAATTGCTAGGGATGTTCTCTTTGAAACTCACTCAATTAATTATACTTAATTTTTTTATTTTTAAATTACTTAAGAATATTCAATGTCTTCATCAAGAACTTGAGTTTTTCTCTTTTCTTCCCTCTTAGATCTACTTTCCTAAGTAATTTCATGTCTTAAATATACTTAAATTTAGTTGAAGGAGATGTACTACCCGTTGGAGAGGTTAAACTAGCTGTTGAAAGTCAGATTTATTCATTGAAAGCTTATAGAAAAACTAGTTGTTAAACTATCACCATAGTCTAGTCGACTCGAGTTAAGCATGAGCTGACTCATACAGACTTGGAGTTAACTCGAGATAAGTAGAAATCAACTCGAGGCTAGTACTAAAAAAACTATTCTTTATCTATCTGAGAGAGTCAACTTGTAGTTAACTTGAGGTCGACTCCACTACAAAGACTTCTAAAATACTTCAAATGCTTCTTCAAATACTTCAAATACTTCTCAAACTTTAAGATTTGTTCTTCTAAGATTTTTCATGCTTCTTTAAATATTTGAGCTCATTGTGCTCCCTATAAAATAAATTAACTTCTTCGAGAATACAGACTGATTAGTATCATATTAAAATATTTTATATTCATCAAAATCAATCTTTAGATCAACAAATTTTTCTCTCCTCTTTCTCTCTCTTCCCTCTCTCTTCCATACTTTCTCTCTGCTTTCTCCTTCTATTTTCTCTCTAGATTTCTCCCTCTAAATTATTTCTTTTTTTCTATCTCTCTAGGGTTGTTTAATCTAGTAAAAATTCACCTTCAATGACATTGATGGACCCTGATGAAGGGGTCATAATCCTTAGTTGCCATATAGTTCTCACCTCGATCAAGCCGAGCATCATTACATTTCACCATCAATTGCATCATAGCATGACTTTTGATTTGTAATTGATTTGCTAGATACCCTAGATTAAATCGATCAAGACATTGGGTACTACTGCTTGGCTTACTCCTACGAGGGTATTAGAATTAAGAATTTTTATTCTTAAATAATCATGGTAGAAATCTGATAAAAATATAATTATAATTATTAGGCTCTTAGAAGAATTTTCAAAATTAATTAGTATGTCAATTGGTTTAATTTGTAAGGTAAGTAATGTAATTCTTTTTTTAGATTTATCGATAAATTATATAGTATTAATATCATTTAATTTTGAATTGTATTATTTGTGATCTAAAAACTTGAAGTATAGCATTTATTTTTAATGAACATGTCTTATATAGAATACTATTTGATGCATGATAGAAGATATTAGTTTTATTATGCATTATGATCAATTGATTTCGATTTCTGATTTATTTTATGAAGTATTCAATTTGAAATATAAGATAATTTTTTTGAAAAAAGTGCTTTAATTTAAAATAAATTTTAACTCACAGTCTGACTATGTATCAAAATGTTACCAATTGGGGTTATATACTAGTACATCGATATCATATTAGTGAAGATTATGCATTGGTATATAGATACCTTGCTAGTGGGATTTATGTACTATTACATCAATACTTCATCAACGGAGATCATGTATGGGTATATCAATACCTTGCAAGTGGAGATTATACATTGTTATATTAGCACTCTCCTAGCAGAAGTTATATGTTGGTATATCGATATACTACTAGTAAGAGTTATATGTTGGCATTATGACTATTTTGAGCTTAGTAGTTGATCCAGCTATAGGATATAAGTGTGATTATGGTTCGTGATTATCAAAATAAATGTGATGTTTTGAAAAAAATTGATTTATGAATGAAAATAAATTTAAAAAAAAATTAAAATCATATGTATTTTATTTTAATAGTGCTGTATACCATGAATTGAGTTTTGAATTAATATACTTTACAAGCTTATTTTTAATATATTATTATTATTATTTTATTTATCTGACTAAAGTGTTCATTATTTTTTGGGCTATCCAGCTCATGGTTGTATATCTTACTATTTTTTATAGATCTTGAGAACTAAGATACTATAAGAATATGTTCAGGAGAGTGATTAGAAACAGAACTTCAGTATTTTATTTTAGATTAAAAATTTTAATAAAGTTTGATATAATATCTTTTGAGTATTGTTAGATTTTATGAGAAACTAAAGTTTGGATTTTAGTTATTTAAATATGAATTTATTATTTGATTTTATTCTACTATTTGCTTCATGATATTTTAAGGAGATGCATCACATGCTTATGGAGAGTATTCTTTATGAGCATGCAGTGGTTGCTATGATCCTTGGTGCATAATTTTAGATTAGGAGCATGATAATTAATATGATATCAAAGTATAAGCAGATGATTTAAGCATAGAATGAAATGTATGATGAGTGTAGGTTGGTAGATATTAGGGACATTGGGACATTAATTTATATCAATTATAATATAACTTAGAAACTTAGACTTGATAAAAAAATATTGATGAATTTCAATTAGTGTTGCACAGTGAAAGTATAGTGGTTTAAATTATTTTTAAGCTGATCAAAATAAAATTTTGATTTGAATAATGATGTAATGTAAGATTTATTCTTGAAATTAAATAATGACTTGAGGTAGAAATAGTCTTAAACTTTTGAAGACTTGGGCAAAGAAAATTTTGAGTATCAAATTTCATTTTAGAGGGGACAATATAATACCCCAATCCAAGTGGGCCTGATATCAAACTAGGCTGGTCCACTTGACCAACCCAACCATTAGGAAAAGGGCCCAAAAGAGTGTTGCACAAATTTTAAAGCAAGGGCTTAAATAAAAGGAGTGAGGCGATGCCCTGTTTAAGTTTGAACTGGAGGAGGACAAGAAGTTTGACTCCTCAAACTCCGAGTAGTAGAAGGATGCATGCACTATAAATCATTTCGACAACCAATTGAGAAGCATTAACCCCAAGCCGTCTCTCTCTCTCTCTCTCTCCATCGTCTCTTCTCTCTTTCTCATTCTTTTCCAATGTCCTATTATTGGGCTCATCATGCCAATGCCAAAGACTCGCCAAAGATGAGGCATCATCACCTCCCCACCTTGCTGACACCCTCTCTTCTCTTGTCTCTGTCTCATGTAGTCTTCATCGATTGGGATCTCATCGTCAATCTCCAAAATTAGGTAAGAGAAAATAGCCAATTTAAACCGCTACTTTAGATTGATTATTGGCCCCATTTTTCTTTTTTCCCATTGTTTCCACCACTAGCCTTCGTCATCATGTCCCTCGGCATCTCTTTGCACCAACTACTGGCTTATGCTAGGGCCCCAATCACTAGTGAGTGGTCTTGGTTCTAAGAATGACCAAGCAACGAGTCCTTTTTCAACCCTTTTTTTAGTTAATTTTTATGCATCTTCTTATCGATCGCCATCACTGACCACCTACATGAACTTTTAGTTTGTGTTTCCATCATCTACTTCTATCACCGGCCTTCTGATGTTAACCACCACGACAATCAGCCTTTCCCTTGTTTTGCCAGAAAAGAAGAAGAAGAAGAAGGAAAAAAGAAGAAAAAAAGAAGGAAAGAGAGTTTCTCTCTCTCCTCTTTCTCTCTCTCTCTATCCTATTTTCTCTCTACTTTTTATTTCTAATTTCTCTCTCTAGATTGTTTCTCTCTCCACTCTCTCTAGGGTTATTTGTTCTATAAAGATCTTCCTTTAATGACATTGATGAAGGATCATGAGCCATGGGTGCCAGATGGTGTGCTATCCCCCTCGACCAAGTTGAGCACCATTAGATACCCTAGATCGAACCTACTAGGACATTGGGTACTACTGCTTGGTCTGCTCTATGAAAGAATTTTTATTCTTAAATAATCAAGGCTGAAATTTGATAAAAGTATATATAATTTTGAATATTAATCTCTAAGAAAGATTTTTTAGAATTAATTAGATCTATTGATTGGTTTAGTTTGCAAGTTAAATAACATAGCTCTTTTTCTAGATTTATCAGCAAACTATATATATTTATGTCATTTAATTTTGAATTGTATTATTTGTGATCTAAGAACTTGAAGCATAGTATTTATTTAATGAATATGTCCAATATAGAATGCTATTTGATGCATAATCGAATGGTTTAATTTTATTATGCATTACAATCTATTGATTTTAATTCTAGATTGTTTTGCTAATTGTTTGAAATATATTGTCTAGATGTAGCAATCCAAGAAGGGGGGTGCATAGGATTCTTAAAACTTTGCTGAATTTTGATAAACTTTTCTTAACTTGAAAAAATAGTATAAAGGTGTGTGTAGAAAATAAATCAGAATAAGGAGTCAAATTAAATGTTTAACTAACTTCTAGCAATTATGCCAAGTGTGAGCAACCAAAATCTCAATGAAAATAAGGAGTTTAGCATAAAATAAAGATAAGTGCAAAATAGCTAAAATAGTAATGAAAGTAGTTAGCACACAAGCACAAATACAGTAAATTTATATTGGTTCGGTGCCAATCTTGTACCTATGTCTACTCTCTAAGTTAATCCACTTAGAAATTCGATTATAATCTCCTAAAAGGTTACAGCTAGATTGTTTTTTGGACTCATAATCTTGATCTAGTTAATTTTCTTATGTTTACCAACTAAAATATTTTTCCAAGCTAAGTCTCCTGACTTAGCTCAATACAAACATCTAATTAATTATGAACTTGGATAGGCCTTACACCCCAAGTTTAATTTTTATCTCAAGAAATTTGTTACAATTACTAGAGTATAAAAGATAAATAATTTAAAGCATAATATGTGAAATTCTTGAAACTCTCAGAGATAGCTGAAGTTATAGCTCAA
Organism: Cocos nucifera; assembly: GCA_006176705.1. NCBI lineage: Eukaryota > Viridiplantae > Streptophyta > Magnoliopsida > Arecales > Arecaceae > Cocos > Cocos nucifera. Next base: position 2,902,575 of record QRFJ01000044.1, read on the forward strand.
TTATGAATAACCCCTCCTTTAATACTTCAGTAAAAGTCTGATAGTAAATTTGATGAAGATTCTCTATAGTAGAAGTGCTCAATCAATATGCTCAAGCTCTTATTTCTTAATTAAAGACTATATGTTCTTTCTTTCACTAAAATTTTCTCAAAGTTTTTCAATGTAAAACATCATTCTCTATCTTTTCAAACCAAATTCTTTGCTTAAATAAGTCCATGGATTGCTAGACATCTTGAAAAAATCATTAGAGAACTCAAATTAGCCATTTGTAGCGATTAGTAGAAGTTGACAAACTAGTCATTTAATTCTGTCAAAATTTAGTAGAGTCGGCTCCCAATCTTCAAGGTTGGCTCAACTTCTACTAGGGTCGATACGACTTCTGGTCAACTCGAATGTGAGGTTAGCTCTTAAAATTTCTGGAGTAGCTTTAGCTGAAGAATTTAAATTTTGCTGCTTTCTATCTTTCTATTCTAAGATATTAGTAGAGTCGACTCTTAAACATCTGGGGTCGACTCGCATTTGGGATCAACTCATGAAACTTCTAGAGTAGGTTCAAGATACAATAGGATGGACTTAAGGTCCTTGGGAGTTGGCTCAAATTTTTGTTCTCTAAAATAAAGCTTTCTGTCTAGCATTTAGAGTCCTCAGTCAGGTCAGCTTTTGAAGTAATAGGGTTGACTCAAGTTTAGGATCGACTCAAGAGGATATTAGAATTGACTTGACATGAAATAGGATCGACTCTAAAACTATTAGAGTTGGCTCGAGTATTGTAGATCCCTGATATATTGTTCATACTAGAGCATGCTAGAACTAATTCTCTTCTTTATCAAAATTGATTTTTGAGCACCTTAACTTGATGAACAATATTTCTAGATTAGACTTACTTTGTTAAAATGAGCAACCTGTTAGCTTTGAGAATCTTCACCTATACATGATCTCAAGCATTCATTAGTGCCAAAAGTACTTAAGTGTTTGACATCATCAAAATTAATTTTTGAGCCAACAAAATATAAAACTAATTTTTTTAAAAGAAAGAGATTTGATTTGAAATAGATATTGACTTGTAGGTTGACTATGTATCAAAACACTACTAGCAGAGATTATGTGCTGGCACATTGATAACCTGTCAGTAGGGGTGGTGTGTTGTACATCGATATCCTATTAATGGGGGTTATGTATTAATATATTGACACCTTATTAGTGAGGATTATACTTTGACATATTGATACCCTACTAGTAGGGATTATGTGTTAGTATATTAATATCCTACTAGTAGGAATTATGTGTTGGCACTTTAACTATTCTGAGCTTAGTATCTGGCCCAGCTATATGATATAAGTATGATCATAATTCATGACTATTGAAATAAATATGATATTTTAAAAAAATAATTTATAAATAAAAATAAATTTTGAAAATATCGAATTTGTATGCATCTTATTTTGATAGTGCTGTATAATTTTGAATTAGATTTTGAATTAATGTACTGTTTGTAAGCTTATTTTTAATATATTATTGTTGCTTGATTTATTTAGCTAAAGTATTCATTCTTTATATATCTTACTATTTTTACTGATCTTGAAAACTAAAATACCATGAAAATATGTTCGAAAGAGTGATTAGAAGTAGAACTTCAATATTTTATTTTAAATTTAAAATTTTATTGAAATTTGATGTGAGATTATTTTAATATTGTTGGATTTTATGAGAAACTAAATTTAGATTTTATTTATTTAAATAGATTTGTTATTGAATTTATTCTGCTATTTGCTTTATGAATATTGAGAGAAGATGCCTTGTATACTTGTAGGGAGTATTCTCCATGAGTATGTGTTGGTTGCCATGACCTCTGGCTCACAACCTTGAGTTGAAGGCATGATAGTTCACTCTCATTGATGAAATCCTCTATGATACATATGCATCATCTTTGGCCAAACACCATTGCTGGACCAATTCCATTAATTTAGCTATATGGTTTTATCATTGATGCACTATAAATCGATCAATATTCATGCATGAGGATTTTTTTTGTGGTCAATTTAGTCAATTACTTTGATGAAACCCTAGATTTTGTGGAAGGTCCTTGATCTAAAGATATCTTGTTAATGACATTTTATCAGTTGATTTTAACATCAATAGTAGGTACCTATTTTTTATTACATGTATGACACTTTCTATGCAGGTTTAACAAGCTATGATTAAACACTTTCGGATGGTGGCATAGTATGTTGTGATCTAGATGTGTTTTATTAATTACTTAATGATAGTTTTAATTTAGTTATAGTTAATCAATTATTATACTAAGGATTTAGTAAAATATCATGTATAGGATTGGAATATTGATTGGCCATGATATCAGGCGGCTTAACACTTGTCGTGCTCTCCAATGGCCACCTTTGACGCACTTCCATGTTTTAATTTGGTATTTCTTAAATACAAAGATCATCATGGAGGCACATTACAAGCATGGAAGTTCTTGATTGAAGCTCCACAACGCAAGGATTGAAAGTGGACACCAAGATTCATGCTATATGAAAATTCTGATAGCACTGTAGGGACTGTCATGTGGTATTAATTTTTAATTTAATATAATTCTCTCTCTCTCTCTCTCTCAATTCTAGTAATGAAAGGATAAAGCTTGTTGTTGCTCACTTCCTCCACCACAAGATGGAAGGGAAGATGCTACCCACTCATCACATTAGCGTTGCTCGTAGTGCGTAGACGATAGTGAGTTTACCATAGGATGGAGAACTCAACATGTTTCATCATTAAGTCGGTGCACTGAAGGATTGTACTGTATTCTAGTAGAATGACATTGTTGAATTGAAAACCCTAATACAATTAATTAGCTATTTTCTATGATCATAAGAAATTTATATTCATGCATTTGGTTTTTATTAATTGCATGCTTATTTTTTTATGTAGTTATATTATTTATGTTGATTATGCATATTGTATGACTACTTTGACTGATGAGGTTGATTCTTCCCAAGAGAGAGTGTATATGGAATGGAAAATAGATTCCATGAAGGCCTATAGCTTTTGGATACTTATCAATTCACATGAAGGATAAAACTCATTAGATGTAAGTGGATATTTATAGAAAAAGAGGTACAGATGGAAGGTTAAGCTTGACTAGTAGTGAAAGATTACACTCAAGTACAAAAAGTAGCATATGAACAAACTTTTTCATCATGGCCATGAAGGACATCAGGATTATTTTAGCCATAGCAACTACTTGAATATGAAATCTCGTAGATGTCAAAATTGTGTTCCTTAATTGGAATTTGCTAGAAGACACATATATAGTTCATCAAAGGGATGTCTCTCCAGATCGAAAAAACATGGTGTGTAAGTTGGCGAGGTCAATTTATGATCTTAAACAAGCCTCCAAAAATGGGAATAAGATTAGTCAAAAGTATAAGTTTGAATAGAATCTAAAAGAGTCCTGTGTCTACAAGAAGGCTAAGGGACCTAATGTTGTCTTTCTCGTACTATATACTATAAAAAAAAAATTATTAGTGATAGTTAAATATTATTGCTAATAACAGGTTTGCTGTTGCTAATACTATTTAGTGATAGCTTCCTATCACTAAAAGGCCGATGGAAATAACTTCGTCACTAATTACCATTATTAGCAACAACAAAAATCCCGTTGCTAATAACAGTACTTAGCGATGGTATTAGCGATAAAAGTTATCATTGCTAATACTTTTTTTATTTTATTTTTTTCTTAATTAGAACTTTAAAAAACTATTAGCAACGATATTCTTTATCACTAATAATTTTTATATATTTTTTTAAAATTCATAATTAAAATTTTAAAATCTATTTTAATCATAGTAATAAATAATTATATTTTTTTACAACCTATTTTCTCAACTTAGCATGAAAAAATAATAATTTTAAAAATTCAAGTACAGAGGCCTCCTTCGATGGTCGATCGCTGTTTGATCATCGAGCCCTTTTGTCTTTTCCTTCACTTCTCTTCTTTCTTTATCTCCCTCCCTTCCTCTTTCCCCTCTTCTTTCTTTCCCATTCTTCCCCCATCCTCTCCTTCTCTCTCATAACTAGCTGCTCTCGAGGTCTGGCGAGGCCATCTTCTCCCTTTCTCCCTCTCCCTTGCTTCCTCTTCCCCTCTCTTTGCCATTGGACCTCCCCCCCATGGATGAGCCCTTCACCCTCTCATGGCCTTCTCTAGTGGCTGGCTATTCTCGAAGGTAGATGCAAGTTGGCTTTGGGCCCCTCTCTCTGTAGCCCCTTTTCAATCAGGTGTTGTGCTCCACCATAGTCGGCTGACCATTAGCCCTAATATGAGCATACGATTTTCTAGCATTCAATAGTTAAAATAGTAAATTTGAAACCTTAGTTTGCCATGAATTTTTTGATAACAATACCACTGATCATAGCAAAGTAATTAAAGATATCTTAAAAATATAATATCTTGAAAGAAAATCCAAAAATTAGAAAAATAGATAAGAAAAAAGGAAAAAGAAGGCTCAGATTCACCATTCTCCCTGCAACTAAAAAATCAAAATAGTTGCAAATGCTTGCCTACAGAAGAAGAGAAGCAGACCATCCAAGATTGCCTTGCCATTAAGAAAAGTAATCATTTTTTGCTCAATAATATAGTGAAATTCTTATCCTGAAATCATCACAGCCTCCTCATTTAGAGTCATACAAAGAAGATAAATAAGAAGTATGAAAAGAAGATATATAAAAGATTGCATGTAGGAAGCACAACATCACCTCCATTACCCACCTGGAAGATCTAGGACAAGAAGAACAACAAGAAAGCCAACCCAGCCAATCTTGAGAAAGAAATTTAGAGGCCAACCTAGGGAAAAGATCTCTCTCGCATTATATTCTCCTTCTTTCCATCTAATGGTGGCTGTATGCCAGTTGTCTGCATTACAACAGACCTTTCAAAGTTGCCTCGTCTTATCGATAGAGGAGGAAGAGGTATACAAAGAAGAGGAGAAGATGGAGAGGGCATGAGTTAGGAAACTGGGAGGGGACATAGTGTAGGAAATCTGGTAGGCAGATGGCGGCAATAGGGGGAGGAAGGGGGGAGAGAGAGGCGGGGGAAGAAGGAGAGAGAAAGAACAGGATTCAATTAATTCATAAAAAAGAAATAGCAAGAATATAATTATAAACATTACTCAAAATACAATTAGACAGGCATTACTTAAAATCTTACATGTCAAACCCAGTCATTACATATATCATTATCCAGTTTAATTTGCATACTAAAATCACCAATAAGTTATTCATATTTATAGAGATGTCATGCATAATTAAATCTAAATTAATCATAACAATTTATACTATCTTAAAAAATAAAATAATTTTTAATTATTTTTGATTAATTAATAAAATGTATAAATATTGCTTACCTTACAATAGATGATGTTCAAATAGCTAGCTCACTCTATTTACAAAGATCCTTCAAGACAAAATTACCCTAATATTGATGACATATCAAATTAGGGCTTTGCTCATAATTCAAAATAATTCTTTTTTTTTTTTTTTCAGAATTCTAAGTTCTAATTTTCTTCTAATTCAAAAATGCTGTAAAGAAAATTTTTTCTTGGCTATTATTCCATTGGCATTAGCACAACTAATGGCATCACTATCATAACTCTCATTTTCTTTTCTTTTCTTTTCTTTCTCTTCTTTCCTTTCTTTTTTTTTTCTTTTCTTTCTTTCTTGTCCATCTGAACACATGGGAAAACATGGGTTGGCTCTTCAATTGGCCACCACTTGCGGCACGGCCTCAAGCCATTGCCAATGATGGAACAGCCATCAACCGCTGCCACCCACGGTGTAGCAGCCAACCATCATCGAAAAGAGGAAGAAGATCCCAATATGGGTTCTTAAATAATGGAACCAAGCCCCAATCCCCCTTTCTCCAAGGTATAATAAGAAATAAATATAAGAAGTGAAAAAGAAAGACTTACTAGAGGCTAAGAGGAAGAAGGCAATTAAAGACGGAGGCTCAGGGAGGCAATCAGGGCTAAGAGAGGTGGAAGCCTGCCAAAGGCTCACGGTCGAGGACTCAAAAAGATGGAAGGTAGTCGAGGGCTCAGAGAGGTGGAAGGTAGCCGAGGGCTTGGGGAGGTGGGAGATAGCCGACCATCGGGGGCTCAAAGAGGTGGCCAAGTGCTCGAGGACATCGGATCTGACAGTGTGGCAGGGAAAAATGGGGATCGAAGGATCGGAGGCAGAAAAAAGAGGGGGGGACATGGGGAGACTAGAGGCAGGGAAAATAGGGGGTGGGGGAAAAGGAGGGTGCATGAGGGAAAAATGAGAGCATAAGGAAGGAAATTTTTTTTTTTTGGGTACCAAGGTTAAACTAGGTCATGAGGGATCCCAATCTGATTTAGTTTCTTAATTGGGTCCTAATATTAGACTCTGACCCAATCCAATAGAAGATCGGGTCGGGTCCATGGTCAAAAATTTTGTCTCATTGGATCATTTGGATCGGGTTGGATTAGGTTAGGTTAGGTTGGGTCCATATATAATCTCACTTTATTTACTCTATGGTTTACATGTTGGATCCAATATTAAATTCGGATCGAGTGGGATCCAAATTTAGTAAATCCAAACCCAACTCAAAAAATTAAATGAATCCAATTTTAGAATCTGACCTGGCCCTGTGGGTCCTTTAAAATAGTTTGGATTAGGTCTAAATGGATCGATCTGATTGGGTCATGGGTTAACCCGACCCATTTGCAGCCTTATTCAAAACATATGGACCAAAATAGAGTAAAATGAAGAAAAAAGATTCATGTAATTAACCACAACTTACTCGAGATTATATTTTAGTTGAGTTGAGTTTAATGTTTTAAACTTTCAATACAAACGTATCTATTTGATAACAAGTAATAGATCCTGATTCATACCTTGGATGGTCCATCCTCATGAGATAAAAGATTGAATAATTGTGTAATATTAGATGGTCTATCCTCGAAGAGATTGGAGGTGGTTGGGGACTCATAGCTGGGGGATTGGGGAGGCTAGAGGTGGTCGGAGGCTCAAGGAGGCGGTCGGGTGCTTGGGGACACTAGATCCAGAAGCACAGTGGAGGAAAATGGGGACCGAAAGGCCGGAGGTGGGGGAAAGAGGGGCAGCAGGGGACCGAAGGCTGAGAAAAGAGGGGGGTGGCAGGGGAAAGAGAAAAAGTAAAAACATAGAATTAGGATAAATATTAATGATGGCTAAGTAGCCGTTGCTAATACCATTGCTAATACCTATAGCAACAGTAGTAACCATCGCCACTGTCATCGCTAATAACTATTAGCGATGGCTAAATTTTCGTCACTAAAACTGTCGATAAAAATAGTTATTAGCGACGATAATTTTGCCATCTCTAATTTCATCGCTAATATCCATTATTAGCAATAACAAAAATATCGTCACTAATATCCATCACTAATATTCTATTTTCTTATAGTGGTATGTGGATAATATCTTTCTTATGAAAAATTATATATAATGTTTGAAGTCAAATTATAGTTGACTCACCAATTCTCCATAAAAGATCTAGAAGAGACTATCTAAAATCTAGGCATCAAGTTAGTGCAAGATAGGTGGGACAGGCTGATTGGCTTCAAGCAAGCCTCTTACATAAATAAGATTCTAGTTAGATTTTACATGGATCTAGCTAAGCCTATGCATTACTCTTCGGCATAGAATTTATCATAAAGATGATATAAGGACCAAGTATTATGCCTTGAACCCAACATCCAGGTCGACCATATGATACGGCCACATGAATAGTAGAGCAATACTGTAGAGATCATGTAAGACCTAAATAATTAACAAATTCTTAATAGTCTCAAAATATTATGAAAATTCAACCATAGTTATCAAACTAAATCAATCCATCATTATTGAATAAGATTTGTAAGATTGAAACATTCATCCGACATCAGAAAGTCTACTAACTAACTAACTAACTAATGACTCTATTGCTTGAACTCCACATCCAACTAGACCGACGCGATGCATTCTATGACTCTAAAGGAGAAAACGGATGTGAGCTTCATAATCTAGTAAGAATCCCCGATACTCACACTAGCATGAATATATGAAACATCTTTGACTCAATATTTAGCCAATAATAAAATAGTAAGATCATACATCAATAATTTGAATAATGCTTAATGGATCAATGTATATACTATAAATATCCATATATAAACCATACCAACATACATATCAAATTTAACCGTTTAGCTACTTAGTTGTATACATCACCACAACAAAAGTCTCAAGACACATGTCATATATATCACACAAGCAATAATTCAATTCAACAACAATCTAATGAAATTATTTTTATTATCTAATTAATATAGTTAGATAATGAGCACATCATTACTCTGGCACTAAACTAAATCTACCCATGCTCCAACCTGTGGTAGGCCAAACACACATTACGTTTCTACTTATGGCTAACAACCAAATCTTAGCCCATAGCTAACATAACAAATACCATATTTCATATGTGCTGACTAGTCTAAATATTCTCTAATTACACATAGTTCATTGATAAGTGGTAAAAATATACTAATAAAAATATTAAATTATAAAATAAATTAATCTATTTTATTAGAAATTAATATTTTTATTAATCTTATGTAGGAAAGAAGGCCACCAATGTGAAGATCTCATTTTTCTGATTCAGATAGAAAAAATTTTAGATAAAATGAACTTCAAATGAGTTCAAAATTAAATTTTTTTAAAAAAAAAAAAAAAAATCCGCTCACCTAAAGCCAGGACAAGAGGGGGTTTACTTTTGATCGCTGTACAATAGTTGTTAGCTTGTCTTTGTTCGTTTTTTACAAAAAAGAGTTGTTAGCCTGTGAACGGTTATATACCATAAAGTTCACGTACATTATCCAATTTTTTAGAAAGGGCTGTTAGCATCCAATTTTATATTATAAAATTTTATTGCACCAAAAGTAGTGAGTTCTGACGTTTGGACTGCAATCATGCTCATATTTAATATATATATATATATATATATATATATATATATATATATATATATATATATATATATATATATATATATATATATATATATATATATATATAATATTAATTGATATCGATATATATTGAGCCGATGGTATGTTAGTACCAAATCGGTATATAATATTTAAGATATACTAACATTTGATACATTGAACCGATTTTCATACCATATATAATCAAATTTCATATATAATAGAATTATAATAGAATGGTGTGGGTGAGAGAGAGAGTGAGAGGTCTCGTATATCTTGATTAATATATTTATGAGAACTTCGTATAATAAATTTGGATCGGATATGGTGATGGTTAATATATTTCTACGCATGCTAGAAAAATATATTAGAAAATTTGATAGATGTACTTACTGATCATATATAAAAACAAATTCTTTATTTGTAAGGGCATGGTTAATTGGGCACATCTCTCGCTGACTAAAGGTCCAGAGATCAGCACGCTTAACGGTGATGAAGTTGCTGACATATTGGCAGGACATGGGGTGAGTCCATTCACATGGCTACACTCCACGTAGCAATCAAGGAAATGCTTTTATTGGATCGGATATGATGATGGTTAATATATTTCTACACATAGAAAAATATATTAGAGAATTTGATTGATGTACTTACTGATCATATATAAAAAAAATCCTTCATTTGTAAGGGCATGGTTAATTGGGCACATCTCTCCCTGACCAGAGGTCCAGAGGTCAGCACGCTTAACGTTGATGGATTTTTTTTATTTATTACCTTTTTATTTTTTATTTTCTAAAATATCATCTTTTTCAACTTATTTCTAAAAATATTGTCCATGTTAAAATTGCCGCTTAAGCCAAATGAACAAATTGACGTGGTAGATAAAAATGCCACTTGAAATGACCAGTTCACTAAACTCGCCTGTTAAGATGGCGATTTCTTGATTTTTTTTTTTTAATTTATTTTTATCCCGAACGGAGTGAGGGGTACGCGAACCCGAGGGGGTGGCCCGGGTTTCTTGATTTTCTTTTTTTTTCTCGATCCCGGATGGAGAAAGAGGGACGCGAGCTTAGGAGGACGAGATGGAGGACGGAGGGGAGGGGAGGCATGCGGAGGGGAGGATTTTTTTTTTTTTTCCGTTCTGGATGGAGGGGGATGAGAGCGGGGGCGGGAGGCGGAGGCGGTGGGGGCGGCGGAGGAGAGGAGGAGGATGCGAGCGGGGGTGGGGGAAGGGTGGGCCGGATGGAGGACGAAGGGAGGGAGGATGCGAGCGTGAAGGAGAGAGTTTTTTTTTTTTCCTGCTTACGGTGGGGAGGGGAGTGTGGTTGCCAGTGGTGACCGGTGGCGGGGACTCGACCGGGATGTGGGGTGGCGGTGGCAATGGGTACCCGATGGGTGGTGTGGGGGCAGAGGGGAGGAAGACGCGGACGAAGGAGGAGAGGGTGCGGGAGGAAGGGTTTTTTTTTTTTTTTTTTTTTTTTTTTTTTTTTTTTTTTTTTTTTAATACTTAAAAATAAGAAAAAATAAAAAGCAAATAAAATAAAATAATAAAATAAAATATTTAATTAAATTTTAGAAATAATAATAAAATATTATTTTTAAAAAAAATATATTTGAAAAAAATATGGGTGGGTTCTCTGGATTTTAAACATTTTTTTCTTATTTTTTTTATTTTTCTCCTTCCATGGATCTGCATCGAACATCCACACTCCCTCTGGCACCACTCGCAGCTTCTCCACTAGGTCAATGCTCCTTCGCATGCACTCGTATATTTTTTAAAATTATTTTTTTTAAAAATTAAAATAATTTAATCCTCCTCGCACCACCACTCCTTTTGTTGGTGGATTCTCCATGCTCATCCCCCTCTGCACCACTCATGGATCGTCCGCTCGCCACCTACCGCTCCATGAATTTTATTTTATTTTATTTATTTTATTTATTTTTATTTTTTATTTTAAAAATAATATTTTAAATATTTTAAAAAATAATTTTTAAATAATTTAAAAATATATTATTTTAAATATTTTAAAAATATTTATTTTAAATATTATAATTATTTTTAAAAAATAATATTTTATTATTATTTCAAAAATCTAGTTAAAATTTTTATATATTTTATTTTTTTATTTTATTTTATTTTATTTATTTTATTTTTACTTAAAGTATGGCGGGTGCAGGGGGTGCTGGTGACCGACGTTAGGGAAGTGGTCGGAGGGTGGGGGGGTCGCAGAGGAGGAGGCGAGCGCGGGGGCGATGGTGATCGATGATGGGGACCCGACCGAGGGATGGGGGTGTGGTTGTGGATGGGAAGGCAGGCGCGGGGGCCGAAGGAGGAAGAAAGGGGTTATATTTTTTAATGCTTAAAAAATAAAAAATAAATAAAATATAAAATATTTAAAAATATTTAATTTATATTTTTAATGCTTAAAAAAAATAAAAAAATAAAATAAAATATTTAAAAATATATTATTAGTTTTTAAAATAATAATAATTAATTTATTTTATTTTATTTTATTTATTTTTTTTTTTTTTAAGTATTTTTAAAGGAAAAAAACCTCCTCTCCCTTCTCTCTCCGTCGCCCCCCCCCCCCCCACCCCAAAAAAAAGGAAAGGAAAAAAAAAAAAAGAAAACCCTCCCCATCCTTGCCACACACCTCCTACCTCGGCCAGGTCTTTGTCGGTCACCAGGCCCCCCACACCCCTCCCCCTCGGCTTCTCTATCTCCCCTCCGCTCCCGTAACCCATCCGATCACTCTCCCTCCATCCCGCACCCCCATCTCTTGGTCGGTCACACCCCCTCCATCCAGTGCCCCCCACCCTCCGTCCCGTTGCCTTGCAACCTCACCCCCTAATCGAGTTGCCATCGGTCACCCACCTTCCATCCCGCACTCCCTACCCCCCCGTCACCATCACAACCCTCCTCTTCTTCCATCACCATCGAACCCTCTCCTTCCGCCACCCCCACCACTGCACCCCCCTCCAAATTTTCTCCATCACTCCACCCCGACCCCCTTCCGTCAGATTCATCGTCCATCTGGTGAAGAAAAAAAATGTTAAACTCGCCACTTGAAAGGATGAGTTAATTTTTCATATGGTGATTTTAACATCACGTCAATTACTTATTTGGCAAAGAAATCATCATCTGGTGATGTTTAGGTGTACGGTAGTTTTGAAAATATGTTGAAAAAAATAATAATTTTAAAAATAAAAAATAAAAAAAATAATAAATAAAAAAAATACTAATGTTGATGGCGTTGCTGACATATTGACAGGACATGGGGTGAGTCCATTCGCATGGCCACACTCCATGTTAGCAATTAATCAAGGAATGCCCTCAAGTGGACAAGACATGCTGATGTCCCCCCTCATTAATCATGGAGATGCGCGAGATTGATCCCATTTATCATATGTTCAGCTCAATCTATCATTATAAATCATGATAATTAATGACATAACTAATATATTCATGTAATTTTTTTTCATGGCTAAAATCTGCATACCAAAATTTGAGTATTTAATACATGTCATCTCCAACCTTTACATTTTTTTTTTTCCTATAATAATTGTTCACACCAATCTAATATAAATACATAAAAATAAATCAAAAAATAAAATATTCCTCAACATCTTCAGGATTAACATCAAATTAGTCCACAAGACTTCAACAGAATGCTTAATGACAAATGAGACAACTTAATTCACCATCTTGCCTTATGATAGATGCACCTGACAATAAAAATAATGCTTTCACCAGCCAACTTGCATATATCTTGCAGCAAGGGAGGAAAAAAATTCTGCTAGCCTGACTTCAGATCCATCCGACCATAAGCACCGAGTTCCCCTCAAGCTAAATGGACTCCATCTGGAGCACCCATCAAGCAAACTTAATGCCTTTTCATGTTGCTCTCAGCTTTACCCCAAAACTAAGATATCAAACATTAGACTCCCACTGGTTGCAATAAATTTGGAGTCAAGGCTTCTAATGATAAAGGCTGCTCTGCCACCTTGCTATCATCCAAAACGCTGCAATTGAGTTAACATTCAGGAAGCTCAAGGTAGGGGCTCCTAAGAGATGAAAATCATCCTACTTGCTATAGAAGTTGATGAGGTGTCCCAAATATATCGAGTTGTCGAAGGCTCTCCATTGGCATGTGATCTAATGATTCCCTCGGTCTGAGTCTAAGCTCTTTCCAAAATAAACTTTAGCGAGTGGCTGTTGCCCTCAAGAATCCCGGCATTCTTTGCCAACCTTGACTTTAATACCCATCGAAAGCAACCCTATAATGGTGATCTAGCTTGCTACAAGTTATGTTCTTCATTTACTTTTTGATCCAAAATTTTCATTGTAATAGATGCATATTTATCCCTGTATCTTTTGCTTCCATATATCTGAAGATAATAAAAATGATGTCTTTTGTTATCTTAGGCATGTAGCTATTCAAATGTCAACCATTTATGAATTTTTCCATAGAAAATGTGAAGGTTCTTCTTGTTGAGGTGATAAGATCAATAATATATTTTATCAATAAGTCAATCATTTATCGGCAACATTGAGTCGACAAGCAAATTTAATTTGGCACACCACACATCAATGATTTTCAGTTCCTAAGCTGAGGTGTCCTCTTGATGAAGCAATTATAAATTACGTTTTGGGTAAAATTTTGTTCCACACTATCAATTCCTGGAAACTAAAAACATGTTTCCAAACTTCTACCTATCATCATGTGAGTGCAATGAATAGTTTTAATATATTGCACTCCAATATGTGAATTGAAATCCACATCATTGATTATGGTCGATGAATATCAAAACATGTGGAAAATTCAAATTCAACATGTTGTGGAGCTAAAATTGTAACAAAACACCACATTGTGCACTGAAATATATCAGCATTTACATCCCCATTATGTATGGTACATGGAGACCTTAAAAAAAAGAAGTATTAAAGAAATTTTTTGAGGCATGGATCAATATTGATGGTTTGCATTTATGATTAGATGGCTTGATGTTGATTTTGAATTTATTAAAATTTGTTTTTAAAGTAATGTTACAGTTCAAACATAAATAGATGCAAATACAATTTTAATTTGAATGAGATTGATCTATAAATAATAATGAATGAGATTATGCCTTTGTAATATTTATGTCAGAGCATTGCAATTCTCTCCAACTGAGTTCTTTGGGACTGGAAGGAATGGCGCCTCCACATGAATTGGTATAACATGACTTAACTCTCTTCTCTCTGTTTTTGCTTTAATTTTCTGACTCCTCTTTGCTGCTCCTTTCCCTCATTCTTTAGGGGGAAAAAAAAATTAAAAATCATGCAGGATGTTCATCAAACTCTCGTTGTGGGAGATGGCATTGATGCTTAAACCAGTATGACACTTTTATAGAAGTCCAACAATGGTGACTGCCTGATGCTTCTCAATATATTTGAGATTTCCAAGGACAAAGTAGCCCAACCTTTTTTTTCCTACCAACATTATGGGGTTTTTTCATCATCATGTTTTGTTAGGGCAAGTTGGGCTCTGGATTGGAACAAGAATGAAAATAAATGACTCCTCCAATTATTTGGTTGAAAAAAGTTGCATTGCTATTCCAGAAGAGAAATAATTAAAATGAAAAATACTTCAATCTATTAAAATCCAATCTCAAATCTTTCATAATATTTATTGTGGATAAATCCTGCTCCCACCGAAGTCCAACCTGGTGCTTAATCTAATGCGGCTAGTAATCATGAAAAAGCTTTAATCAAAAATTTTCTCCCTAATAGTCGAACTCATTCAGTGGCCGAACTCTCTCAGCGGCTAAGCCCCAACCGAACTCCTCCAGCGGTCGAGCCACAGGCGAACTTCCTCAGGATCTTTCCTTCAGTCGGCCTTCTACGAGAGCCGAACTCCTTCCGGATCTCTCTTTCAGTCGAACTTCTACGGGAGCCGGACTCCTTCCGAATTTTCTTTTCAGTCGGACTTCTATGGGAGCCGAACTTCCTCTGGATTTCTCCTTCAGTTGGACTTCTATGGGAGCCAAACTTCTTTTGGATTCTTCCTTCAGTCGAATCCCTATAGGAGCCGAACTCCTTCCGAATTTCTCCTTCAGTCGAATCCCTACATGAGCCAAACTTCTTCCGAACTCCTTCAGTCGGGCTTGTACGGGAGCCGAACTCCTTTCAGATTCCTCCTTCAGTCAAATCCTACAGGGAGCCGAACTTCTTCCGGGCTTCCCTTTAGTCGGGCTTCTATGGAAGCCGAACTCCTTCCGAATTTCTCCTTCAGTTGGACTTCTATAGGAGCCGAACTCCTTCTAAGCTTCTTCTTCAGTCGGGCTTCTATGGAAGTTGAACTCCTTCCGGATTCCTCCTTCAGTCGGACTTCTAGGAGAGCCAAACTTCTTTCGGATTCCTCCTTCAATCGAATCCCTATAGGAGCCGAACTCCTTCCGGATTTCTCCTTCAGTCGAATCCCTACATGAGCCAAACTTCTTCCGGACTCCTCCTTCAGTCGGGCTTGTATGAAAGTCGAACTCCTTTCGGATTCTTCCTTCAGTCGAATCCCTACAGGAGTCGAACTCCTTTCGGACTCCTCTTTCAGTCGGACTTCTACGGAAGCCGAACTTCTTTCAGATTTCTTCTTCAGTTGAATTTCTACAGGAGCCGAACTCTTTCTAAGCTTCTTCTTCAGTCAGACTTCTACAGAAGTCGAACTTCTTTCAGATTCCTCCTCAGTCGGACTTCTACAGGAGCTGAACTTTCTCCGAATTTTTTCTTCAGTTGGATTTCTACGGAAGCCGAACTCCTTTCGGATTTCTTCTTCAATCGAATCCCTATAGGAGCCGAACTCCTTTCGGGCTCCTCCTTCAGTCGGACTACTATAGGAGCCAAACTCCTTCCGCATTTTTCCTTCAGTCGGATTTTCATAAGAGCTAAACTCCTTCTAAGCTTCTCCTTCAATTGGACTTCTCCAAGAGTCGAACTCCTTTCGAACTTCTCCTTTAGCTAGCGTTTCTTCCAGATAATCCCCTCTAGCCGTATTTCTTTTGAAAGTCCAAACTTCTTTGAAATTGATATACGTTAAAGCTCTTCACCCCTCTGAGCGGCTCAGTATCGGATGGCTGCGACCATCACAATCAATCCACCACGGGCGACAGCAATCCACTATCGAGCGACGATGGCTGTCACCATCAATCTACTAAGGCGGCGCTACAGGCGGCGCCTCCCTCCGTGACTAACTCCATCAGACCTCGAGCGGCCCGCTACCAGGCAGCTATAGCTATCACCATCAATCCGCTACAAGCTCCGCCTATAAAAAGGGATCCTCCATATATATTTTCTCTAGACTCTCTTCTTCTTTCCGAAATTCTGTTGAACTCTTGCTTAAGCACTCTATTTCTGTTGGTCAGAAGAGCTAACTTGATCGTCGGAGGGTCCTATCGAAGCCACCACCATCGACTCCGGATGGAACTTTATTTTATAGGTCACCGACGGTGACCTCATCTTCCTCAATTTCAGCTCGATCCAACGTCAATCAGATTCTGCAACAACAGAATTGGCGCTAGAGGAAGGGCCCTCTATTCTTGAGATTTTCTTATTCTTAAAAAAGTGCTCGATAATGATCTCTCTCCTCCCTCTCTAGAAATCTCTCTATTTCCTCTCCAGAGTTCTTCTCCGAGAAAAAATGCCTCCTAAGAGAGCTTCAACCCGACGATCAACAGCCTCTGCAATCAGATCCTTTCCAGACCTATCCATCCCCGCTTCAGCTCCGACAACTCAAGCTCCACCTATAGTCATGGTGGACGCAGAGCAGTTCAACCTGTTGGTCTAGCAGGTCCGTGATTTCATGGAGGCGATGCAGGCCATACATCGATAGATCCCAACATTAGTTTAGCTAGAGCAGACTTCTTCGGAGCCCCATGGTTTGGTTTGGGAATGATCGACTTGGGCTACCCGACCTCTGATCTCCAAAAAGGGAAAGCAGAGGATGGAGGGCCCCTGCTCGAACCACAACTCGATCCAAGGGGAAGCTTCACATCCATTCCATCAGAAAATTCTGAAGATCAATGACCATAAAGATCTCCTGGATTAAAGGCTTCTAGAAATGAGCTGACGAATTGAAGAGCTTCGCCACACCCCCTCCTCGCACGATAATGATATTTGCACTGATCCTCCTTTTTCTTAGGAGATTATGAAGGAACCCATCCCGCTGAATTTTAAGCTCCCATAATTTGAGAGTTACGATGGGATCACTGATCCGGTCGATCACCTAGAGACCTTTCGAACAATGATGTTACTCCATGATGCATCAAACGCTATTTTGTGTCAGACTTTTTCGTCCACCCTCAAGAAAGCTGCCAGAAATTGATACTCGATACTTAAGCCAGGTACCATCTTTTTTTTTAATCAGATAAGCAATCAGTTCGTAGCTCACTTCATCAACAGCTGACGTCCGCACTGAGATTTAGATTTTCTGATGACCATCAAGCAAAAGAAAAAAAAATCCATCCGTGCTTATGTCACCCGATTTAATGCTACTACATTGGAGGTCTGAAACCTAGATCAATTCATCACCATAGCCGCACTCAAGAGCGGCCTTCAGAAGAATGATTTGCTATTCTTCCGAAAAAAAAAGTACCCCAGGGACTTCGTTGATATGCTAGCTTGGGCTGAAGGTTACGTTCGAGCAAAAGAGGCCTTCAAGGCCAAGGATGATGAAGCCTTTGGTAAGCAGCGAATCGATGAGCCAGATGGGCCCGTCGAGGAAGAAAAGTCAAGTGAAGCTCGATCGTGCTCCCAAACTTTCTCTGAGTGCAAGCGAGCCTGAACTCTTCCCCGGACTCAAAGGCAGGGAAGCCCAGACAGAAGGGCGCGGTGGGGTTCTCCCCAATGGAGATTTCATAACTACACCACTCTCAATGCTCCAAAAACTCAAGTGTTGATGAAAATCAGAGAGCAATTATCAAGATCGAAAAGAATGCGCTCTCACCCCAACAAGCACAGTCCTAACAAGTTCTGCCTTTATCATCGTGATCACGACCACGATACGAAGGAGTGTATCCAACTTCAAGATGAGATTGAGGAACTCATCAAGTGAGGTAGACTAGATTGATTTCTACGACGATGGCCTGAAGGATGGGAAGATCGACCAAGGGCATTGTCGCAGCTTGAGCCACCAAGGGGGGAGGATCAATAAGAAGATCGTCCACCTCTCAGCATCATCAACATAATCTTAGGGGGACTTCGGCAAGGAGAGGCCGGCGAACCTGAGGGATCAGTGAAGAGATGGAGGACTGAAGAACCCATAACCTTCACTGAGGCAGACACTCAGGGGATTCAGTTCTTCCACAATGATGCTGTTGTAATCTCTTTAAATATTATTGACTATGATGTACGCCGTGTTTTGATAGATAATGGAAGCTCGACCGACGTATTATTTTATGATGCTTTCTTGAAAATATCCTTACTCAATAACCACTTGGGGCCTATGAACTCTCTGTTGATAGGCTTCACTGGCAATGCCGTACCAATTGAGGGCATAATAACTTTGGTCGTGACTGCAGGGCAATGCCCGAAACTGGCTAAGGCACAAGTCGATTTTTTAGTCATAAGGACTCCATCCGCCTATAATGCTATACTCGGTCGACCTAGTCTAAATGCATTTTGGACAATGGTATCAACTTATTATTTAAAGATGAAGTTTTCAATAAGTCACGGGATCGAAGAGGTCAGGAGAGATCAAGCTTTGGCAAGGCACTGCTACTCAATCATCTTGCATAAGGAAGAATAGTTCGACCCTTATCCTATGATGGGCTGGATGTCCATGATGACCTCACTGAGGAGTGAGGCGAGCCTATGGAGGATCTCATTTCTGTACCCTTAAATAATGGGAACGTGAAGCACGCGGTGTAGATCGGCTCCAACTTGGGAGATGAGGTTTGAGAGCGACTCGTTATCCTCCTCAAGAAGAACACGAACGTCTTCGCTTGGGCCCTGATGGATATGCTAGAAATTGACGCCGAGGTCATGGAACATCGATTGGCCATTGATCTGAAGCATCGACCGATAAAAGAGAAGATGCGCAACCACGCCCCGGAGAGATAGAAAGCAATCGCCAAAGAAGTAGGCAAGCTCCTTAAAGCTGGATTCATCCAAAAAATTAACTATCTGATCTAGGTCTCAAACGTGATCCTCATAAAAAAGGCAAACAATAAGTGGAGGATGTATATAGACTTCAAAAAGCTGAACAAGGCCTGCAAAAAAATAGCTACTCTCTATCCGAAATTGATCAACTGGTGGATGCAACCTCGAACCACAAGCTCCTCACCTTCATGGATGCCTTCTCCGGTTATAACCAAATACGGATGGCACCGGAGGATGAGGAGAAAATTATTTGTATTACTGATCGTGACCTTTATTATTATAGGGTTATGCCCTTTGGACTCAAAAATACAGGGGCAACGTACCAGCACCTGGTCAACAAGATCTTCAAGGAGCAGATCGACTGCAACATGGAGGTATATGTGGATGACATGCTCGTCAAAAGTTGAGCTTCTACAGACTATCTTGTCGATCTTAAAGTGACCTTCAACGCACTCAGGAAGTACAAGATGAAACTAAATCCAACCAAGTGCATCTTTGATGTGACCTTTGGAAAGTTTCTGAGGTCTATGGTATCGAGGCACGGGATTGAAGTAAATTTCGAAAAAATTTGAGCCATTCAGAAGATGACTGCTCCAAAAATAATCAAAAAAATTCAGCACTTGACTGAAAAAGTGGCATCCCTAAATCGCTTCGTCTTGAGATCGATCGAGCGATGCATGCCCTTTTTTCGAGTTCTCAGGATATCAAAGAACTTCTGCTGGACGACGGAGTGCCAACGGATGTTTGAGGAGCTTAAAAACTACCTCGACTCACCCCCACTACTGGCAAAGCCCGAACCTAGAGAGAAATTATTTCTGTATCTAGTAGTCTTTCCGACGGCCCTGGCGGCAGTCCTGATCAAGAAAAAAGTGAAGATACAACGATCGATCTACTATGTAAGTCAGATCCTTAAGGATGCAGAGACCAGGTACTCTAGGTTAGAAAAATTAACTTACTCTCTTCTAATTGCTGCCAGAAGACTCCGACCTTACTTTCAGGAGCACATCATAACGATCCTCATGGACCAACTAAAAAAAGCAGTCCTACATCGAATGGATGCTTTCGAAAGAATCGCAAAATGGACGATCGAGTTCATAAAATTTGATATCAACTATCGACCCCGACCATCGATCAAAGCTTAGATATTGATAAATTTTGTAGTAGAATGTACCATTCCAGCTGAAGCCGAGCTTGAACAGAATGAGACCGATGCTCTGCTATCGCAACCGAGCCTTTCCGAGAAGAGTGTCGATCTTTTTGAAGGTTTTTGAGCTCTGTACGTGGATAGTTCATCCAACTCCATTGGAGCAGGTGCGGGATTAGTCTTAGTCAACCCCGAGGGAGTCATCACCAAGTACGCACTACGCTTTAAATTTTCTGCGACTAATAATGGGGCCGAGTATGAAGCACTGATCGCTGGATTTTCAATTAGTGGTCGGCCAGGTTAGTAGTAGCTACGAAGCACGAGAGAAAAGTATGATGAAATACCTTGAGAAAGTAAAGAACTTGACTTCGGCCTTCAGCTATTTTGGCATTCGATAGATTTCGAGGGCAGAAAATATAAGAGCCGACCTTCTCTCCAAGTTGGCCACTTCAGCCCCAATCGAGCTATCCAAAGAAGTATTTTTTGAGACTCTAAAGTGCCCAAGCCCAGAGGAATCATAGGTCCTTTTGCAAACGAAACTCGAGCCGAGCTGAATTGACCCGTTGGTTGCCTTCCTCAAGGAGGGAGTCCTTCCTCGTGATCCAAAAGAAGCTCGAAGACTCAGAAATCAAGCCTTTCAATATATTTTGTACAAGGGCAGGTTGTATAAGAGGTCGTATTCGCTATCGTTACTGAGATGTCTCCGATCTTCAGAGGCCGATTTTGCATTATGGAAAGTGCATGAAAAAATTTATGAAAGTCACGTAAGAGCCAGATCCTTATCACAAAAACTACTTCGGTAAGGATACTATTGGCCGATCTTATACCATGATTCCATGAAGTATGTTAAGAAATGTGATCGCTGTCAGAAGAATGCAACTATACAAAGACAGCCAGCCTCCAAACTTACTCTGCTAAGCGCACCTTAGCCATTCGCGTAGTGGAGAATGGACATACTTAACCCTTTTTTAATGGCATCCGGGTAGCGAAAGTTTCTCTTGATTGCATTGGACTACTTCACCAAATAGATTGAAGCTGAACCACTAGCAAAAATTACCGAGATCAAGGTACAGAATTTCGTGTGAAAATCAATAGTCTGTCGATTTGGTCTGTCCCGAATCCTCATAACAGATAATGGGCGACAGTTCGCTAGGATGAGATTCATCGAGTTCTGCGAAGATCTAAACATCTCTCACCACTTCACATCGGTAGCTCACCCATAGGCAAATAGGAAAGCTGAAGTGACCAATCAGACTCTGCTGTAAGGCATCAAGATAAGGCTCGATAGAGCAAAGAGGGCTTGGATGGACGAATTCTATCATGTCCTCTGGGCATACCGAACTACTCAAAACTCGTCGATTGAAGAAACACCATTCATCTTGGCCTTTGCCATGGAGGTAGTCATCCCGATTGAACTTAAGCTCCCATTAGCACGGGTCGTGGTCTTCAATGAGCAGCATAACCTGTAGGACCTTAGAGTCAATCTCGATCTACTGGAAGAAAAAAGAAAGAAAGTCCAGGTTCGGATGGCAGCCTATAGATAAAAGGTGGTCCGGTACTATAACACCAGAGTTAGAAGTAAGACATTTAGAGTGGAAGACCTAGTATTTTGATGAATCACTGTCTCTCAGCCTTAGAGCAAGGAAAAGTTTACCTCAAATTGGGAAGGCCCGTATAAAGTGGTGGAGGTCGTCTAGCCCAAAACTTATTGCCTAAAAAAGCTCGGAGGAATAATGCTTCTACGATCTTGAAACTCAGAAAATCTGAGGATATACTATCAGTAATTTTTTTTAAATAAAACTCTTTCATTTCAGCATTATTGTTTCTTGGTGCAAGAACTATGAGATGACAGGAAAGAAACAACCAAAAGTGGCCCATTAGAAACAGGAGGAAAACCTCATCCTAACACGAGCAAAGTCGAAGGCCTTGTTCATTTTAGATGAGATGGGAAGAGAGGCCTTGACAACGATTCTTATGTGCCCCCACAGTCCGTTAGGAATAGAAGGAGGACATCGTCCTAATGCGAGCAAAGTCAAAGATCTCATTCATTTTAGATGGGATGGGGGAGAGGCCCTGACAACGGCCTTTATGTGTCCCCACAGTCCATTAGAAACAAGAGGAGGACCTCATCTTAATGTGAGCAAAGTCGAAGACCTCATTTATTTTAGACGAGATGGAAAAAGAGGCCCTGACAATGACTCTTGTGTGCCCCCACAGCCCATTAGAAACAAAAGGAGAACCTCATCCTAATGTAAGCAAATTCGAAGGCCTCGTTCATTTTAGATGAGATGGAGGGAGAGGCTCTGACAACGGCCCTTGTGTGCCCCCACAGTCCATTAGAAATATTAGGAGAACCTCATCCTAACGTGAGCAAAGTCAAAGGTCTCGTTCATTTTAGATGGGATGAGAGGAAAGGCTCCGACGACAGCCCCATTGTGCCCGACGACAACAGAAGATAAGATCTTCTTCAACCTTGGTTGGAGATAAGATCTCCCCTGAGCTTCAACTACAACTTCAACCTCGACTGGAGATAAGGTCTCCCTCGAGCTCTAAAGTCTATAACAATAGGAGATAAGATCTCCTTCAACCTCGACTGGAGATAAGATCTCCCTCGAGCTCTAGAGTCTACATCATCAGGAGATAAGATCTCCTTCAACCTCGGCTGAAGATAAGATCTCCCTCGAGCTTCAGAGTCTACTTTATCAGGAGATAAGATTTCTTTCAACCTCGACTGGAGATAAGATCTTCCCCAAGCTTCGATGTTTACGTCAACAGGAGATAAGATCTCCTTCGACTGGAAACAAGATCTTCCCCGCTTCAACTTCAACTTCAACCTCAGCTGGAGATAAGATCTCCCCCGAGCTTTAACTTACAACTTCAACCTCGATTGAAGATAAAATCTCCTCCGAGGTTCAAAGTCTACACTAACAGAAGATAAGATCTCCTTCAATCTCGATTGGAGAAGAAATTCCCTCGAGCCTCAACTTCAATGTCAACCTCGGCTAGAAATAATATCCCCATGAGCTTCAGCTTCAACATCGACCTTGACTGGAGATAAGATCTCTCCCGAGCTTCAACCTGAACTAGTGCAGAGCCCTGAAGAGAACTTCAACAGTCATCCTTTTTGTACTCTCTTCCTTCGAGTTTCAAACTCGAAAGTGGGGGGACTATTGTTGAGGATAAACTCCGCTCCCACCGAAGTCCAGTCTGGTGCTTAACCTAATGCGACTGATAATCACGAAAGAGCTTCAATCAAAAATTCTCTCTCCAGCGGTCGAACTCATTCAGTGGCGGAACTTCCTCAGCGATCGAGCCCCAGCCGAACTCCTTCAGTGGTCGAGTCCCAACCAAACTCCCTCCGGATCCCTCCTTCAGTCGGCCTTCTATGAGAGTCGAACTTCTTCTGGATTCCTCCTTCAGTCGGGCTTCTACAAGAGCCAGACTCCTTTCAGATTCCTCCTTCAGTCAACTTCTAAGAGAGCCAAACTTCCTCCAAATTTCTCCTTCAGTCGGACTTCTATGGAAGCCGAACTTCCTCCAGATTTTTTCTTCTGTCGGGCTTCTACGGGAGCCGAACTCTTTTCCGATTTCTCCTTCAGTCGAATTCCTACAGGAGTCAAACTCCTTTCGAATTTTTTCTTCAGTCGAATCCCTACAGGAGCCAAACTCTTTTCAAATTTTTTCTTCAGTCAGAATCCCTACAGGAGCCAAACTTCTTTCGAGCTCCTCCTTCAGTCGGACTTCTATGGGAGCTGAACTCCTTCTGAATTTCTTCTTTAGTCAAATTCCTACAGGAGTCGAACTCTTTCCGAGCTCCTCCTTTAGTCGGACTTCTACAAAAGTCGAACTCCTTCCGAATTCCTCCTTCAGTCAGGCTTCTACAAGAGCCAAACTTCTTTTAAGTTTTTCCTTCAATCAGACTTCTATAGGAGTCAAACTCCTTCCAAATTTCTCCTTCAGTCGGACTTCTATGAGAGCCGAACTTTCTTCGGATTCCTCCTTCAGTCGGACTTCTATGAGAGTCAAACTCCTTCCGAATTTCTTCTTCAGTCATGTCTCTACAGGAGCTAAACTTCTTCCGAGCTTCTCCTTCAGTCGGACTACTATAGGAGCCAAACTTCTTCCGCATCTTTTCTTCAATCAGATTTTTACAAGAGTCGAACTCCTTCTAAGCTTCTCCTTCAGTCGAACTTCTATAAGAGCCGAACTCCTTTTAGACTCCTCCTTCAGCTAGCGTTCCTCCTGGATAATCCTCTCTAGCCGTATTTCCTTTAGGAGTCCGAACTCCTCTGAAATTGATATACGTCAAAGCTCTTCATCCCTCTATGCGGTTCCGAGTGACTCAGTATCGAATGACTGCAGTCGTCACTATCAGTCTGCCGCGGGCGACAGTGATCCACTATCGGGTGGCGATGGCTGTCACCATTAATCTGCTGCAGGTAGCGCTATAGACGGCGTCTCCCTCCATGACTGACTCTTTTAGACCTCGAGCGATCCATTACCAAGCAGCTGCAGCTGTCACCATCAATCCGCTATAAGCTCTGCCTATAAAAAGGGATCATCTAGATATATTTTCTCTAGGCTCTCTTCTTCTTTTCGAAACTCTGTTGAACTCTTGTCTGAACACTCCATTTCTGTTGATCAGAAGAGTTGACTTGATCGTCGGAGGGTCCTATCGAAACCACCACCACCAACTCCGAACGAAATTTTATTTTGCAGATCACCGACGGCGACCTCATTTTTCTTGATTTCAGCTCAATCCGATATCAACCAGATTCTGCAACAATAATATTCAAATCTGATTGTGATTCCAGACATTAAAACCAAATGCATCAGGAGTAGCCATTTTGATTGTCGTTTTAATTCATTCCAATTTCAATTTTGACTGCAAACCAAACATAATTTTTTTAAATTTTTTCTCATATTCTTAATAAAATTTTATTCAATCACCACATCATGATCATGGATCAATATAGTCTCATCCTTTAAATCCATCCAAGACGTTGGAGGTGACAAGTCTACCCATATTTATTCAAAGACACGTTACAGCACCATGACCCACACTCATTAGAGTAATTCTTTCTAAATTGCTTGCGATGTAGAAAAAATGATGTGGAGTACACCAGATTATCCCATTCCAACATGTAGCTCTTGCTTTTCAATAAGCATTTAATGCCCCGCGGTACTTGAAATTTTGAATAATAAAAATATCCCTTTAAAAAAATTATAACATCCATTTACAAAAATTATGATATTCTTTCACAAAAATTATGACATCTTGCAGAATAAATGGCATTTTATTCAAGGTGTCATAATTTTTATGAACAGATGTCATAATTTTTATGAAGAAATGCCATAATTTTTTAAAAGGGCATATTCATTATTTTTTACTTCCATACCATATTATGACACTCATTCACAAAAATTATGACATCTATTCACAAAAATTATGACATCCCTGCAAAAAATATAGTATTTTATTCAGAATATCATAATTTTTATGAATAAATGTCATAATTTTTGTGAAGAGGTGTTATAATATGATGGAAAAAGAAAAAAATAATGAATATGTATGAAAAGAATATTGTAACATTCCTTCATAAAAATTATGACACTCATTCACAAAAATTATGACACTCCTTCATAAAATTATGACGCTCCTTCATAAAACTATATTTTCTGCAGGATATCATAATTTTGTGAACGAATATCATAATTTTTATGAAGAAATATTATAATATGATGGAAAAAAAATATTGAATATGTTTGAAAAAAATATTATGACATTTCTTCATAAAAATTATAACATCCATTCATAAAAATTATGATACTTCTTTATAAAATTATGACATTCCATTCCAAAACTATATTTTCTATAAAGATGTCATAATTTTATGAAGATGTATTATAATTTTTGTGAATAAGTATCATAATTTTTTAAAATAAATATTTTTATTATTTAAAAATTTAAATACTATAAAATATTAAATATCTATTAAAAAATATAATTATGTGTTCTAATGAGATGCGCATGATGTACTCCAAGTCATTTTTCAACAATACAAAAATCACTCCACTCGTTTTTCAACAATACAAACTAAACGAAATTTTGTTCATTACCAAACCCGCTGAAATCCTCGAACGGTGGATTGACAATGGAGAACCCACCATCCACCACCACCAGGTTATGCCCACTCATGTACCTCGAGTCATCACTCGCCAGATAAAGCACAGCATTGGCGATATCCTCCTCCTTGAACGCGACCCCCTTGAGGTTGGCCACCCTGCCCATGGCTTCCTCGAAGGCCTCCTCGCTGAGCCCGGCACAGCTCGTGGTCACCGACGTGGCGACTCCCGCCGGCGAGACGCAATTGACCCGGATGCCGAACCGGCCCAGCTCGGTGGCCGTGTTGGTGGTGAGCGCCACTACTGCTTTCTTGGAGCAGGTGTACGCATGCGAGGCCACTCCGCCGATGACGGCGGCCATGCTCGACATGTTGACGATGACCCCCTAGCGGGCCGGGGTCATGACCCGGGCCGCGTGCTTGGTTCCGAGGAAAGAGCCGACCAGGTTGACGCCGAGGATCCGCTCGAACTCGGCCTTCTCCGTGTGGAGAATATCTTGGCTGTTTGGCCCCCAAATACCTACGTACGTACGTTAAGCAATCCATTTGTATATAATTTAGCGGATGGTAGTTTCCAAGCTAAGAGATGGAAGCTATGCTTCATTGATAAGAGGAATAGGGACGATATTAATTACCGGCATTATTGAACAAGATGTCGAGCTTGCCAAACTTTGTGATGGCGTGGTCAACGGCTCGGTTGATGTCGTCTTCGTTAGTGACATAACAGTGGATGAAGGAAGCAGCCGGCGGCCGGAGTTCATTGCAAAGTGCTTCGCCGAGCTCATCTTTGATATCGGCGATGACGACCTTTGCACCATGCAGGCAGAAGAGCCTAGCGGTGCATTCACCAATGCCGCTGGCGCCACGTGTGATGAGGGCAACCTTTCCGGCTAACCTGCAGATGTTAATTACCTCAGAATGCAAGACTAGCAACCTTTTTTTTTTTTCTCCCTGCTTGTCTTCTAATATTTTTTTTTTGGCTTAATCAGTGTAATGTTCGGACGGACTGGTGAAGCACACCGTTATCCTCTGCTTTGGTTATGGACAATCCTTTCCAAGTTGGGGACGGATCTTTTGCTGTGTACCACATGATGAATGGCCACACGTGGATGCACGCCACACGTAGCCATGTGCAACTGTCCATCATATGATGAATAATATGCATGATGTATTGCACTGTACGGTGCATCACGTGAATCCGCATCCTTTCAAGTTTCAGATTTCAACTGAATTTAAAGAAAGAATCACCTACTGCAGAGTGTATTAATTTGTGATTCATATTATAGCAGGGCCGGTGTTTATTGGCATGCTTCCTAGCGCCATTGTAACTATATTTTTTTGGTGACTATTGAACGATCACCAGAAAGATAGCCATAAGCTCATTCTTTGGTAGTAATTTATCAAAAGATCAGGTGAACTCACTAAATGTATGGAAAGATTAATTATTATATTTACATATACGATCATTTATTTGGAGAACATGAAGAACATATTAACAAATTCTAAAACTTTCTATGGTATAATTTTTGCTTGATTCCATCACTTGAGTGTAATATGGAAAATCATTTGCTCGGCAAAGAAATTGTAAATAAATAAATAAATAAATAAAACCTATCAGTAAATTGAAGAATACTGTTAGTATAGCTACAACAGGTTCATTTGTAGTCTTCAGATTGTGAATACTTCTGATGGTGAATGAATTGAAGAAAGCATTAATTTGCATGCGGCATCATTACAATCAGGACTCGCTAAATGTGTCATGCACCAAGAGAAGATGCTTAACCTTCTTTGCAGATAACAAATCTGCTGCCTTAATTAGTAGGAAGCTTGATGCAATCTTTCCCGAATTTGGATGGTTCACATCCCTTAAAGAGGCAAAATAGGCACTCCAACACGTATCAACATTTTCTTTGGTAGTTAGATGAGGTAACAGGCCGAATTTGTTATGTGCAAATGTTAATGAATCATCAATTAGTAGGTCGATCGTGCTTAATGCTCCAAAATTATCCTATAGTGACAGAGAATCAGAGTATCCTTTCTTTAGCTTAACTTTGTAGAATTCCACATCGGCATCCACAGGAGCTAAGACCAAAGGAAACGTACATGTATGCTAACTTTTATAGGACATTAGCTCAAAATTATTCATTTCACTCTCCAGTTCCTTGGTACACCTTCCCTCTCGTTTACCCTGCCAATGCAAGGGCACTGGTAGAGTATTATAAAATGATTCCAAATCTATGAACTTTCAATAATTACTTATTCGCATGGATCATATTTTGCAATCTTGCCCTCTTGGGTTAGTTAGTTCTACTTCTTCATAGCATGATTGAGGAAGATTCTTAGATTCGACGTGGACCACTAAATAGGATATGGGAGTAAGATCCTCCGCATCAAAAAAATTTGAGTCATAAGTTAAACTTTCAAAAAGCCAATATCTGCTCGAGATGATATTTTTTGAAGAAAATTGAATAATTTTTCAAGATCTATGATATAACGTACTTTTAAGGGATGGCGCTGCAAGTAATCAGATCTAAATTATATCATTTGAGGTCTAAAAAGGACCAATCAAATTGAGAGTTTCTTTTTTTTGGATAAGATTTCGATCGTATTTATCTCGTAATCCAAGAAGAATTAAGTGAAATGATAAAAAGAGAATTGATTTTAAAATTTATCTTTCAAAGAATTTTAATTTTTTCCAATTTATTTTACTAATTATATCTATTTTAGAAAAAAAACTTTCATTAAAATAAGAATAAAAAATTTAATCTAAATTATACAAGAAAAGATCTCATCATTATAAATAAAGATCATGTATCTCGATTTTAGATCATCAATAAAAAAAAAAGAAGAATTAAATTTTACTTTCATGATTTTTTATTTTATTTTAAATTTATATTAAAAATTTGGGTTGAATGGATTGAGAAAATTTTCTTTCTCTTCAATCAATCGAACTATAGCATCATTGGGTGAAGTTGGATTAGCTTTGCTTATGACAGAGGAGGAGATCTTGACTACGCGATGAAGTCAATAAAAACAGAGAAGAAAACTTGCTTGGAAGGAGGAACAATTTGACTGGGAGCCGGGAACTGGAGTTACGGATATCTTAGATCAAGTACTTCAGCGTCCAATCTTTTTGAGGTAGCCTCGGCGTCAAATGAACTTTGGAAAAAAGAAAAAAAAAAAAAAAAAAACAAGACAAAAGAACAGGAAGAGGAAATTGGCATGATATGAAATAAAGCTTACTTTCCAGCAACGTCCAATGACTTTGTCCGGCTTCCCATGGCTTGTGATTTGACAGTCGCCGTTCACAAATTGCTTGAAAGGAGCGATCGCTTGAGGAAAAGATAAATAGAGCGGCTCGCAGAGTTTGGATTCCGATCTCTCTGGGCACAGCATGGAGCCAGGTAACATCAAATTACAACTTAACAGTTAGGTTGAATAATTTCAGTATTAAAGTTGGTAATAAACTATCTTTCTAGCGCGTGAGGCCTCCCAAGAAAGAACAAATACGCGTTAGGTACATAGTTAAGGACATATCAAATGGTACCCGTAGGATATGTACAGTTGCACATAATTATAGACATAGTTTTTATTGGGAAGATTCTATTTTTCTTGTGTTCTTTCCCAACACCAAGTCAGGACAAATTCAGCGTTGGGTTCGTCTGGTTTTGGTAACAGTCATGTCAAAATTTATTTGTGTCGGTTGTTCAGCAAAATATTAAGATTTTAATCTAT
The DNA here is from genome assembly GCA_006176705.1 of Cocos nucifera. NCBI lineage: Eukaryota > Viridiplantae > Streptophyta > Magnoliopsida > Arecales > Arecaceae > Cocos > Cocos nucifera. The sequence goes on from QRFJ01000044.1 coordinate 2,932,728, forward strand.
CACTCAAACAAGTTTATATATATATATTTAATATTTTTATTTTATTATTGATATACTAATTTATTCAACCAAAAAAATTAATAAATAAAATATTAGAAAGAACCACCGAACCTACCGCTAACTCTTGTCCACGGTATTTTAACGGAGTGCTCTACCATAGAGAAGGCCATCCCGTCTGCAGCCATTTTTTGCTTTCGATGGATGTACCTAGTGCACGAAGAACTATCCTCTCTAAAATATCCTGTACAGGAGGGGTATAGTTGCCGTTATCAAACCACTGTAGTAGAATTGCCCTGTATGTAGATAAAATCGGTCCTCAGGACCAGCCTCCCATGATGTCCGTCCATGCCGCCCTCTTCCTGAGGAGGTATTAAAGATTGTGATCCCACTAGCAACTATAATGCTAAAATGCAGGCCTCTGATCATGAACCTCTCTTCATTTCCGCTGCCACCAACAATTATACTGCCATCAAAATTAGTTGGATAATACTTTCTACGCCATCAACGTTATAAAAATATAGACATGAAATGCACCATACTTTTTGATTGATCCATCTAAAATCTTCGTAGCTTGACGTGATGGCTATCTTTTCACATCCAACTAGAATTTTGATGCTGCGAAGAAAATAAAGATAGGAGAGTTCCATCGCTGAATAAAATTAATATTTATAATAATATATTTTTAAATTTTGCATGATGAAATTGCTCTTTTTCTCCAAAACAAAATATTTTTAATATTTTACAGTCTGATTAGATATTATGGGGGCTGCATCTCTCTCTTCTTCCATTCTCTGAGCATCGAATACTGTATTTCTCTTTCTTCTTTCATTTTCTGAGCGTCTGGATATCCAAAATTTAGTCCACAGGAATCATTGCATATCCAAGGTTATCTTATCCAACCAACATGTTCTACCCATTAAGAAGTAAAATACCATTTGTAGATTCCTTATTATAATTTTTTTTGTAGTTCTTTTGATACAGCAGCTTCTTTGGTAGTTAAACGAAATTAATGTATTAGGCATATTTAAATTAGACTTCTTTTTTCAGTTTTAAAAGTTAATGTCATATAAAATCCTACCGAAAGTCATATAGTAAGTCTTGATGTCATGATTTCTACCCAGAATAGTTTTTGACATGTCATAATGACATACAAGGTCAAAAATAGGCATAATATTATGAGATTATAGGTCAAAATTATGACATCTAGTTGGCAAAATGCCTTCCAAAATTATGACATCGGGGATGTTTCTGCGTTTCTTGATATTTCTGTTCTAGGATATCATAATTTTGATCATTAATGTCATAATTTTGACATAGGATTATTTTTATTCCAAGATATCATAATTTTGATTCTTAATAGTATAATAATAACAAAATTATGACATCTTGAAATAGAAACATCCCTAATTATAGAATTATGACATCTTGTATCAAAATTATGATATTAATAATCAAAATTATGATATTCTGAAATAGAAACATCATGGAATGCAGAATTATAGCATCCTATGTCAAAATTATGATATTAAGGATCAAAATTATGACATCCTGGAATAGAAGCAAAGCCAAACATAAAATATTTACATCTTATGTTAAAATCATGATATTAAGGATCAAAATTATGACATCTAAAAGGAAAAATATTTCGAACGCAGAATTATGACATCCTATATCAAAATTAATATTAAGGATCAAAATTATAACATCGTGGAACCAAAACATCTCCGAATGTAGAATTATGATATAAATGATCAAAATTATTACATTGTACGTTAAAATTATGACTTTCTGTATACAAAATTCTTTCAGATGAAAGTTATAGACATTATTATGATAGCTGTTCAAAATTATGATATTTCAAGTAAAAATTATGACATCATGTAGCTAAAATACTTTCTGAATGTAGTTTTTAATATTATTATGATATTCTATATCAAAGTTATGACATCATTTTTTACTAGGATATCATAATTTTGGTATAGGATTGGGTTCTGACGTTTTTATGACATCCTAGATTAAAATTATGACATAATATACTATAGAAAAATATAGAATTAACAATTATTTTCTATCGATGCTTTTTGGAAGCATCGATAGGTTGCGCTAACCTGCCGACGCTTTTAAAAAGCATCATTTTTTAACAATGCGTAAAAGTATCGTAAAATTTCAGCATTGTCAATGCCAATATTTTTAGAAAAAGCATCATTAAATTAAGAAATTATCGATGCTTTTTTGCGTCATTATTTAATGGCGCTAAAAAGCATCGTTAGGTTCGCTTAATCCGCCCCCCGATTCTCCCTTGCCCTAACCTATCTACCATCCCCCACCCTTTCCTCCCATTCCCCTGTGCCCTAATCTCCTTCCCACTCCCGACCCCCATCTCCACTGATTCTCTACCGCCGGCGTCACACCCACCGTCCACACCGCACCGCCATCCACAGCTCCCTTCTGCTGCCGCATCCATCCACGTCGTCCATGCCGTATGCCATCCACCCTCCTTGAGACCACTCCACCGACCCTCCTTCCTTCCTGGCGGCCGTCTGCATAAGCCCAAAAGACACCCCCAATCCCCCTCCCTGATTCAACCGCATCCCACCATCCCCCTTCCCGACGTCGCACCCCACTGCCCCCCCAACCCGGCCATCGATCCAGCCGACACCCATCCCTGGCCCTCCCAGCGAGGCATGCTCCTTGGCCTCCTTCCCCTCTACTGTCGCATCCGTCCACACTGCACCCGCACCATCCATGTCGTATGTCGTCCACCCTCCTTGAGACCATCCCACCGGCCCTCCTTTCCGCCCGGCGGTCGTCTGTGCAAGCCCAAAAGCCCCCCCGATCCCCCTCTCCGATGCCACACCCTACTTCCCCCCGGCCTGGCCACCGACCCAGCCGACACCCATCCCCGACCCTCCCAACGGGCCGTGCTCCTTGGCCCCCTTGCTCTTCAACCGCACCGCCTCCCTTTTAGTCATCGGTGCTTCTCCACACCCCTCACTCTCCGACCTTTGGTATATAATTTAAAAATTATTTTTTAAATATATTTTAGATAATTTAAAATAGATAAAGTATATATTAATTATTGAATATCATATTTTTTTATTGAATGCAGGTATTTGATGAAAACAATATCATCTAGTATTTTTTCGTATTATTATCCATTATAAATAATTTATTTTTTTAATAATATTTTATTTTTTAGATTGAAAGATTATTCTCATGTATGGTATTATTTAGAAGTATACATAGTAGTTAGAAAATTTAGATAATATTTTAATTATTTTTATTAATTATTTTTAGATTTGATTGTGATGTCTCAGCTTTTGATGGCTATACTGATTTTAGGAAAGAGATTATTTATTTTCTTATATATGAAAATTTTGAATGACTTAGAAAGATTAATTTTGTTGATCTTTTGAGTCTTTAGTGAGGATTTATTTGATAATGATTTGGTTATGATACATGCCAATCCTAAGGATTTATTTTGTTGATTCTTTGTTATTTGGTTGCCATCGGATAATTATCTAATTGAGTTGTTAAAAGTTTATGGCACAGTGCATAATATTTAATTAACATGCATGAGACTTGGATCTCGGCCTTGCATGCTCGGATCTTTGGTCCCAGTTGGTGCCTAAGGCATCCAGCCCTATGCGCTCAGGCCAATGGAAGATGCCAGGTAATATTAATTATGAATTAATTTTAAAAGAATTTGCATTGCATAGAACCATAGACCCATCTTTTGATTAATGTACATATTCTATTATATCCGTATATTTATTTATTTTTGTATGGATAAAGAAATTATGTACATTGATCAATTGATTGTCTAGTATGAATAGTTTGAAAAATGAGAGTAATTCTATAGGTCATTACAATAATCAAATGGTATATTGAGGGTTTGAAAAAAATTTTGGACGATATTTTTTTTTTGTTCTCCCTATATGAGAACTAAGAGAAAATGCTGTCAAAATTTTTTTTGGCTCTTGTTGCATATCGTTTGATTGCTGTAATTGACCTATAGAATTAATGCATTTTTTGAATGAGATAGGACCTTCTTTACCTATTAGTTGATGATAGCAACCATTTACTATGTAAATCATATTATATCTAGATGTATTTTTGAGTCTTCAAGTTTTATAATGAACTACAATAGCTGTTATTTTTTGAATTTTATGAAATGACTGATATTTTTTACTCATTGCATTAATATAGATTGTATAATTTTTCTTATTTTTAGATAAGTTGCAAGTTCGATCATTTTTATCCTATAATGGACAAAAGTTGGATAAATAAATCAAAAAATAGTAAAGAATATTTAGAAGGCGTTCATGACTTCATTAAATTTGGTATGGAGAAAAGTAGTTTGAATGAAAAGATTTTTTTTGTCCATGTTAGAAATGTGTAAATGGTTCTTCTTTAGATCCATAAATTGTTGAAGAACATTTGGTATGGAATGGTTTTTTAAGAAGTTATACCGACTGAATTTTTCATGGAGAATCTATATTGCCATCATCATGTAACCAACCCCTGACTCATTTTGGATCCACAAGCCTACAAGACAATTCTGCAAGAGATGATGATATAAGAGGTTTGATCATAGATGCTTTTGGACTTGGTGTTCAAAATTTTGGAGAATCCAGTAGTATATATGAAACAATTGGGATGTATGTTAACTGATTCTACTTTTTATTTATATAAATGCTATAATTATTTATGATGTATATAATTTAGGAGAATCCAATAGTATATATGAAATAATTTGGACAGAATTTGAAGGAAACACTACTGCTTAATTATTATTGATAATAATTATTTATGATGTATATAATTTATATTAATTATTATATTATTTTACTTCATATATTAACTAATTCTATTTTTTATTTATATAAATGCTAGGTGATATCATATGCCGTAGGGGATGATATGCTAGTGTGGACTTTCAGTTTTCATAGACAGAGGCTGGTACGTCTTCTTCAGTGCAGTAGCCTGAGGCTAGTTCAACTGCACAGCATTCTGAGTCCTATCCTTCTTCATTATTAGTACAGCACGATCCTCCTGTTCATTAGCCAGATGATGAGATATACGTTTAGGATATATATTATCTTTCATGTTATTTTATTTTATATATTTATGATATCATTATTTTTATGTATTTTTTGCACATGGATCTGAGAGAGTATGCCCTAGACGTAGATCCATAGTAGTATGAGATGTGTGGCAAATGCGTGAGGATGAGAGAATTATTGTAGAGTACAATCAGCTAGGTCAGTCAGTTAAGAAAGTTGCATGTTTATTTACTTCATTTTTGGGGACTGTTTCTCGGAGGCCTCAGCTATGTCCATTGGGCTATGCAAAATGGAATGACATGCTTCCAACGTACAAAATTGAGCTCCTCCGAGTGATAGAGATAATGAACTGATGTTCATACTATATATTAATTATTAATCATTTATATAATTTATTTTATTTAACTTTTTTTTTGTAGAGCAAGTTTGTTCTTCCTCCATCCACTCATGATTTTGTAATGAAGTCTCTCAATCGCAAATAGAAAGAATATAGAGCACAATTGAAATAAGACTATATGAGACAGGGTATGACAGAGGAGGATGTTGCTAGGAATTATCCTCCTGATGTACCTCCTCATTAGTGGATGGAGCTGGTTCATTATTGGTCTTTCGAGAGGGCACAGATATATTATTGATTCATTATCTTTTTTTTAAAATATTTTATAAAAATATTAATTTATATTGTATATTATATATTATACATATAATGTCCTTCTTTACTTTATTTTATAGACTTATTCTGTTATTGGTAGAGCTGCACGAGCAGCTCAGTCTGTTCTTCATACATCAGGGTCAAAGAGTTATGCACGACTTCGATAGAAGTTTGTATGTTCCTTAAATTTTTATAATTAACTTATAATTTTTATATTAAAATATTTATATAATTAATATCATTATGTATCGTAGATCATGTCTGTATCATGATACTCATATTTTTTAAAAAAAATCATTATAACTATTTGCTTAAAATTAAAATTATTTATGCAGGTGGATGAGCATGGGAGGAAATTCGATAAAGTGGAGTTTTATCTAATGACTCATACTCATCAGGATAGTACTTTTATTTGGGATGAGTCGAGAGATTTATATGTATGGCATTATTAATATTCTATTTTATGCAATGATTTTAGTTTAATTTTGTTAGCTATTAATGTATAACTCTTATTTTCAAAATAAATATAGGAGAGGGCTACATCTCTCATTGCAGAGCGTGAGGACAAGTCCGCAGCATCTACGCAGCAAAGCCATATCGAGGTCGAGGTATTCATAGAGTTGATGGGACTAGAATGCTACGATCGAGTGAGGGGTTATAGAGTAGGAGTCACCCCCACTCAGTTATCTGAGGTGAGTAGATATACGCAGCATGCTGCAGTAGATGCTCAGGATTCACGCATCCGCAGACTTGAGACGGAGATACAGGAGATTAGACAGAGTCGTGCCGCTGAGATGGAGATGCGATAGAGCCATGCCGAGATGCAGGCCATGAGGAGACAGATTGATCGGCTTACATCTTTATTAGAGATGTATGGCCCATCTCAGGTAAACACATATTATTAAATATATATTTTTATATTAATTTAATGATCTATAAATTTTTATTTATAGATTTGTAAATCAAGCTTTTCATATGTTTCTTGTAGGCTCCTGGTACATCAGGCATCCGTCGAGACGGCGACACGTCATGTTGAGACAGTAACGACCATCCGCCTACAGATGGACATCATTTTATTTCTATTATAGTCTTATATTTTTTTATGCTTTGAGTTTGTTGAACTCTTGATTGTAATGGATGATTAGTACTTTATTTTTATTTATATAAAATAATGTCTTTTGATTAAATTTGCTATTTATGTTTGCTTTTGATGTGAATGATGGTGATTGTACATGTTTATGTTTTAATAATTGATATAATTTTATACAAAAATTTTTGTACTCTTTTTTTCTGTATATAAAATCTATATATATATATATATATTTTGTTAAAAAAATTAACGATGCTTATAAGCGTCGCTAGTGACTTAATTGGTGATGCTTCTAAAAGCGTCTTGGTAGAGTATAGGATGCATTATCATTAACGATGCTAACAAGCATCAGTAAAATTTAAATTTATAACGTTGTAAAGCGTCGTTAGAAAATATTGTGATGCTTTTAAAAAGCATTGTTGCTTTTCGTCTCCACTCTTACATATGCGATGCTTTCGCAATACTTTTTGAAGCATCATGGATCTTATTTCTGATGCTTATTAGCATCATAAAATGCCATTTGTAGCATTATCTTTTACCATTTTCACTATGGTGATGGATCAAAATTATGACATTGTAGGTCAAAATTATGATATCATGTTGGTAAAAGATCTTTCGAAGATAGTTTTGATAATATTATAATATTTTGTATCAAAATTATGATATAATATAATATAATGACAAAAATACCTATCAAAAGATGATTTTATCATATTTTATGATATTATAGATCAAAATTATGACATCGTAGCTTAGAATTATGACATCATATTGGTAAAAATCTTTTCGAAGATAGTTTTGACAATATTAGGATATTCTATATCAAAATTACAACATGATATATTAATATTATGACAAAAATACCTATCAGAAGATCATTTTATCATATTTAATGATATTATAGATCAAAATTATGACATCGTAGCACTACTACAAAAATGAGCTGTGGCAGTGCATACTATGACAGCGATTTTTGAAACCACTGTAATAGACTCTATAACAATAATTTTATAGAACCACTATAATAGATCCGACCTATGACAGTGGTTACAATGAACCGCTACCATAGATTCGATCTATGGCTGTGATTATAATGAACCGCTGTCATAGGTCGGACCTATTATAGTGATTCTTTTTAACCATTGCCATAGGTTGGATCTATTGCAGCGATTCTATAAAACCGCTGCCATACCTTATTGTGATATTTTTGCTTTAAATATTGCATAATTTTAAAATTTAATATCTATCTTCACCATTCATTATCTAAATAATTACCATTAGAGTGTCATCATAAAAGATCATTTCGATCCGATGGCCCCAGCTTCATCGATTAGAAAAATTTGATTTCGACGACTACGAACAATGACATGATGATATGATAAATGAAGATCTTCGATCGATCCAAAAATCTACAACGATGATCTTGATGATATTTATAGCATACTATCAAAATTTTACTTTAATCAAATATCATTATCATGATTAAGTTAGTATGAAATGATTTTGACCGTTAAATAAGAAATAAGCGATCAAAAGGCTAAACGACATTCGATTATGAGATAATTTTTTTCATAAATGATCATGGCCACTACTTTAATCATTTTGATGGTGGTGATTATAAAATTTAATTCATGGGTCTACGAATGATCCAAAATTATACGTCGCTTGATAACCATTCTTAAACTCCGTTGGTAGTTATGCTCGTGCTTTTATAATATCTACTTAACATGAATAGTTCATACAAAAATAATTAAAATTTTATGATTATCACTATATAAAATCATTAAAATTATAGCAAAGATCATTTAACTAAAAAATTATCTCATAATCGAATGCTATTTAGCTCTTTGATCATTTGTTTCTAATTTAACGGCCGTACTAACATGATCATGATAATGATATCCGATTGAAGTAAAACTTTGATAATATGCTATAAATATCATCAAAATTATCATTATAAATTTTTAGATTGATCGAAAGTCTTCATCTATTAGATCATCGTATCGTCATTCGTGATCTTTGAAATCAAATTTTTCTGAACAATGAAGCTAAGGCCATCGGATTGAGACGATCTTTTATAACGATACTCTAATGATAATTATTTAGATAATGAATAATAAAGATAGATATTAAATTTTAAAATTATATAATATTTAGAGTAGAAATTAATTTTTAATCTATGGCAATGGTTCAGAAACCGCTACCGTAGGTTATGTTAAAATTTTTCAAATCTCTCGTGCATTCTATCTTTCTCTTTCTCTCTCCCTCCTTGCTCTCTGCCGTTGGTGAGACCCTACCCCTCTCCTTCCCTAGTCGATGTCGCCCCTCCTTTCCTTCCGGCCACCCCCGCCTCTTGATGCCCCCCTCTTCCCCGCTCGCCCCCCATCCCCGGGCCGCCCCTTCCCATCACCGTGCACCCCCCTCCCCCGACCCTGCCACCCACACTCCCGAGCCGTCACTCCCCATCACCGCGCACCCCCTCCCCTAGCCCTTCACCCCCACCTCCCGAGCCACTCCTCCCCATCGCCGCGCTCCCCCTCCCCCGACCCCACCACCCCACCTCCCGGGCTGCCCCTCCCCGTCATCGCGCACCCACCCTCCCCCTGCCCTGCCACCTCCACCTCTCGGCTGCTCCTCCCCATCGCCGTGCACCCACCCTCCCCCGACCCCACCACCCCACCTCCCGGGCCACCCTCCCCATCGCCGCGCCACCACCCTCCCCCGACCCCACCACCCCACCTCTCGGGCCGCCCCTTCCCTGTCACCGTGCACCCCCCTCCCCCGGCCCTACCACCCCCACCTCTCGGGCTGCCCTTCCTGTCACCGCGCACCCTCCCCTCGCCCCCTCCCCGACCGCCCCTACCTATCGGTGCCCCCTTCCCTCCTTGCTCAATCCCCCAGCTCCCATCACTCCCACCCCTCGGCCACCCCCTCCCCCGGCCTCCCCATCACAGCACATCTTTAGGCCACCTCTTCCTCTCTCTCCTCTCTTTCTCTCTCTTTCCTCTTTTTTTTTCTCTCTCTTCTCTCTCTATCTCATTATCTTATTTTTATTTCGCAGGTTATCTCTAGCATTGTCATCTTCCTCTAGCATCATTATCGGTGATCCTTGAAGCTTTCGATGCGACCCCCTCTCCATAGCCGTAGGTATAATTTTTTTAATTTTATAGTATTATTTATTAATCACTTATAATATTTATAATAATTTTTAGAATATTTAGAATAAATATTATAAATATTTATTATAAATATTATAATTATCTACATGTCGTGGGTTCTAGATCGTGCCATGGTGGTAGCCTTGGGTCGTACCATATCGACGATGGTGAACAATCCTTGGGCCATGCCGGCTGATAAGAAAATCATTACTGGCGGGTTCTGAACTGTGTCAGTGGTCGTGAGCTATGCCGGCTGCTAAGAGAATCCTCATCCCCATCGATGGGTTCTAGGCCATGCCCTCGACCATAGGCCATGCCGGCTGATAAGAAAATCATTATCGAGAAATTTTGGATCGTGTTGATGGCCATGAGCTGTACCAATCGTTAAGAGAATCCTCATCTCCATCGGTGGGTTTCGGGCCATGCCCACGATCGTAGGCCGTGCCGACCGCTAAGAGAACCCTCGACTACTAATAGAAAGTAAAATTATTTATTTCTCATCCTTAATTATTTATAGATGTAATTCATATTGTAGAATTTATTGCATAATATTTTATGAATGTTTATATCTTGTTGTTTTTGTTTATTGCATTGCATAATGATAGACCCGTCAATTGATTAGTGTACATAATCTCTGGCATCTGTACATTTATATGTAATTGTATGGATGAGAGAATTATGTATAATGATTAATTGATTATCTAATTTGAATAATTTAAAAATTATAAATAATTTTATAGATAATTATGGTAATCAAATGTTATGCTAAAAATTTTGAATAAAATTTTAGACAGTATTTTTTTTAATTCTTTCTACATGGAAGAACTAAGAAAAAATACTGTCAAAATTTTATTCGATCTCTGTTGCATATCGTTTGATTACTATAATAAATCTATAGAATTAATTTAATTTTTGAATAGGATAGGATCTATTTTTACCTATTAGTTGGTGATAGGATGCATTTATTGTATATCTAAAAATAATATTTAATATGAGTTTCACACATGATATTTATTTCAATCCTTATTTATGATATATTTTTTATTTATAATACATATTTATTTATAATGCATTAGTATATAATTTAAGTTCCACACATGATTTAATTGTAATGTCATCATTTTTAAAATGGATAAGGGATGGATGAAGTTTAGTCGGCTCTTGCCAGAATATGAGGCTAGACTTCAAAAATTTTTTAATTTTACTATATAAAAATTTGGGGACCATAGACAGATCCAATGTCCTTGTAAAAAGTATATGGATGGATCGTGACTACCTCATCAAGATGTAAATGATCATCTCACTATTTATGGCTTTAAAGTCGGTTGTGAAATTTGTTGGGACCAACATGATGAGGATAGACCGCAAGGAGGCGATCAACATGATGGGAGAGTAGAACAAATGATTTATGATATTTTTTCATTTATTGGCCATAATGATGGTGCATCTACATCCATGTCTGATCCTATGGTTGATAGAATGATAAACAGTGAAGATGTAGAGAAGGTCCGCAAGTTGATGGGGGATGCTAATATTTCGTTGTATCTCGGATGTGAAAAGATGGCAAAGCTAGAGTTCTTAATCCAATTGTATCACGCAAAATGCTCTAATGGGTTCAGTAATAATGGAGTGAACTACATATTAGAGTTTTTGGGGGACATTCTTTCGGACGATGCACAAACTTCGAAGAATAATTATGAGCCATCAAAGATTATTGAATAGATGGGCTTTACTTACACCAAGATACATGCATATCTTAATGATTGCATGCTCTATTAGAAGGGGGATGTTAACCAAAATGAGTGCATGAGGTGCGGTGTGTCAAGATGGAAACAAAATAAAGATGGCACATCAACTTGTATACCTCAAAAATTGATGTGGAACTTTTTTTTGATTTCGAGACTACAAAAGTTATTTATGTCAGCAAAAATATTGAAGGACATGAGATGGCATAAAGAGGATCGAACAAAAGATGATGCATTGAGGCATCTAGCCGATGGAGAGGCATGGTAAAAGTTTAATGAATTATATCCTGACTTCGTACATGAGATACGTAATGTGAGGTTGGGCTTATCATGTGATGGTTTCAATCTATTCAAGCATATGAATACCGCTCATAGTGTATGGCCAGTATTTATTCATGTTTACAATCTCCCATCGTAGATGTGTATGAAAAAATCCTTTGCTTTCATGATAGTGCTCATCCCTGGATCGATGGAGATAGATAATGATATTGATATTTATTTGCAGCCTCTTATTGTCGACCTGAAACAGTTATGGAATATTCAAGGTATTCCAACTTTTGATGCTTTGCTGAATAAGTCATTCTCCATACGTGTAGTAATTTTATGGACAATAAATGACTTTCCAACCTATATCCTAATGTTAGATTGGAGCATCAAAGATGAGCTAGCATGCCTGATTTATGGAAAAAATATCCAATCTAGAAGGTTGACACATCGAAGAAGCTTTATCTATATGGGGCATCGATATTTCCTCCTTTGAAACCATCATACAGAAGGAATGCATGCTCCTTCGATGGCACTATTGAAGAAGGTGAGGCACCTAATCGGATGTCTGAGAGTGACGTACCAAGAGAGTTGAATGGTTTCAGTGTTGAATTTTAGAAAGATGATCTGATTGGTGGTAAGAAGAGGAAGCGTTGATCGAAGAAAGATGACACATACTTTAATTAGAGAAAAAAGAGCATCTTCTTTGACTTGCCATATTAAGAGATAAATTTATTGTACCACTGCTTAGATGTAATGCATATTGAAAAGAATGTGTGCGAGCTCCTATTGGCAACAATCTTGAGTATTAAAGATAAGACCAAGGATGACTTGAATTCTCGATTTGACTTGAAAGAATGGGATATTAGGAGATCACTCCATTCAGAGCTAATAGGGGAAGAACAATAGAGGCTCCCTCATGCATGCTATGTTATGAATGCCTCCGAATGGTCCATATTTCTTCATATATTGGAGAACATAAAGATCCCAGATGAATACTCAAGTAATATATCAAAGCATGTGAATAGTAAGGATGTCAAACTTGGGAGATTGAAGATTCATGATTATCATGTGTTGATGCAGAAATTGATCCCAATAGCTATTCACCATGTGTTGCCAAAAAATATCAGAAGGACTATTATTCATCTTTGCAACTTTTATAGAGATATTTGTGCAAAGAGATTGCTTAAGAAAGACGTGAAGAAAATGAAGGCAAGAACGGTGACTATATTATGTGATCTGGAAAAGATATTTTCACCATCATTTTTTATGGTTATGATGCATCTCACCGTGCACCTTGCAGGAAAAGTTGCACTTGGAGGCTCAGTGTTCTATTGATGGATGTATCCTTTTGAGAGAAATATTCAAACTCTAAAACTTATGTAAGAAATATGAATCATCCGAAGAGATCCATAGCAGAAGGTTATTTGGGTCAAGAGTGTATGGATTTTTCTACTATGTATTTAAATAAGCTTGAGACATATCATAATCGATCAATGAGGAATCAGGATGATCAGTATGAGCCAATTGAGGCTGTATTTGAGTCCATTTCACAGCTAGGTAGACTTTTTACTTCATACCGCCTCACTGATTTAAGCATTGAGGAAAGAGATAAGGTGCACCGCTACGTGCTCTTCAACTGTGATGTCATTGAGTCGTATATAAGGTGAGTCACTCAAACTTATTTATTTTATAATAATTAAAAAAAAATATTCAATTACATCTAAATTTATTTTTTGTGCATGCAGCAAATACAAGGTCATAAGAGTAAAATATGATACTTTAAGTATGCGAAAGAAAGAAAAAATGTATAGCAAAGAATTTTTTGAATAGTTCAAAGATCATATAAGCGATATACATTCTTACCTTATGCAACTTATTTGAACATGTTTACTAATTAGATGTTATCTTCTTAATTAGGTGTGGAGATTATCGTTCGGTGATGTAAGTCCTGAAGCATGTGCTCTTTCATTAGGTCCTAATCATACCGTGCATGAGTATAAACAGCTCATCATTAATGGCTACAGATTTAATATTCACAGCAGATCTATAAATATGGCAACATAAAATAGTCGCATGATGTTGAACGCCACTATTGGTTGTTATGCTAGCTCAAGGGATTTATAGTCTCGTATGGAGAATTTGAACTATTATGGCATGATGGAGAAGATAGTCATCTTGAACTATTATTCTAAAGAAAGGATTGCATTGATGAAGTACGATTGGTTTGACACTTTATCGCAATTAGGGATGAAGACTAACGTTAACATATAACGCCATCTCTGCACTAAAGAACCATATATACTTGTCTCCCAAGCTAGTTAAGTCTTCGACGTTAGTTATCCCTTGGAGCCTCAATGGGGTGTTATTGTGAGGATAGTGCCTAGGCATATTTTTGATGATACTGAAGTTGATGACGATGTTGGACCATCCATGCAAAGTGCTTCTCTAGGATAAAACTTACTTGATACTATCGAGGTTCCAAATACATTTGTTAGGAGCGATGGTGATGTCCATATTATAGATGCCACTATACGATAATTTTAATATTTTGGTATAAATATTAGAGTCTATTTATTAATGCTATACTAATATTATTGTTCAACATGTTATATTGATTAATATTCATTAATATTGCTGGTCATGATGGCATTGAAATGCCATCTAGCTTTCACCCCCGCCTTTCGATGGACTACATGGAGCTCCACATATGAGTCATAGTCGGAGCATACTCTATCTACCTCTGCATCGACTGTCCATGGACCATCGACATCTACTCCATCGTCGACATCTATTCTACCGGTATCTGAGCCTCTATCATCAGCCACATCTTTGACACTTGCTACGACACCGACATCTGAGTGTATATTTTTATTATATTATTTATTTTTTTATATAGTATTTATATACTTATATATTTACATAACGTATTTTCATTATAGGTGCATCATCTAGTAGGATATTTCATAGTCCCACATGCATGCTGCATGTATGGAACCACCAGCATCAGGTGATGGTGCAATATGATGCGAATGGAATGCTAGTAGGAAAGACCGCATGGGAGATGAATTTTTTTTTTGGAGTACTTATGAGGTGGTCCAACATCATTTCGGTATTGCCCATAGAATAACGATTGATGGATGCTGGTGTCAGGGATCGGGTATGGGAGAAGATATAGGTAAGTGTATCTCAATGATATTTATGCATTTAATATGTTTACACTTTGATTTGAATAATTTGGTAACTAACTTTTGTGCAGAGAAGGTACAATTTTTTATATCACGAGAGGGTTCGAGATGCTTGACTAAAGAAAATTAGAGAATCGTATTGGAGCTACAAGGTCAAGCTCCATAGAGGATGGCTCGAGCACCGACGAGACATTTCGAAGAAGCTTATTCCTTGGATTCAGGACTGTCCCTCGAGTTAGTGGGAGGGGATGGTTAGACATTGGAGGAGCCAAGAGTTTGAGGTAAAATTTTTAATTTTTAAATTTTTTAATATATTTAAAATTATATTTAAATATTATTTAAATATTTATTATTTATTTAAATACTTGTTAGGCTATCTTCCGTCAGAACTGAAAGAATTGGGTAGCCCAAGAGTACACGCACACTCTAAGCCATAAGTCTATTGCCAGTCGTGTGCATAGAGAGATAATAAATTCTAAATCTTTATTTATAAATTAAATTAATATTTTTTATATATTTCTAATAAATTGATCCATTATTATAACTCATGAGAGAGGGGATGATGCCCAATGATAGGAATGCGATATTATCGTGAAGACATCATATTCATCAGTTTAAATTCGACTTTTTTTAAATTAAAAGTTCTGAAGAGAGTAGTGAGTCGGGTCGAATTCATAGAGAGACAATGATTTAATTCTAAAATTTTTAATTTTTTTCTTATAAAAAAGAAAAGAAGAATTTTTGAAAAGAAAATTAAAATGGAAAATAGATTTATAAATAAAAGTAGAATTTAAATTATGCAAAAATAAGCTTAGAACTAAGATCTATTATTTAGATCTTAGCAACTACTTGCAATTAAAGAGCAATAAAGAATAATTAATTTAAAGAGCTAGAATTGAAAAGAGCAATAAAGTTTTCTTTATTAAAATTAAAACTCAAATATAGAATTTAAATATAAAAAATTAAAGAAAAGAAAAGAGCAAAGAAAACTAGAAGGAGATCGCAGATCAACGTAAGCGTGGAGATGGTATAGAAGACTGGCTCTTCTTCTTAGTACCGTGCTTTGGAGCAACCTTCAATCCTGAGCTTGACTTTTCTCTCACCAGATCTATGATTTTTAGAGGCCTGGGATCCTTTTTATAGAGCTAGGAGGGTTGGATATTTATTTTTGGAGGCAATGTGGGACTAATAGCCCTTGTAATCATCAAAATATAAAGAAATCTGAGTAAAATTTAGATTAAAATAGCTCTGATATGAATCTGGTAAGTTTGGTGAAATCTAGTCATTCAATAGAAATCCAACGATCCAAAAATCATCAAAATCATATACGTATCGGCCCAGATCCAGTCGGACTAAATTCTGACCGTTCAATCACACATTGATGGAGAAAATCTGATCGCAAATCATGCGTCGGGAGTCTTGATCACCATCAAAAGTGTTCTGGATCATCAGATCATCCTCTGGATCGAGCGCTACCATTGGATGGCGATCCGCGTGAAGTCTGAAGCTGAATCAAATCTGGAAACAACCACAACCATTTGATCTTGACCACAAGCTACCACAGCCGTTCGATCATGTCGTTACTGTTCCCATGGATCATGTGGATCGATTGCACCACACACCACAGCCAATCAGCACTCCTGTCGTCAAGTGAAAAGACCAGATTGCCCTGTGAGCCGCGATAAATTTCTATGGACTCTTTAAGGGTCTAGGTCTGCCACGTGTTGCGGCATGATTCATCGATTTCTACTGAGCTGGCGGTCCACACTTGGATCGTGGATCGGTTGATGGCTTCAACGATTGAGTTGACTTTGATAGCTTGGCTTGACTTGGTGGCTTGGCTTGCAGAGCCGGCTAAGCCATTTTCTTTTTTTTTTTTGAAATTCATATCTTCTCCGTTTTAGCTCCGTTTTGCATAAAACTTATTTCGTTATGATCAAAAAAATGAGCTCTTTCTATTAATTATAAAATTTTATTTTTTTATTTTTATTATTTTTTAATTAATTTTTAATTAATAAAAATATGAATTTCTTAAAAATTAAATATAAATTAATCATTAATTCTTAAAAATTAATATAAATTAATTAATAAATTAATATTTTTATTGATAAATTTATGATACTTATCACACCTCCTAACTTAAGCTTTGCTCGTCCTCGAGTAAAGAAAGAATTTAATTTAGATCGATTACCATATTTCGTTG
This sequence comes from Cocos nucifera, assembly GCA_006176705.1. Taxonomy (NCBI): domain Eukaryota; kingdom Viridiplantae; phylum Streptophyta; class Magnoliopsida; order Arecales; family Arecaceae; genus Cocos; species Cocos nucifera. The sequence continues at coordinate 2,950,094 of QRFJ01000044.1, forward strand.
AGATCCTCCTTCACAAGAATAAATCTAGGATTTAAGATCAAAAGTTTAGACAGTATCACTAACTAAGTATTAAGTTTTAGAAGTAAATTTCGTGGCCGATTAATCAAAAACTTTCTTAGAGTTCATCTAAAGATTTTCAGCACTTGGTTTCGTGAATACTAACTTAGTATTTGGGTGTTGATTCAAAAGACAAACGAATCTTCTTTTTATCACCTATTTTGGTTAGTTTTCTATATACTCCCAAGTTAAGTGTATGAATTAAGATAGCTTTCACACTACTTTCTCTTTTTTTTTTTTTTGAAAATTATGCTGAGCATCCTGGCCTTTCCTTCACCGTTTGATGTGAACTTCTACACTTGCAGAGTTCTAGTTTGGGGCAATCCATATATACTTTATGTTTTGACCATTAATGTCATAATTTTGACACAGGATGTCATAATTCTACGTTCAAAAATATTTCTATTCCAAGATATCATAATTTTAGTATATTATAATATTGAATATCAAATTTATGACGTTATAGACTATAACATCTCCAAATGTAGAACTATGACATCTTTGATAGAATTATTACATTAATAATCAAAATTATGACATCCTGAAATAGAAATATTCCGAATGCAGAATTATGATATTCTTTGTCAGAATTATGATATTAAGAATAAAAAATTATGACATTAAGAATCAAAATTTATACCGACCCCAGATCCTGTATAAATAAAAGTTAGGACTATCGACTGTGGGCAAAAGAGGATCTCATCGACCTTCATTTCATGTGAAGATGTCATCGCCATGATACTACTGCTCGATGGAGGGTTTATCCCCCCACCCTCCGGATCGATGTTGGGAGCTCGAGAGGAATGTTTTGTCCGACATTCATCTTGGATTGGGAGGTATTGAAAATCACTATACATCCACGTAGTCTTGGCCAACGCATGGGGCATAGGAGCAAGGAGAGAAGGAGAGTGCCGACATGATTGAAAGTGATTGCAAGCTCCTTGACCCTAGAAAAAGAGCATCGATCTTAATTTTTTTATTTACTTCGTTTATCCTAATTTATAAAATAGATTATTATATTTCATCAAACTATGAAATATATTGTAAATATATTATAAATAATGAAATATCTTCTTAATTTTTGGAAGAGATTATTTGTACATATCATACTTATTTGATGATTTCTGCTTCAGAAAATTTATTTATGATTAAAGATAATTTTTATGCAGGATCTTATATTTTTGTAACTACTACGTTCAAGAATGTTTTCTATTCCATGATGCCATAATTTTTGAAAAAAAAGATGAATACTTTCGATAGAGGATATCATAATGTCGGCATTCGGAGACTTTTTCTGTGCCGAGATGTCATAAATTTAACATATCAAATCATAATTTTTAACTAAGTTCTCATAATTCTTTTTTGGGAACATTAACTATGACTGGATGTCATAATTTTAACCTATATTATCATATTTTTGATCAGGATATCTTCAATCAGCATTTGAGAATATTTATTTGACATAATGTCCTAACTCTGCATTCGCTGATGTCATAATTTTGATGATTAATGTCATAATTTTTATCCTTAATATCATTATTTTGAACATTAATATCATAATTTTGATACAAGATATCATAATCATGTATTTGGACATGTTTCTGTTCATGGATGTCATAATTTTGATATTTAATGTTATAATTCTTTCAACGATGTCATAATTCTACGTTCGGAGATGTTTCTATTTCAGGATCTCATAATTTTGATCATTAATATTATAATTTTGATACGAAATTATCATAATTCTGCATTTGAAGATATTTCTATTCCAAGATGTCATAATTTTGATATTATTATGACATTGGATGTCAAATTTATGATGTTATAGACTAAAACATCCCTGAACGTAGAATTATGACATCTTTTGAAGATGTTTTTATTCTAGAATATTATAATTTTGATCCTTAATATCATAATTTTGATCCTCAATATCATAATTTTATCACATGAAATCATAATTTTGTGTTTGGATATATTTTTATTCTAAGATGTCATAATTTTGATCCTTAATATCATAATTTTAATCCTTAATGTTATAATTTTGACATCATATTTTGAAATATTGATATTAAGCGTGTCAAGACAATAAATAGCACTCTAATTATCTGTATTCAGTATTAACCAAAAATGATCTACCATAAAATATTAAAGAAATTATATTTCTATATGGAATTTCATCCTATCATAACTATACAATTTGACAATCCTATATTAAGTGTCATACAAAGAATTGACTCACTTAAAATGATAAATTCATGGTGATATAAAGTATTCACTCTCTTACAGTGATACAATAAATTTTTCTATCACTATGATATAAAAAAAAATTCTATCAGAGGGCTCCAACTTTATCAACGATAGTAGTTACTCTCTGTTCGAGCCCTTTTTTTATTATTTTTCTAGCAAGTTCCTCTCGATATTAAACAACATTAGTTTCGTTGAAGTCCCATTTATGTGATCTATCCTTATGAGCAAGAAAGTCCATATACTTCAAGCAGTATAGATCATAATCTAGAGAACCCGGGTGCTGGGAAGGGCAGTCTTTATCTTCTTTCACATTCTATTCATCCACTTCTACATTATCATAATATATGTAGAACATGGCTCCTAGTATCTTATACCACTTCCTAGTACTAGCTTTATATTTGGCATTGCACTTGATGGAGTTTAGATAAATAATTTTTTTCGCATCCATATTCATAACCACCAAATGCCAGTGGACGTTTTCTATGTTGATGATGCTAAAAAGGAGCCTAAATTCCTTCTTATCATCATTACTAACTCCACCGAAGATGAACTCTCTTACCGTACCAGCTAGCTCATGATATGTTGTTGTTGATTGAATACACATGCTGGCTATCATTATGGAAGCAACGATGCACTTGTGGTATAAATCTGATCGTTCTCTCCATTTTTTATAAAGAAAGTTCTGATTAGTATCAATTATTTGTTCATGCAAACCATTATATTATAATGTGAAAAGAAAAGAAACCAAAAATACACATGGTATCTAAAAAAAATAAATAAGAGTTGAATCCTTATATCGTCAATTACCATCCGTGCAAAGAGGAGGTAATGAAGATTGGACCTAGTGATGTTGCCTCCTTCAACATTGTTAAAAATAATCTTACTGTAATGAAAAATATAAGGATATCATAAATCTACAGTATGTACTATGTTATATAGGATGTCGTGGATGTCATAAATCACTTACGAGTTAATTCTTTCAGACAAGAACATCTTAATAATGGCATCATCCTTCTCAGATAATGATCCTTTATCTTGATAGTCGTGTGAATGTTCAATGAATCCCTGTATTAAAAGATCAGATTAAAAAATATAATGCTGTATGAAGATCTCATGATATTGATGAAAAATATATGTATGTCTATCTCATTTTGAATTCGTTGTATGCTTGATAAATTTGATAGATGCAGAAATGGTACTTCTTTGAATTTTGGTTCTATCTTAGTCTTTTTTGTTGGTATGCGGATATCATAATTTAGATCTTCTGTCAGATGGAAGGCCTTGCGCATCTTGTGTTCTTTTTTTATCCTCCTCTCGAGTGAATATGTCAGCAACTTTGGCTTATCCTCTCTTTTAGTTTTCTTCTCCTTATTCTTCTTCACCTCCACCTTCTTTTCTTCCTTTTTCTTTCTTCCTCCTTCCTCTTCTTCTTCTCCATTACCTTCTTCTCCTCCTCTATTTTTTTCTTCATGCTCCCTCTTCTTCTTATCTTCCTCCTTCTTCTCCTCTTGCACCCTTTTCTCCTCCTCCTCCTTCCTTTTTTTCTTCCTCCTTCATCTTCTTCTCATCTTTCTTCTTCTTCTCCTCTTCCATCTTTTTCTCATCCTCTTCCTCCCTTTTTCTTTCTTCCTACTCCCTCTTCTTCATCTTTTCCTTTCTTTTTCTTTGTTCCTGCTCCCTCTTCTCCTCCTCCTCCTTCCTTTTTCTTTCTTCCTCCTCCCTCTCCTTCTTCTTCTTTTCCTCTTCCTTCTTCTTCTTATAATTCTCCTTCCTCTTTTCCTCATCCTCCTTCTTCTTCTCCTCCTCCTTTCTTTCTTTTCCTCCTCATTCTTCTTCTTCTTCTCCTCTGCTTCCTTCTCCTTCCTCTTTATGAAACTTTTCTTCCTTCTCCTTCCTCTTTATGAAACTTTTCTTTTCCTCCCCTTTATGTTTCTCTTGGTCATTATATTCTTCATCATCCTCCTCCTCTTTCCACTTTTCTTCTTCATTCTTCTTTCATTTTTTATTCTTAATCCTCTTTCTAATCAAGGAATTCAATAGCTTATCATAAATGAGGATCTTTTTTCTAAGCTCTTCAATTTCAATCCTTAGCTATACATATATGGCACAGCCAACCGAAATTGACTCTAATGTTGCTTCATCAATACTATGAATACTCTTTTTCCTATCTTCAACACAACTGAGAAGCCATTGCTCCTACAGGATAGGTCGAAGAGCATCTTCGATCTGATAATATAAAAGAAGTGCAAATCAAAAGATCTCATAACTTCAAAGAATGTAATCCAAATGTGTTTTAGCTGAAATATCTTAATTTCACATAAAATATCATAATAAAGTCTCTAAAATTTTTTTTGACAATACCATATCATAATTTCATCTAAAATTTCATTATTTTATTTTAGGATGTCATAATAATATCAAAACATATATTCTGGAGGTAATTTTGCTACTGAATATCATAACTTTTAAATAAAATATCATAATTTTGATATATAATATCATAATAATGTTCGAAACCTTCTTTCGAAAGAATTTTATATAATAAAAATTATAATTTTAACGTTAAGTATCATAACTTTGATAGAGGATGTCATAATTTTAATCAAGTCATAACTTCTGAAGGTGTTTTGCCAATACGATATCATAATTTTATCAAAAATATTATTATTTTAATATAAAATATCATAATAATATTAAAAAATATATTTTGATTATAATTTACTACTAAATATCATAATTTTAATCCTTAATATCATAATTTTGATACAACATACCATAATAATGCATAAAGTCCTAATTTTTTGATATAAAATATCATAATTTTGACACAGGATGTCATAAATTTTATAAAAAATGATTTTTCGTTGGTGTTTTGCTAACACGATATTGTAATTTAACCTCAAAAGTTAATCATTTTGATATAGAATGACCCTTAATGTCAAAAAATATATTCGAGAAGTATTATATGATAGCCTAAAAAATATTTGATATCCTATGACATTCTATGATAGCTTATTGTTGTCAGTTTACTTCATGGGATTGGATGTTGTCAAAATCCATATCGTAGCTTCTTTTTCTATAGACACGCCACCTCAACAATCTTAAAAATTTTGAAGGATCAGATGGGGCTTGGATATTTGTGTGCTTCAAAAATCACATCTGCATATGAGCATTTTCACAAAACAGACTATAGAAGAATTTTTAAAAATATAAAAGACTGCATTCTAAAAATAAAATGATTTAAGTTTACTATGACGGCTATCGAACAACCAAGAAGAGTGGGCTGCCTCCTTTTCTTGTCAATCCTCTTTGCTTTGCAAGGCTCCCCTGATCTCAAGTAGTCAGCAATCTCTGGGAGGACCTCAACCGTCAGGTTCTTAATGAAAATGGTCCATGCAAAAGATCCCAATTGAGATAAGTCATCTAAAAATGGAATCACATCTCTTGGACAAGTTTGGTTTGACTTTGGAGCCAAGAAAAGTGCAAAAATATATGCTATCCAAAGTCTGATAGTATCCTCAATATCCTTCTTTCTTTTCAATGATTTTAGCTGACTAATCAAAGACTCTAACCCTTTATATTGCAGCTGCAAATGCTTCCCAAATCTGTCGAATAGCCTCCCCTTCTTCTTTGATTTTTGGGTTACTGAGATTTTCATGCCGTGACATGGAAGATCGATAATTAGTGCCACTTCCTCCACACTAAATATTATTACTTTTCTGCAATAATAAATTGATCTCCTTCAATGTGATATTTTATAATGTCAGAGAGGAGTACCCCATCTACCATAAATGGCTCTATGTCAACAAAGATACCGAATGAAGTCTTCCAGATGAGCTGAATGTGCTTAGGAGAAAAGTCGATATTTCAGATATTTTGAACATAAACTCCAGGTTTACAGGAGTTCTTAAAAATTGGAGTCCATTCAAAAAACTGAAAATAAAAATTGAGATAACACTACAAGAAAAAATCAGATTGTCAACAACAGGAACCTAAAGTAACAAACTGCATGTCATAATCTTGACTAAAGAATATCTTACGAAGGTGTTTTGCCTAACAGATATCATAAGTTCAACAAAATTATCATATTTTGATATAGAATTCCATAATAATATCAAAATTATAATATTCTATCATAAAAATAAATATAAAAATAGAATTATGATATCATGTGCAAGAATTATGATATTTAACATCAAAATTATGACGTTAAGGATCAAAATTATGACATCCAAAAGAATTTTGTATGTAGAAAGTCATAATTTTGATATAGAATATCATAATTTTTATTAAAAAATATCTTATGGAGGTATTTTATCTATAGGATGTCATAAGTTCATCAAAAATATTATCATTTTATCATAGAATGTCATAATAATATCGAAATTATGATGCCCTTACATGAAAAAATGCATAAAAATAAAATTATGATATTTAACATCAAAATTATGATGTTAAGGATCAAAATTATGACATTCAAAAGAATTTTACATGCAAAAAATCATAATTTTGATCTAGAATATCATAATTTTGAAACAGGATGTCATAATTTTTGTTAAAGAATGTCTTCTGAAGGTATTTTGCCTATAGGATATCATAAGTTCATAAAAAATATCATCATTTTATCATAGAATGTCATAATAATATCAAAATTATGATGTTCTTAGATGAAAAAATGTATAAAAATAGAATTATGTTATTTAACATCAAAATTATGATGTTAAGAGTCAAAATTATAACATTCGAAAGAATTTTGCATACAAAAAATTATAATTTTGATCTATAATATTATAATTTTAAAACAGGATGTCATAATTTTTGTTAAAGAATATCTTACGGAGGTATTTTGCCCATAGGATGTCATACGTTCATCAAAAATATCATCATTTTATCATAAAATATCCTAATAATATCAAAATTATGATGCTCTTACACGAAAAAATACATAAAAATAGAATTATGATATTTAATATCAAAATTATGATGTTAAAGATTAAAATTATGATATTCGAAAGAATGTTACATATAGAAAATCATAATTTTGATTTAGAATATCATAATTTTGAAATAGGATATCATAATTTTTGTTAAAAAATATATTACGGAGATGTTTTGCCTACAGGATATCATAAGTTCACCAAAAATATCATCATTTTATCATAGAATGTCATAATAATATCAAAATTATGATGCCCTTGCACGAAAAAATGCACGAAAATAGAATTATAATATTTAACATCAAAATTATGATGTTAAGAATTAAAATTATGACATCCAAAAAAATTTATATATAGAAAGTCATAATTTTGAAATAGGATGTCATAATTTTTATTAAAGAATATCTTACGGAGGTGTTTTGCCTATAAGATGTCATAAGTTCACCAAAAATATCATTATTTTATCATAAAATATCATAATAATATCAAAATTATGATGCTCTTATATGGAAAAATACATAAAAATAGAATTATAATATTTAACATCAAAATTATGATATTAAGAATCAAAATTATAATATTTGACATACAATGCCTCAATGAATACAGAATTATGATATTTCGTGTCAAAATTATGACATCCTGTATCAAAAATATGATATTAAGAGTTAAAATTATGACATTCTAAAAAAGAAATATCATCAAATATTGAATTATAATATCCTATATCAAAATTATGATATTAAAAATCTAAATTATAACATCCCGGCATAGAAATATTTTCAAATATAGAATTATGACATCCTAAATCAAAATTTTGATATAGAATATGATAATAATATCAAAAATCATATTCTGCTGAAAATTTATCTATTGAATGTCATAATTTTTATATGAAATGACATAATTTTGATGTAGGATATTAGAATAATGTCTAAAACTTTTTTTCAAAAAAAAATTTGCATAAAAATTTCTTTCGAAAGAATTTTGCATAAAGAAAGTTATTATTTTAATCTAAAATATCATAATTTTATAACATGATGTCATATTTTTTTTAAAGAATGTTTTATAGAGTTGTTTTGCTAATAGGATGTCATAAGTTCATAAAAAATATCATTATTTTATCATAGAATGTCATACTAATATAAAAATTATGACATCCTGGTACTAAAAAATTTTAGAAAATAGAATTATATTATTTAACGTTAAAATTATGATATTAAGAATTAAATTATAATATCCGACATAAAATACGTCAACGAATGCAGAATTATGACATTCTGTGTCAAAATTATGATATTAAGGATCAAAATTATGATATAGTTGATTAAAATAATGATATCCTGTTAGTAAAATATATTTTAAAGGTACTTGTGATATTATTATAATATCGTAGATAAAAATTATGATATTGTAGTTTAGTATTATGATAACTTTTATGTAAAATATATCATAAGTGTATTTTTTGATTCTTTTATGACATCTTGATTCAAATTTATGATATTCTGTGCTAACATTATGCTATATCATTAGTAAAATACAATTCGAATATAGTTTTGACGTTGTGACATTCTAGATCAAAATTATAATATTAAGAGTTAGTATTATGACATTCTATAAGTTAAATACATCCAAAATAAAATTTTTATCATTTGACATGACATCCTAGGTCAGATTTATGAGATTATATGTTAATATTATTACATATTTTAGAAAAAATATCTTCCAAAGATAGTTTCCATCCATTTTTGAAGATAATGATTTTGATACACGATGTTATAAACTTCATTCGACGTGACATATAAACCTATAGGATGTCATAATTTTCACCTACGAGATAGATATTTATAAAACCTGAATACAAACTGCTCTAGAATAACTTGAGAAAGTAAAAAATCTTTAATGGATGCTCTAAATCTTGAAAGAAGTGCCTTAAATCTAAATAGGAGTTTATCTTCTTCTCTTTCCTCTATTTCATGCCTCTCGAAGATTGTTGGCTCATCCTCTGTCTTGTAAATAATCATTGTTGTACTTTCTTTGATCAAGTCCTCTTCTTCGTTGCCTTCTCCTTGACGTCTTCTAAACTTGAACTTCTTAGGGGCCATAACTGTAAATTTTCTCTCATCCAATAGAATCTTCCGTATTATGTCGAAATATTCACTGCAGAGACGGTCCGTTCGATATGCTATACTTTTTTGAAAAAAGAAATGAGAAAAATGCTGATCAAAAGGCTTTTTCAGAGAGAAGATGATGAAAATTTTTATATTGATTTTTGCCTATTTTCTTTGGTTTGCAATGGAGGCAAAATCATTTTTTCATGTTTTTGAAAAGATCGGATTAATTACAGAATAAAAAATGATGATGCTATCTATGAAAATAATCAGCCATCATGTCAAGTCATGAGGATTTTAGGTGGATCAATTGGAAGATGTGGTATGCTCCATGTTTGAATATTTATACCATATATGGTGTAGAAAATATTACCCAAATTAGTTGCGAGGAAGTTTGAGGATGGGAACAAAAGCCCACAAATGTTAACATTGGTTGCTTGACCAAAGACCAAGAAAATATCATGAGCCCTCTTCAAGAGTACGGTACGTTGGAACATGGACTCACATTAAAGCCGAGCTGGCTACTCTGTTTAGAGAAGAGCGCAAAAGGCAAGATTTCTTATTGTTATTTTTTTTCCAAAGATGGAAGGAAGTCCTGCTAAAATGGGTCTGTGACTCAAACAAAATTATTGGCACCCAACGCCATTAACTTTACTAGCTGCGGTACTTTGACACTCTCACAAACACCCCAATTAAACCGTACATGGTTCTAATTAAACAAAAGTTACTAATCTATTTAGGTCAAATAAGTTTGGTTGGGATTGAGAAGTTTGTCATGTCTTTATTTTGAATAATATTATAAATAGACCCATTTGTTATTGTTTTTTATTTATTATTTTTATTTTATGAATAAAAATATAGAAATCGAGATAAAATACATTTTATCCTATTGTTTCTATTTTTATTTTTCAAAAATAAATTTTATAATTTCTAGAAAAGGTAATCCTCATTTTGATATTTTTAAAAATAAAAAATTAATATACTTTGCTGCCATCACTATCGCTATAATATCATTGATGCTTTCTCAATTACCATCATTACTATCTTCACTATCATCATCATCATCATCATCATTATAATTATCAACTTCTCATAGCACTATGCCACTATGGTCATAGTATTTGCCACAGAAATCATCTCTAGCATATCATCATTGCCATCATTATTGCCTCTGCCATTATTGTTGCCATCTTCATTGTAACCTCCAACGACAACATCGCCATCATGCCCATGCCACATAATTAGCACCCCCACCATCACTGTTGCCGCTACCATAACCAATATAGCTTTTCCTCATGCTGTTGCTGTCATATGTTATTTTTTTATAAAAAAATAATTATATCAAACTATGGACATCTCTAGAGAGAAAACTAGCACGTTTAGGAAATGTTTAGACCACTTGTTCTTTAAGGCAAAAAAAAATAAAAAATCTGAGAGGAAAACGGTTATGGTGCTAAGAGGAAGGGTTATGGTGCTAGCATATGACGGGATTATGTTATACACACCATGTGCGAACTTAATAGACATATGATGCCCATTACACCCTACGATGGGCCTTCGAGTGGTTGGATCTAGAGGTTTCAAAAATTATTATCACCCCCTCAATCCGAGATCGTAAGTCAGGAGTTGTGGTAATCGCTGCATACTCCTAGAGCACACTCTCCACAAACATGCAAGATATTGATATCATAAAGCAACAATAGAAATAATTTAAATAACTAAAAAGTCACAATTCAAATAACTAACAAATTCAATTGGTAAATAAAATTTTAAAGTTTTACATCTATTATACCTCAAATAATAGTCCTATAAAATATAATAATAAATTTAAATATAAATTTTATTAATATTTTTAATTCTCATTTTTAATCTAACTTTCAAAACAGTATCTACATTCACAACTAAGCATCTGAATCCGAAAAAAAAGAGAATAGTAAACTTGACAGCCCAATAAGCAATAAATATCTTAACTAGATAATTCATATGATAATATAAGATGTGATAGTCAAAATATAATTTATCATTAATCCATGCCCAAACACCATCGAATTCATTTCAGTAATGCCAGTATCTTTCAAATATTCATATACATACTCATATACCTGATTTTGAAACCAATCATATTAAATTATTCAATTCAAAATAAATTTCAATCAACTAATCATCTTTAACTATGACCATACTTATATTCTATAGTATGGGGCCAGAATTCTACACTTATACCTTATGGCGGGATTGAAATACCATAATTATATTTTATGATTGGATCAAAATACCATACTTACATTTTGTAGCCAAAAAATCACACTTATATCCTATGGCCGAGCTAGAATATAATCATGAGCTTTGAAATAATTGTAGTACTAATGCATAATCCCCAATTAATAGGATTTAGAATATAGACAGGCTGAGAGTCTAAATTCAATGAGTACCAAAATTTTTTTTATAAAATAATATATATTTCATAATCAATCAAAATATACATATACAATATCAGATTCAAAAACAATTATAGTAATAGTCTAAGAAATAATATGTCAAAATTTTGTATCATTTTCCATTCAAAATATATTTTCATAAGATTCATAAATTACATATAAATCAATTAATAATTTATTTGATGTTCAAAATAATATTGTATAAATAAAAATCTAGAGAAGGTGTATCATTACTTACCTTACATTACTCGTGCCTCTGATTTTTTTACATGAATCTCTTGAAGCAAACAAAGAAAAGAAAAAAAAGGAGAAAAGGGAACATAGTTCCCCTATTTGAGTCGAAGGAGTCTGACTTTGGCTCCTTCTCGACTTTGTTAGAAGCTAGAAAACTCTAGCCCGCATCATCTATATATAAAACCAAATCGACCACCCTTTGAGCCTTCAGTCGGTTGCCGTCATTCGAAAAAAACAAAGAAACCTGACAAAAGAGGACTCCCAATGGAGTCCATCTTCTTCCTTTGAATCCAAATAGCATTAGGATGCTAGAGCTTGTTGGAACTCTAGATCCCATCTATAAAAGCCCCCTCTTCCCTTTTAAGAGAATCACTACTATAATAAGGGTCTATGGCAGCGATTACTATGATAGCAGTTTCTAGAACCGCTGCCATAGACCTACGATAGCGGTTATCGTGAACAACTACCGTAGGTTTAATCTATGGCTGTGATTATATGTAACTGCTACCGCAGGTTAGATCTAAGATTGTAGTTATGTGTAACCGTTGCCGTAGGACCGTCCTACGACAACCGTTACCATTGACCGCTGTCATAGGTTAACATATAGTAGTAGTTGGTGTAACCACTATCGTAGGTTGAACCTATGGCAGCGGTTCACAATAACTACTACCATTGGTAGAATATAAATTTTTTTTCTAAATATGCTATAATTTTAGAATTTAAAGTCTATTTTCATCATTTATAATCTAAACAATTATAGTTATAGTATCATCATAAAATATCAACTCAATCCGATTGTCCTAGCTATGCCAATCGTTAAAATTTAATTTCAATGACCATCAATGATTACATGATGATCTGATAAATAAAGACTACCGATGGATGCGAGAACTTTGAACGATGATCTTGATAATATTTCTAGTATGCTATCAAAATTTTACTTCAATTGAACATCATTAGCATGGTCAATTTAGCATAAAATAATTTTGATTGTTAAATAAAAATGAGTGGTTAAAAGGCCAAACAGCATCCGATTGATGCAATTTTTTTTATAAATGATCTTTGTTAGTACTTTAATCATTTGTACGGTGATGATTATAAAATTTAAACTATGCATTTATGAATGCCTCGACTTAAGTATATCTAACAAAAGCACAAGGATAATTATAGATTTTAAGAGTGAGTATGAAAGACATATAGTTTTGAATCGTTTACATAAGTGCAATTTGAATTTTACAATCATCATCGTACAAAGGATTAAATTGCTAAAAAAATTATTCATAAAAAAATCACCTCAATCGAATGTTTTTTTGGCCTTTTGATTACTCATTTTTTATTTAACTGTCAAAATTATTCCATACTAAATTGACTATGATAATGATGTTCGATTGAAGTAAAATTTTGATAATATTCTATAAAAGTCACCAAGATCATCATTGAAAGTTTTTAGACTCATCGATGATCTCTATCTATCAGATCATTATGCGATCGTTTGTGGCCATCGGAATCAAATTTTAATTATCGATATATCTAGGGCTACCAAATTGAGGTAGTCTTTTGTGAAGATACTCTAATGATAATTATTTAGATAATAAATAATAAAGATGGACTTTAAATTTTAAAATTATATCATATTTGGGTTAAACCACTGTCATCGACAGAATAAAAAAATTTATCCCTAAATATGATATAAATTTAGAATTTAAAGTCTATTTTCATCATTCATTATCTAAATAATTATTGTTAAAGTATCGTCACAAATGATCACCTCGATCTGGTAATCCTAGCAATATCGATTATTAAAATTTAATTTCGATAGCCATGAATGACCGCATGATAATCTAATAGATAGAGACTATCGATGGATCCAAAAATCTTCAATGATGATTTAGGTGACTTTTATAGCATATTATCAAAATTTTACTTTAATCGAACATCATTATCATGGTCAATTTAGCACGAGTTGATTTTGATCGTTAAATAAAAAAATGAGTGATCAAAAGGCCAAATAGTGTTCAATTGATGCGATTTTTTTTATATGTGATCTTTGTTAGTATTTTAACTGTTTCTATGATGGTGATCATAAAATTCAAACCGTGCATATATGAATGAGCCAAAATTATTTGTAGGCACCTACAGTAGTGGTTATAGGCAACTGTTGCTGTAGGTAACAATAGTGGTTATAGACAACTGCTACCATAGGTTGGCTAAAAATCTACCATCCCAGCTCCCCCTCTTTTTACAATCTCTCTCCCTCTGTTGCCATCTACTCAAACCCTCTCTCACTGACGAAAGCCAGCTGTCCCCCCCCCCATTTTTGCGATCTCTCTCTATGTCACCGTCTACCCGAACCCTGTCTCACCATCGAAAGCCAACCGTCACTATCGAAAAGTAGCTGCCATTGTTGAAACCCGAGCATCGTTGGCTTGCAATTTTTTTTTTACTTGCTGTAGATCTAGGTGGTTGGGGGAGGGGGTCATCGGGGGTTAGGGGGGTCCTCGGGGTTTGGGAGGGTCATCAGGGGAGGGGGTAGAGGAGGGGGCTGGTAGGATAGGGAGGCTGGGGGGGTAGGAGTTGATCCTAATAGCTATTCACCGTGTCTTACCAAAAAATATAAGAATGGTTGTTATTCGTCCTTACAACTTTTATAGAAATATTTATGCGAAGAGGTTGCTTAAGAAAGAGATGAAAAAAATAAAGGCAAGGGCGATGACTATATTATATGATTTGGAGAAGATATTTTTATCACCATTTTTTATAGTTATGATGCATCTCACCATATACCTTGTGAGGAAAGTTGCACTTGAAGGCCCAGTGTTCTACCAATGGATGTATTCCACTAAGAGAAATATTTATACGCTGAAATATTATATAAGAAATATGAATTGCTTAGAGGGATCTATAGTAGAAGGTTATTTGAATTAAGAGTATATGAAATTTTATACTATATTTTTAAACAAGCTCGAAACACATCGTAACCAACTAATGAGGAATGAGGATGATCAGTAAGAATCAATTAAGCTTGCATTTGAGTCCCTTTCATAGCCACGTGCACTTTTCACTTCATACTGTCTCACTGGTGATTTGAGTCTTGAGGAAATGGATAAGGTGCACCACTACATGTTGTTTAATTATGATGTCGACATTAAGCCATACATAAGATGAGAACCAAATCTTATTTATTTTTCATTATTTAAAAGAAAATATCCAATTATACTAGTAACTCTAATTTTATTCCTTACATAGTAAACACAAGGACATTATAGAAGTAAAATATAGCGCTCTAAGTATACAAAAAAAAGAAAAGATTGATAGCAAAGAGTTTTTCTAGTGGTTCAAAAATCATGTAAGCAAGTATATATTCCTACCTTATACATCCTATTTGAACATGTTTACTAATTAGGTGTTATTTTCTTAGGTGTGGAGATTACCATATAGTGATGTGAACCATGAAGTGCATGCGCTTTCAATGGAACCTAGTCGTACCATGTATGAATACAAATAGCTCGCTATTAATGGCTATAGGTTAACAATATTACAGCCAAGCCCAAAATATGGCAACACAAAATGGTGGCATGATGTTGAGCACCTCTACTGGGTGTTATGCTAGCTCAAGAGATTTGTAGCCTCGTACGGAGGATGTAAACTATTATAAGATTGTGGAGAAGATAGTGGTCTTGGATTATTATTCTAAAGGGAGGGTTGCATTGATAAAATACAATTGGTTTGATATATTATCTCAATCAGGGATGAAAACTGAAGAGTATGATTTTACTCTCATCAACATGTAATGCATCTACGTATAGAAAAATCGTATATACTTATCTTCTAGGCTAGTCAAGTCTTCTACATTAGTGATCCCTTAGAGGCTCAATGGGGTGTTCTTGTGAGGATGGTGCCTAGGCATATATTTGATGATACCAAGATTGAAGATGATATTAAACCATACATATAAAGTATTTATGTAGGATAAAATTTAACTGGGATTGTCAAGATCCTAGATATATTTGTTAGGAGCGATGGTAATATCTATATTATAGATGCCAGTAGGCGATGAGTTCAATATATTGGTATAAATGTTAGTATTTATTTATTGATGCTCTACTAATGTTAGTGTTTATTTATTGATGCTCTACTAATGTTAGTGTTCATTAATGTTGCAGGTCATGATGGGACCGAAATGCCATCTTGCTTTCACTCCCATCCCTCGATGGAGTATGCAGAGCTCTGCATCTAAGCCACTGTCGGTGGATACTTCTGTTGAAGAAGTATGGGGGTTTCATACATAATTTTTAAATTTTTTTAAAAAATAAAATAGCGAAAGATTTTAGATTAAATCTTTAATCTAAATATGCATTAGATCTAATCTATAAAAATCTTTTAATATGACCTATGATATGATATTATGCATATAAAATCTGAAACTAAAAAATATATGAGATCAAATCTCATACCTGAATCCGAAGCGAAGATCGCTGCTTGTGTAGATTCTTTTCGTTGCTTCAACCGCACATAAGAATGACCTCTAAGAGTATCCACATGAAGCCCAATCCGTCAGCTTTTGAAGTGCTAGCTCTTTGTGAAGACCTTCTTAATGGCTGAACAAAAGAAAGAAAAAGAAGGGTAGATCATAAGAGAACTATCTTCTCTTGTTTTTCTCATAAAATCCTAGCCTCTCATCCAATATAGAAACAACTTTCTCTACATCTCACATGCCTAGGGACCCTCCCTAAAGCCTTACACCTAGAGACTCTCTCTGGTTTTCTCATGCTCAAGAGCCTCTTAAAAAATTCTATATCTTCTATTCTATTACTTTATCTCACAAAGGGCTGAATATATAGAGCTGAATATTAGAGTATAAGATTGGAACAAAATCTAATTCAAAATTTTTTTGAATTAAAACTTTCCTAAACCATAATCCTAACTATCAGTGGGTGGCATGGGGGTATTGGCATCTAGATTTCACGTGCACAAAACACTTGTGCATTGAGATATGTGGGGCGACATGAAGGCTTAGGCGCAAGGGATGATGTGCTGTCCAATTGGACTCTTTGATTCTCATCTAATTTTACTCTTAATCAAATCTCATTTGATCAAACTTAAATATGAGTTGACCTAATCCAATTAGACTCTTAATCTCTTGATCAAATAAAAAATTAATTTAGTCCAAGATCTGATCAAATCATAATCTCATCTTTCTTAGCAATTAAGTTATCCAATAACCTAATTGAGTCAAACCTAATTGAATCCAATTCAATAAATCTTGATCTAATCCTCATAACTCAATCAAATTAAGTTAATTAATAATTTAATTATTAATTAATCTTTTTTAATTAATTATATTAAGTTAATTATCAATTACATTAATAATTGAATCCTTCAATAATTTTTAATCATTAATCAACCACCTGATCAGATCAAAACTTCAGTATGTATGAGCCTATAGATTCGAATACTAGGCTGGTAGCATAGGAATAAGATTTTTGTATTAATCAAAGTGACTATTTAGTCATGATACCTGATGATCGGATAAAATCAAATGTAGCGAAGCAACTTTCATAACCTATTAGAATATGGTTACCGTATAATTCATCCCCTTGATCAATAATGCTTAGAAAAATATTAGAGTTAACTATTAACTCTTGATCAATAATCCTTATAATGTCTGAACCTGCTCAATCCTGTAACTCACAAGAATTATTCAGGCCAAAGTTTTGCTAAATTGAAATATATTTGAGATATTCTCTCTAATTTTACTTGGAGTGATCAATCTCATCTTAACTCATGCACTGATTTAACAAGTACTTGACTGTACTCAGAAATCTTTCATTACTGAATTAAAAATTCAGATAGTCTGGCATCAAAGTATAGTGAGTTGCTTGCAAGTTATCATGGTGACCTTAGGTCGAAGGGATATTTATATCCATATCCCTCGAATAACAGTCTTGATAGTAGATTGCTCTAGCATGGTCACATTCAGTGTAGATCAATATCCTACTTATATGCCATACCAATGTCAGTACACTCCTTGATTAAGAGAACAACCAACTCATATACGACATAACAACATGTACTTGATACAATTATCGTCCTTATTAATAATATATCATTTGATCATGAACATGTTTAAGAACCATATGATAAATCCTCTTTTATCATATTAGAAGTAGTTCTAAGGACTTTTATCATAATAATAGAGTTTGATTAAGAAGATGTATAACTTTATAATGAAATATTCCAACTAACTTTTATTAATGAATGATTTATATATATTTATAAGAATGATCTCAATCATCTACAAGCTAGACGATTGGATTTGGGACATAATTTCTAATAACTCCATCCACCTCCGCATTTGACAATCCATCGGCATTGGCTTTGCAATCACATACTCCTATCGGTACATCTGAGCCTCCATTGGCATAGGCTCCGACGGCACATGCTTCTCCCACCGGCACATCTTAGCCTCCATCGGCAGCCATGATGCTAGCCAATACTATTCTGGCTTTGTCTCCACCGACATTTGATCCACCTACATCTAGTAAGAGTAGATTTTCATTGTATTAATTATTTAATTATTTATTTTTTATTTAGTTATTATATTTTTATATATTCGTAATATACTTTTATTGTAGTTGCATCATCCAATCATCCATCGTAGAACTCCAACTCTCACGATCCCACATGAATGCGGTGTGTATGGGACTGCCAGCATCAGGTTATGGTGGAGTATAATGTGGAGGGAGGGCCAGTAGGGGAGAATGCATGAGAGATGCATTCCTTCTTTGGTGCGCTTATGAGATAGACCGATGCCATTCCCGTACAACCCAGAGATTGGTGTTTGATGGACGCTGATGTTAAGAACTGGGTATGGAATCAGATTTGGAAAAGTATATCTTATATATATATGCATGTGTATATTTACACTATGTTTGATAAGAATAATTTCGTAACTTACTTCTGATAACTTTGTATAGATGATGTATGACTTTCCAGACCATGCTGAGACTCAAGATGCCCAACTAAAGAAGCTTCAAGGGCTATACCAAAATTATAAGATCAAGCTCTACAAAGGATGGCTCTATCATCATAAGGGCATAGATTTGGAGTTCAATCCTTGGATCGAGGACTATCCTCCATCTATGTGGAGGGACATGGTCATGCATTGAAGGAGCTAGGAGTTTCAAGTTTAACTTGTAACTTATGAATTTTTCATTATACTGGTAATTATATTTGATTTTAACCTATGTGATTTAGGCTGTATCTCATTTGAACTATAACAACTAGGCTACTCAGTAGTATACGCATACTCTCGGCCATGAATCTATGGCCAATTATGTGTATAGAGAGGTAGTGAATTTTGATTCTTTAGTTTACAAGTCATTGAATTATTATTTTTGCATGTTTTGAACAAGCTAATTGATTGTAATAACTGACGAGAGAAGGGGTGATGCCCACTCGTAGTGCCGTCTTCCGCTCAACTCATATGGACAAGCAGGGAAATCCAATGAATGCTGCAGTTGGGTGGATTTTTGTAAGTAATAATGATTTACTCTTTTCTTATGATTTACTCTTTTCGCTTTGACAATATCTACGGTAGTAGGATTTCTTAGGATTTATTAATTATTTGAAAATCTGCTATACAGTTGTGGATAGTATTTTTGCTGTTTGTCTCACAGGTTTATTAATAAGAGCATAATATTATCATTAAGACATCGTATTTATAAGTTTAATTTTGATTTTTAAAATAATTAAAAATAGATAGAAAGTAGTGAGTCAAATCGAATTCATAGAGGAGATAGTATTTTAGCTTTGAAATCTTTAATTTTATAACAAAAAAGATTTTAAAAAAATTTTGAAGTCAAAAAATAAAATTTTAAATTATATTAAATATTAAAAATTTAAAGAGCATAAAAATAAATTTAGATACTAAGATCTACTACCTAGATCTTAGCATCTACTTGTAATAAAATAAAGAGCAATAATTAAAGTATAAAAATTAAATTATAATTAAAAATAAAAAGCTAAAATTTAAAGTACATAAAATAAATTTTTGTATTAATTTAAAAGTTTAGAATTTAAATACATAAAATTTAAAAAGAAAAGAAAAAAATAAAAATTAAAAGCTGATCTCTAATCTTGGATTAGCGTCAGCATTGAGATGGTATAGAAGCTAGCTCTTCTTCACAGCATCCATTGCTTTGAAGCAGTCTCTAATCCAAGCATGGCTCTAACCTTTACCAAACTCTTTCCTATGATCGAAGACGCTTTGATTTGGAGGCTTGGAGTCCTTTAAATAGAGTTAGGAGGGCTGGAGATCCTTGCTATAGGCAATATAGGACTAAGGGCCATTTTAATCATCAAAATTTGGAGAAATTTGATGAAAACTCATATTGAAAGAGTTCTGGACTCTAGGTGAAATCTGGTCGTCAGATGGTGATCTGATGCTTCAAAAAATATCAAAAATGGACATCAATAAGCTCCGATCAAGTCAGAATAGATTTTGGCCATTGGATCATGCCTGATCTAAAAAATTTGGACCACTGATCGCACTCGAGGAGACTGAATCACCATTGGGATCATCCTCAATCGTTGGATCCTTGCTTGGAGCTTCCAGGGCCGTCCAATTGAGTAAAGAAGGAAGTTGGGAACCGAATTAAAACTGGAAACAACCCCCGTCGTTGGATCTTCACCAACAGCGATCATAGCCATTGGATCATGCATTACTATGCTCATGGACCGTGCTGGACTGGGCTTTCTATGAGTTGCCACCAATCGATGCCCATTTTCTTCTAAAAGTTATCAAAATACCCTCTCTTAAGGTGGTGAGTCGCAATAAAACTAACATTAGCTTGACATCAGCAGCACACCGGATGGCTTGGTTGGCTTGGTGGTTTGCTAACGCATGGCTTGGCTTGATAAGCTGGCTGAGCTATTTTTTATTTTATTTTTTAAAAAAAAATTATGTCCGATTCATTTTAGCTCCATTTTACTCCAAACTTATTTCGTTGCGATCAGAAAATAAGCTCTTTTTACTAATAATATTTTATTTTTTATTTTTATTATTTTTTAATTAATAAAAATATTAATTGCTTAAAAAATATAAAACTTAATTATTAATTTTTAAAAATAAATATAAATTAATTAATAAATTAATATTTTATTGGTGAATTTATAGTATTTATCACATCCTCCAACTTAAGTTTTGCTCATCCTCGAGTAAAGAAATAATTTAGTTTTAGATACCTTTTAACTTTAGAGTTTTGAATTTTACCTAAGCAGTTTTCAAAATAGCCATTGATATTCAAAAGAGCATAAGTGAAGCATGTTATTAGGATATTAGTACTTACTAATATAAAAATTAAATAAAAAATATTAATTTTTTATAAATTTTTTTCTAAATTATTCCTATCTTTATCTTTGAATTGTCTAAACTTTCATATGAATAAGTATATTGTTACTTTCGTCCTTCATTTATTAATTTTTTTATTCACATTATCCATTTTTTGATGTGAATATCATTGCTTACTTAGACAACAGAATTCGATTACTCAGTAAAAAATTAATATATATTTTTTAAAATATTATACTACTATTAAGTGCCTTAATTTCTTAAGCTTTTATTTGATCCATGTAGTGAGTCTTAGGCCAATGACTCCTAAATCAGTTGGCTTTAGGGCACTAGATATAAAATATCTCTCGAGCTTACTAGCTTGAATCAAACAAGCTACGAGTTAAGACTAGCTTTACAATAAGCTTCTTTATTCTTTCCATCTTTTGATGCAAAACTCAATGCTTACTTAGGCAAAGAGATCCGATTACTCAGTGAGAAATACTTGAAAACTATTTTATTTTAATTTTAATATTTAAATATAAAAAAAGTATAGTTATCCTACACAAGTCCATAAAAAGTAGACTCTTCTTTGATGCTAGTAGAAAAAATTAGAAATGCTCAAAGAAAAAATTTTATATTCTAGACTTAACTGTTTATTGGGTTTTTTAATATTTGATCCCTCAATATCTCATAAATTCTTTGATTTGTGCATCAATTCTTTTTTAAAAATGCTTAGTTCAACTCAATTCTTAAGCATAATCGGATGTCTAAATGCTAAATACTAACTTCTTCGAGGATTTTAAAAAAAAATTTAAAATTTTTATTATTCCCTCCCCTAATCTAATCGATATTATTCTTAATGAAGAAAAAAAAATAAAGGATGTAATAAAGAATAGGAAAGAATACATCTGACTTAATGTGTTCGTCGTCCAGCACGTGCCTTTTAAAATTTGACTCTCCCTCCAACTTATTCAAAATATCCTAAAAAAAACTAAAAAGATAAATTAGATGAAAAAAATTAAATATTGAATTACCTTCCAATAAGTGCTAAATTTACCTTCTTCAGCCAGACACAATACAGCTTACTATTCTATGTCAAATACTGAATTGACAATTTCAATAGTTTTGGATTGTCAATCTCAGGAAGATAGTTTATTATCCCATTATTGATATATTCATTTTGAATTATGATAATATAATTTGTAATCCCATTCTCAGTCTCTTATTTATTAAGAATTTTTCCTATTTGTTCTTCTAGAATACTCATATATTGAGCTTTTGTATTAGGAGATAAATTTAATGCAATAGGTACTGAAAGGATGATTAAAGATGGCTTTAATTATAGAGATAAATTAATATGATCTTGATTAAATAACTCTATTGATACTTTATTACATGCCTCTTAATTTTTAAAAGAAGAAGAACTAGCTTCTAAGGTTGAAGAGAATAGGATTTTAGGTTTATAGAGCTCGGGTAAATTATCTGTTCTCTTTTTTTTTTATCTAATTTATTTAAATTAAAACCAGCATCAATACTAGTTTCGAGCTCAAATTCTTCTATGTGATTAACTTCAGTACTAACCTATTTCTCTTTATTTTTATTTTGGCTAGCATCGGTACTAGCCTCTCTCACCTAGTCTTGATATATGTCCATAAGAATTCTATAACTTTTAAGTTTAGAAATTAATTTGGCATTCTCTAATTGGAGATTCTTAGATGGGATATTAGACTGATAATTAAATTCAGATGATTGGTGGACAATGAGTGGGTTGTTTATAAGAATTAGTTGACTCGATAATTGACCTAGTTCTCTTCTTATATTAGACTCAGCTAATTATCCTATTTGTGCTTCTAGCCTAGTGATGGAGTCATGTTGATTCAGAATCAGTTGTTAAAGTTGATTAAACCTATCGTCAGCTAGATTAGTCTATTGAGGAGGTGGGTATGATGGTTGATTATAATATGATGGTTGGATAAACTGATTAGGCTGATCTCTATTATAGGTAAAGTTTTGATATTGAATCTGAGCCTGAGTTTGTTGAGATATTCAAGAAAAATTAGAATGGTTCCTTCAATCTGGGTTATATAAATTTAAAAAAGGATCATTAACCGGCTTAGAGTAGCCTTGTATAGCATGGACTTTTCTTGGATGAAAGATGAAAATTGTATAGCCATAGGACATTCACTCACATGATGGATTGGGCTAGCACAAATTGAACAAATCTTCTAATAATTAGAAGATGATGTGAATTATACAGGTGATTATTGACCTAGGATTAGGAGTTGATCTAATTTTTGGGTAAGAAGGTCTACTTTATCTATAAAGTTTAAGTCGGTTTTAAGACTAGATTTTGGATATTTAAATTCATGGATCCCTGCCCAGGTTTGGTAGAAAGATAACGAAGCATGGTTGATTGAGTTTTCACTTAGGATTTCAAACAAGGTATATGTTTCGTCCTCACTCTTGTTCATGAATGCACCTCTACAAGATGCATCTACCAGTTGTCTAAATTGATCTCTTAAATCCTCATGGAAAGCTTAAACTATTTGCTACTTAGACAGATCATGGTGTGGATATTTTCTAATAAGTTCCTTAATCTCTTTCATGACTCGTGAATTTGTTCTCCTGGAAGTTGAGCAAATTTAGTGATAGCTCGTCTCATAGTATTGGTTCGGCCTATGGAATAAAATTTCTTACGAAATTTACTTTGCAATTCAATCTAAGTTTTAATTGATCTCCCTATTGTGCTAAGCCAGTACTTAACTTTATTTTTTAATAAAAAAATAAAATTAGTCTAAGAGCATCATGAATCAAATTTTGGATCTTCATCTTTGAGCAGACTTTTAAGAATTTATCTAGATGCTTATACAGATCTTCATTGGTGTTCTCATAGAAAGATGAAAGCATCTAGATTATGGTCGGCTTGATCTCATAGTGGATAGCATGAATATCAGATAATTGGATACAAGTCGATGGACTATAGATGGAAGAAATAAAATATTTTTTCATCTGCCTAGGTGGTTCTCTAAAATTTTTAGTCATTTGGTTATTAGGTTTAATATAGTTCAGCCATTCAATTTTATTGTTAAGTTCAACTAAGTCGAGTAAAGCAATCTCCTATCGTGTATGTAGTAGTATAACCCTAACATGTGATTCAAAATTTTTTAGATTTTTTAAGATTTTTTTTATATTTTTATATTATTTTATTATTTTATTATAATTTTTTAATTTTTATATTATTATTTATTTATTTAGATTTTTAATTTTTTAAAATTTTTTATTTTTTATTATTTTATTATTATTATTATTATATTTTATTTTAAAAAAATTAATTATTTTTTAAATAATTTTATAATTTTATAATTTTATTTATTTTATAATTTTTTAATTTTAATTTTTTAAATTATTTTTTACTATTTTTAATTATTTTTATTATTTAATTATTATTTTTTTATTATTTTAAATTTAATTTAATTTAGTTTAATTTTTTTTAAAAAAAAAGAAGAGGAGAAAAGGAGAAGAAAGAAAGAAGAGTTCTAAAGAAGAGGAGGTCCTAAGGAGTCCTAGAACTAAGAAGAGAGAGAGAAATTAGGGTTTAATTATGTTTGATATTTTAGTTAGTAATCAAGTTAAAAACAATCCTAACTAAGGGTTATCTTAGATCTAGACGGCTTCTAACTACCAAGATCACCTTCAAGTTCTCCAAGTGTAAGATCAGCCAATTGACTTGCTAGGTAAGTATAAGGTTGGTAGGAGTCCTTCCGTTGCTCGCCTTATACATCAATTATGCTTGGTCAGATAAGCTAACAAAATTAATTATAAACAACCTTCCTTCGGATCCAATCATCCCTGAACCACTTTTCTAGATATCAGTTAAATTGACTAACCCTAATCTGGTCCAACTTTTAGGATTTCTTATCCTAATGAGCTCGAGTTCCTAGGATCGATGTCTAATTGATTTTAAAATTAAAGACTTAGGCCAATGCATGATGCTGGTTGATTATTTATGGGCTAAAGAAGAGTGATCAAATTTTTATCTTATCTTATTTAATGGATTATGCCCTTAAATTACTTTAATATGAATATACACAAATTTTTTTTCAAGTAAGGGGTTCTATGCAATTTAAACTAGATGCATGCAACTAATTGAGTCTTAAGAGGCTTACCTCACCTAATCACCAAAAAAAATAAAAAAATAAAAATAAAACTAATATGATGCATGCTCTAAGCAATTAGGATTTCTAATCTTATCATGAAATTTTTAATTAAATTTAAGTGGATAATTTTTAATTAATTTAAAAATAAAATAATAAATAAAAAAATCTAGGGTTAGGATTGATCTCACCAACCAAAATTGAAAGTTTCCCTCCTTGCCCTAATTTGATTCTTTTCCTTTTTTTCTTTCTTTTTTCTACAAAATAAAGAAGAAAAGTTAGTAAGCACTATTTACAGAAAATCAAAAAAATTAAAATTTTATTTATAATTTTTTAAAAAAAATTAAAAAGAATTTAATGTTCTTGTCTTTCCTGATAATGGTGCCAAAAATTTTGATAAGAGTATGATGTTATCGTTAAGATACCATGTTTATCAGTTTAATTTTGACTTCTTAAAATAATTAAAAATAGGTAGAAAGCAGTGAGTCGGATTGAATCTACAGAAAAGATAGTATTTTAGCTTTAAAATCTTTGATTTTATAAAAAAAGATTTGAAAAAAAAAATTAAAGTCAAAAAATAGAATTTTAAATTATATTAAATAATAAAAATTTAAAGAGCATAAAAATAAAATTTGGGTACTAAGATATACTACCTAAATCTTAGCATTTACTTGTAATAAAATAAAAAAAATAAAGTATAGAAATTAAATTATAATTAAAAATAAAAAGCTAAAATTTAAAGTGCATAAAATAATTTTTTGCATTAATTTAAAAGTTCAAAATTTAAATACATAAAATTTAAAAATTAAAAAAATTAAAAATTAAAAGCTGATCTCTTATCTTAGATTGGCATCGGCATTGAGATGGTGTAGAAGCCAGCTCTTCTTCACAGCATCCATTGTCTTGAAGCAGCCTCTAACCCAAGCATGGCTCTAACATTTACCAAACTTCTTTCTATGATCGAAGATGTTTGATTTGGAGGCCTGGAGTTCTTTAAATAGAGTTAGGAGGGCTGGAGATCCTTGCTGTAGATGATATGGGACTAAGGGCCATTTTAATCATCAAAATATAGAGAAATTTGATGAAAATTCGAATTGAAAGAGTTCTAGATCGAATTCTACTGCTCTGAGTGAAATCTGGCTATCAGATGGTAATCCAATACTTCAAAAATATCAAAAACGGACATCAATAAGCCCAGGTCAAGTCGAAATAGATTTTGGCCATTGGATCATGCCTGATCTAAAAATCTAGGTTGTTGATCATGCTATGGGAGATTGAATCACTGCTTGGATCATCCTCAGCCGTTGGATCTTTGTTTGGAGCTTCCAAGGCCGTCCGATATCATAAAGAAGTAAGCTGGGAACCAAATTAAAACTAAAAATGGGCCCCACCATTGGATCTTCACCGACAACGACCACAGCCATCGGATTGCACATTATTGTGCTCATGGACCGTATTGGATTGGGCTTTCTATGAGCTACAACCAATCGATGCACGGCTTGGCTTGATAAGCCAGTTATACCATTTTCTTTTTTTATTTTATTTTATTTTTTTAAAAAAATTATATCTGATTCATTTTAGCTCCATTTTATTCCAAACTTATTTCATTATAATCAAAAAAATGGTCTTTTTTACTAATAATTATATTTTATTTTTTATTTTTAGTATTTTTTAATTAATAAAAATATTAATTTTTTAAAAATATATATAAATTGATTATTAATTTTTAAAAATAAATATAAATTAATTAATAAATTAATATTTTTATTGGTGAATTTATGGTGCTTATCATTTATCAAAAAAAATTTAGGAAAGTTAACATTATAGCTACTATGTTGTCGAAATTTTTTGAGATTCTATGTGATTTTACAATTGCAGGAGTAGTTAGACCAGCTTGGGAGTGAGGGCTTAGACACCTCTAGTCCGCATGATCATCTATCTTAGGTCTTGGAACTTGAGTACTCTGAAAGGGTTCGTTGTAGCCTCGGGCATATATCGACTAGCTATTGATTTGAGGCAAGTACCTCCTCATAGGCTTCCAGGTTCGTTAACCACGAGTAGCTTGACGAGATCTTGGTGCAGGTAGCTCATGCTCAATAGGATGCAACACAGGCTTAGTAGTATTCAGAATAGCTACAACGTATTATATCCACAATGGTGATGAAACTCATTGCTACTCTTGCAGTTGATCTTTCGAGGTTCCAAAATATGTTCAGTAGCCTTTCAGCTCTAGCCCCTCCCACTCCTACTCCAATCCCTCTTTCTCTTGGTTCAACCTCTCCCACTCCTAGTTCAGCCCCTCCTAGCAATGACGAGATGCCTGGAGATGAGGATGATGATGATTTGGCTGATTTCTGATATACATTTTGTTCATTGAATAACTATACTGTAATAAAATTTCAATATTTATGAAATATTGTGTTTGTCTTTGAGTTTTATTATGTAAAAATCTTAGTTCTTGCAAGTTTTAGTTTGAGTATCATTACAACAAAATCTACTTTTTGCGATGCAATGTATTCATCATAAATAATAAATTTTCATCATTAATAATTATTAGCAACGAAAATTTTATTGCTAATTTTTTATCATAAAAAATAGGATCATAGATAATAATTAGCAATGAAAAGATCATTTTCGTCATCTTTTCATCGCTAATAATTTTTTTATGATGAAATTTTTTTTTATTGATTAAATTATTTGCGATAAAAAATTTTATGATAGAAACCAAACATTTTCATCATAAATAATTTTTTTGACAAAAAAACTTCATCAAAAATAAAAAATTTATTTACAATGAAAAATTTTCATTGCAAATATAAAATTATTTATGATGATTTTTTCCATCATAAATAATTTATTTATTTTTTATGAAATATTTTCATCATAAATAATTATCTTATTTTTTATAAAAATTTTTCATCATAAATAAATCTTAATTATGAGAAAAAATTTTCATCATAAATAATTTTTATTTATGATGGATAATTTTCATCATAAATAATTTTTATTTATGATATAAAGTTTTCATTACAAATAATTACATCATAAATTATTTTTTAAAAAAATATAAAAATATATATTTTATATTTTTAATATATTTATAATTTATAAAATAAAAATAAAAAAATTATAAATAAATTTGATCATTTCATCCATAATAAATTTCATCATTTCATTATATAAAAAGTATTTCATTACAAAAAATATTTTTTGATATATAAATACAAAAGATCTAAAATAAAAGTAAAAATAGGAGAAAATAGACTGCCGGCCATCAAGCATCGGCAATATCTAGAGAAGAAGAACGGGCCGAAGGAGAGGAGCACTCAAAAGAGCTCGGACTGGCCTACAGCTACCATATCAGTTGCATCATTTGCTCCATCTGCACCATCCACTCTATCATCTACAATTAGAATAGCTGGTACTCGTCGATGTGTGCAGTCAACTCAGCAATCCATAGTCTATCCTCAGCAGTCTATCTCTATATCTCTATTAGTCAGGCATCACAGGCAGCATGAATGCCAGCCCTGGATGAGCATGAAGATGTAAGAGCTCTGATCCCATGCCCTAGCCTCCTAACATAACAGGATCTCATACCAAGCACCTAATTACAGATCTCATCATCTATGGGTGCGGTCGAGCCCTTTAGGATAGGCTAGGATCTAATGTCTATCATATGATCTTGAAAATTAAAGTTATAGCTATTCTAAGTTTATACTGAAAATTAAAATACTAATGAAAAATAGTTAGAAAAACTTATGTAAAGCTCTTGGCTCCTGACCATCCAGTCCCTTGACCGTCGCTGATGGATCCGCTGGTAGATCTCGATCCTACCAGGAAGCTCGCCACTCTCTACATCTCTCTACAATTTGAGAATAATTAATATATTTTTTAAATAGTTAAAAAGTTAAAATATGATAAATAAAAATTATTTTTTATCTGCTCCATATGGCGAGCGAATGGCCTGAAAGCCCCATAATACGAGACTATCTGTCTCACCCAATTCATGGCATTTTTGGCACATCGATCCTGCACAGTTAACATTCAAATTAGTTAGTAAGTAACTGAATTTAAAAGTAAATAATTTAATTATTAAATTCTAAATAAAAAAAAGTTATCTGATATATTGGATCCTTATACGTGTGGTATATGATAGCCCAATCCTCAATACTGATGCTGTCATATGGCCGTTGCTATGCTGCCTCCACCCCCTAGTCATGTACTATAGCATACTAGTGGTGATGAATGCGATGCCAATACTTCTTAAAATACGAGCATAAATGATCATCTACAGCTTATCGCACGCGATCTTGCTCAAAATCAATAATCTCATTATTATTATTATTATTATTATTATTATTATTATTATTACTACTACTATTACTATTATTATTGTTACTATTATTAATATTATTATTATTACTATTTTTACTATTATTATTAATATAATTATTATGATTATTATTATTACTATT
Source organism: Cocos nucifera (assembly GCA_006176705.1). NCBI lineage: Eukaryota > Viridiplantae > Streptophyta > Magnoliopsida > Arecales > Arecaceae > Cocos > Cocos nucifera. The sequence continues at coordinate 2,980,081 of QRFJ01000044.1, forward strand.
ATTATTAGTATTATTGTTATTATTATATTTATTTTTATTATTTATTAAAATTTAAAATAAATTTCTCCAAACAAGGGTTTTAAGAGCAAATAGAAATTAATTGATTGAAATAAATAGGAGCAAGCACGATTTACTGAAGGGAAATCCTGATTTCCCGGTCCAGGTTCGTCCAGATCTGATTAGATCAAGAGATATATTTCAAAAATTTTCTCTTGATCTCAATCAGATCTTGATATGTTTCAGATCTGATTCTTATTATTTTAATAAATAAAATAAAAAAATAAGATAAATTAAATCAAATTTAATTTACCTGATTTGGGTAATCCTATTACCCTGTAGATGATCCTGATTGCAGCGGAAGGTTCTGGATCTTAGCCACGCAAGCGCCTGGCCTCTACCGGTATCCACTCGGGTTGGATCTGGAGATCCTCTTCTTCTCTATCACACCTCCAAAAATCAGATCTGGATCTGATCTGGAGGATCTTCAAAACTCTTTTGAAGATCTGCAGTCGTCCTTTTGCAGCAGCGCAGCCTTCTTGCTTTTGATCGCCTTTCCTTGATCTGAATCGCACCAAACTAAGTCCAAAACACCTTTTGGACGTGGAGAGCAAAGGGAGAAGAGACTATGGCATGGAGAAGGAGGGGAGAGGCAGCCTTGGGGCGTATCTAATAGCATTGGAATTAGGGTTGGGCGCAGGGTCTTATTTATAGACCTCTTGTGATCCAACTCCTCTTCCTCTCAACCAATCACAACCCTTTGTGAAATCAGATCTAAATCTGATTGGTTGGAATAGAGACCCCTGGATTCCTCCTTAGAGGGCGCCTAAGACCAGTCAAACTGGATTCTTAGTAGAACTCTGATTGGAATCCAAAAGGGAGGTGGAGTCCTTGTCCAACAAGGACTCCTAGGCGCCTCCTACTTGGGCTCACGCCACCCTTGGCGTGCGCCCTTCTCCTTGCCAGGTTCTGGCAGGGGGACAGGCCCCCACCAGCTCTCCAATAGGTGCATGACATGTGGTCAAAAGTCAAAGGGTCAATGGTCAACGTTTGACCAGTCAAAGGTAGACTTTTGACCAAAGTCAAAGAACAAGAAATGGCAGGTGACCAAAAATGGCAGGTAATGTCTTACAAATAAGACAACCTATTCTGACTTGGACAACCTCCAGTCAGACCATATGAAGGCCTCTGATTGAGCACAAACTCCTTTGGCTCAGTCAGGACAACTTATTTATGATAGTAAAAGAAGAACGTTAGGTTCAATCGAGTGCTAGCACGATTTCCTTGAACCTAATTGAATCTCATTCAGATCAATTGAACTAGATCAGTTCAATTGATGATCACCAGATTCAAACCCTTGTTTGTGTGACCCAGTTAGGTTCAGTTCTGTATGGTAATGGGATATGTCATGATCTCTATCATAGACATCATCGAAACTCCTTTCGATGGATCAGAACTCTTCTGATTCGAACAGCTAGAATGATCGATCATCATCTAAATCATTCTAATTGCTCCCAAAATCCACCAGTGACACCTAGCAGTATATGGTGGCAACCCATCAGAGCTGAATGCGAACCTCTTGGTGCAGCTACCTGTGTGATTAAGTTCTTCTATCTTGAGCCCCGATCAGATTAGGGTTAAGGTGAACTCGTCAAACCCTAGTCTCTGTCATATGATGTAATCATTCGATTCGAGTCCAATGTGAAAATCTAAATAGAAACTCTTTCTATTATTTCACTCTACCATGGCCATGGATTTCTGGACTTGATTCTCATGATCATCATAGGGCTACTCCTCTACCACCGAGGTAGATAGATCCCATCTTGATGCAATCCAGTTCCTACAATGAACATGCTATCACAGCCAACATACACCTCAGGGTTCCATATGGCTAGGAGACCGAGTAATGGTGTAGTCAAACTATAACACCCTCAAGGTGAACTGCCGATGCATCTCAGGTCAAAGAACCAGACACACACTACTGCAGCATCGAGTCAGTCATTGACGAGAAGGTAGACTTCCTAATGACTACTCGAGGTGGTCACGCTCAGTGCCCTCGTTCTCTAACGAGTACCTGTACTCTCGCTCCGGTGTCTCCACACCGTAGACTCAAGACTCATCTCTACTAAAGAGAAGCGATCGTACACCAACCTTCCGGATCAATCACCATCCTCGTGATGATCCTATGGTCGGGAGCTGTTTATGAGTTAATAATGATTATTCATGTCTTAAATTTTCAACTCTTGAAAATATGAATTATCATTACCATTAACTCAAAGGATGTATCACAGACACTAAATACACATGTGTGATAGAAAATAACCCATTTCATTAATTATAGTCAAAATTATAATTTTGCCCCTAGAAGTGTATTACAAGTGTCAGCCAATTCTGGCTTCTAGGGCACATATATCTAACAATCTCCCACTTGTCCTAAAGCCAATTGGCTACAAGTCTAAGTCCCATCTTCTCAAGGTGGGCTTCGATCTTCTGCTGGCCCAACGGCTTTGTAAGTGGGTCTGCCACATTATCTGCGGAGTTGACTCTCTTGACCTCAACGTAACCTTTCTCAAGGTAATCGCGGATGAGATGATATCGCCGCTCAATGTGCTTGGACTTCTGGTGAGACCTCGGCTCCTTAGCAAGGGCTATGGCGCCATTGTTGTCGCAGTAAAGAGGAATGGCATCTGATGGCATTACTCCAATTTCTGCAGCAAACTTCTTGTACCAGAATGCTTCCTTTGCAGCCTCTGATGCAGCTATATATTCTGCTTCCATGGTGGAATCTGCTATCACAGTTTGCTTGGAACTCTTCCAGCTGACAGCTCCACCATTGCACACAAACAGACTTCCAGATGTCGACTTTCGATCATCTATATCGGACATGAAGTCCGAGTCTGTGTATCCCTGAACTTGGAGTTCTCCATTACCAAAGACCAACATCATATCCTTAGTTCTTCTCAAGTACTTAAGGATACATTTCACAGAAGTCCAGTGTTCTTCACCTGGATTTGACTGATATCTGCTTGTGACACTCACAGCATGGGCTATATCAGGTCGTGTACATAGCATGGCATACATGAGGCTCCCTATTGCAGAAGCATAAGGGATCTTGCTCATGCGTTCTATTTCCTCAGGTGTGCTGGGGCACATCTTCTTGGAAAGATGAATACCATGTCTGAAGGGTATTAATCCCCTCTTAGAGTTTTCCATACTAAACCTCTTTAGTACTTCCTCTATGTACATTCTTCTGTGAAAGTCCTAGCATCCTATTCGGTCTATCCCTATAGACCTTAATTCCTAGAATAAAGGATGCTTCACCTAGGTCTTTCATGGAGAATTCCTTAGACAACCACATCTTGACTGATGTCAACATGGGAATATCATTCCCAATAAGGAGGATGTCATCCACGTACAATACGAGGAAGACAACAGCGCTCCCACTGACCCTTTTGAAAACACATGGTTCCTCTTCATTTTTGATGAAACCAAACTTTTTGATCACATCATTGAAACGAGTGTTCCAGCTCCGAGATGCTTGCTTAAGTCCATATATGGACCTTTGCAGCTTGCAAACCTTGTGATCAGTATCACTGGATGTGAAACCTAGCGGCTGTTCCATATAGATATCTTCCTCAAGATATCCATTTAGGAATGCCGTTTTCACGTCCATTTGCCATATTTCATAATCGAAATAGGCTGCAACAGCAAGCAATGTGCGGATGGATTTTAGCATAGCTACCGGGGAAAAGGTATCCTGATAGTCAATGCCTTCACGTTGACTATAACCTTTTGCCACCAGTCTAGCCTTGAATGTCTCCACATTCCCATCTGCACCAATCTTTCTCTTGAAGATCCATTTACACCCAATAGGTACTATACCTTCTGGTGGATCTACCAAGGTCCAGACTTGGTTTGAGTGCATCGAGTCGATTCTCTGACTTCATTGCCTCAAGCCATTTCTCGGAGTCGATATCTGATATCGCCTCGTTGTAGGTTTTGGGATCATCACCATGAGCACCATTACCTATGAGGAACATTTCCTCTACGTCCTCTGAAATAATACCTAAGTATCTTTCAGGGGGACGGGAAACTCTTTCCGATCTACGAGGTGGAGGAGGTAGTGTTCTTATTGGCTCAACCTGATTTGGTTCCACTTGGTCCTTAGCTCGTTCTGCTTGTGAGACTTTCTCATCAAGCTTAATCTGCTTTCCAATGCCACTATCTTGAATAAACTATTTTTCAAGAAATATGGCATGTCGACTCACAATCACATTGTGGTCTTCTGGAATGTAGAAATAGTATCCTAATGACTCTTTAGGATATCCTATGAATCGAGCTCTAAAGGACCTAAACTCTAACTTGTCCGCTTGTTGTCTTTTGACATAAGCCGGACAACCCCAAATTCTGAGATGACTCAGACTTGGTTTCTTACCGTGCCATATCTCATACGGTGTGGTAGGAACGGTTTTAGAGGGAACCCTATTCAGTAAATAGATTGAAGTTAATAATGAATGTCCCCAAAGAAAATCTGGGAGGTCTGTGAAGCTCATCATGGATCGAACCATATCCAATAGAGTCCGATTTCTCCGTTCTGAAACCCCGTTGAGTTGAGGTGTTCCTGGTGGAGTCCATTGAGAGACTATGCCATTTTCCTTAAGATAGTCTAGGAATTCCCGGCTAAGGTATTCACCTCCTCGATCTGATCGAAGAACCTTAATGGGTTTTCCAGTTTGTTTTTCTACTTCATGTCTGAATTCTTTGAACTTTTCAAAGGCTTCAGACTTATGTCTCATAAGATACACATACCCATACCTAGACAGATCATCGGTAAAGGTAATGAAGTAGACAAAATTGCCTCTAGCCGGCACATCGAATGGGCCGCACACATCAGTATGTACTAGGGCAAGGAGATCTGTGGCCCCTCTCCCCATGTCCAACAAAAGGGAGTTTAGTCATTTTGCCTTGAAGACAAGATTCACAAGTTGGATATGACTCAAAAGTCAATGGACTCAATAGCCCATTTTTTCTCCAATTTGTTAATCCTATCTTCTGCTATATGACCTAATCTCAGGTGCCATAGATATCTGTCGTTTGGACTATCCCTAGGTCGTTTGGCATTCACGTTTTGCTCGATAGTTAAAACAGGTACATCAATATGCAACTGATAAAGACCATTAACAAGGAAACCATTTGCAATTTTATTTCTTTCATAAAGAATGTTACAATGGTCCTTAAAGAAGGTGATCACATAACCTTCTTGTGCTAAGCATGAAACAGAAATCAAATTCCTGCTAGCTGCAGGCACATAATAACAGTCTTTTAAAACTAAGTCTAAACCAGATGGTAATCGCAGAGGGTATGTTCCCACGGCTACTGCAGCAACTCTTGCTCCATTACCGACGCGTAGGATCATGTCTCCATCCCTCAGCCTCCTGCTATCCTCAAGACCCTGCATAGAAGTGCACAGATGAGCACTAGAACCAGAGTCAAGCACCCAACTGGATGCAGAAGAAACCGTAAGGTTAGACTCAATAACGAGCATACCTCCAGAAGGACCTTCCTTCTTGTTCTTCAGGGTGGCCAGGTAAGTAGGGCAGTTCCGCTTCCAATGGCCGTCGCTGTTGCAATGGAAACACTTTCCTTTGCCATCGACCTTCTTCTTCGGTTCTGCCTTCTTCTTCTTTGATCCTTCTACCTTTTGCTTTTTCACAGACTTCTTTTTCTTTCCATAAGACTTTCTTTTGGAAGAAGTCCGTTCCATAGCAAGAACTGAGCCTTTAGAACCTTTCATAGAAAGCTCAGCGGTAACCAGCATATTCATCAACTCGGCCAAGGAATTTTGAAGTTTATGCATGTGGTAATTCATGATGAATTGCCCATATGCATCAGTCAAGGATTGCAGAATAATATCGTTCTGCAAGTCCAAGTCCAACTTCACACCGAGCTTCTCAAGCTCTTCCATGTCCTTGATCATTGTCAGACAGTGATCTTGGACTGACTGCCCATCACGCATCTTAGCCTTAAAAAGTCATTTTCGTGACTTGATATTTGGCTGCGCGACTCTGTTCACCAAACATCTCCTGCAGGTGAGCCAACATTTGGCGAGCAGTCCCGATATCTTCATGTTGGCGCTGGAGCTCATCAGACATCGAGCCCAACATGTAGTATCTGGCCTTATTGTCTTCGTCAATCCATTTTTCCAGAGACGCTCTCTGTTCAGTGGATGGACGAGCTGGTAAGGTGGGAGGGTCCTGGTCCAAAACATGTGTTAACTTCTCTGAACCCAAAACAATTTTGTAGTTCCTGAGCCAATCTTTATAATTGGGTCCAGTCAGTCTATGTGTGTCTAGGATACGTGCCAGTGGGTTGGACGCAGACATTTTCCTGTAGAGAGTCAAAGATTCTAGTTAGATACTGTAATTTTGACTTGACCAATTTGTTTAGGGATTTTATTTTTAAACAAATTAGCTCCCACTATTTTCTCGGATCCCTACACTCCCTCTGTAGAGATGCGAAAATCTCCGCGATTGATGATTTCTAGTGGGTGGTGCGGTCTCACCAACTGACTCATCACCTCACCTAACAGTTATTGGTGATGGGTTAGCCAATGAGTGAACAACTCTTGTTCAATGATTCTCTAATCATGGTGCACCCAAACTTGGTCTCTAATTCATGAATCTCACCGTATCCGGAATATTGATCCACTCCTTAGTTAAGTCAGACCCACCATTTGCATAGACTGGGTTCCTAATTGGGTCTCTCACCGTATCCGGAATATTGAGCCCAACTCATCCTCCAGCCCATAGCATCCAATGCCTAATAGACATGGTTGCGTCTTCCCGGTGCAACTGAGCCACTGTATCCAGCCGAGAACAATCAACCCCGGGAAGGGCCCGCACGTCTACAATGGTGGAAGACCTCGGACTTAATCTTTTCTTAGGGAGAATTGATTCAGGTCTCATTAAACTAGACTTGGCTTAGTCATAACAATTATGACTAACCTAGTGGCATGGGTCAGCTCGGATTATTGACCACCTCAGATCAGAACTGTGTCAACAGATATGGCCAGGTAAGTGAGACCGGTGGAAGGAATATGCCGTTAACTCGCACAAGAACGCATTCAGGTCGAGTAGCTTCCAATTAAAAACCAGTCGGTCGTCTGTGCCAAACTTACCTTAGACACCAAATTGTTGAGTCAGAACCAATTGGGTTAGCCTACAATCCAGACTCTAACCTCTGAGCCTAATTAGGTCTTGCTTGATCGTGACTCGATCTTGACCCAGACTTAATCCTATTAGGCTGGTCAATTTAAGCATTGTTGATCCCATCTAACCAACTCTTGATTCGGTTTGATCAACCGCTTAGACCTAATTGAGCTACCCAAGCCCGAACCCAGTATTATGAATATGTCTTAGATCTGAAATTCTCAATTTTAGACCTAATTAATATTCCATAAACTTAATTCTTAATTAAGTTGGGTTCATAAACAAAATATGCACAATAAATCCTAGGGTTTCAGGATCTAGGGTTTTGCAGAAAGTAAGTTTTGGGTTTCTGATTAAGGACGAACACGCAGCACCCCTACACGTCATAAGAACACCCCATCGAATGGGAAGAGAGGGCCTTTAAACCCTTCTTCGTTCTTATGACCGGACGGCCAAGAGGAACGCCTTAATCAGGAACATGTAAATACTACAAAACAGTTATAGATCTATATCATATATCTCATATACAAATTTAGATCTAATCAAGGCATATTTTGCATACATCTCATGTATCAAATCATGCATGTTTTCAGATCTAAATTATCACATAATAATCTAAAAAATTAGATTTAAATTGATCTAATCAAAATAAATTCTAATCTAGACAATTATGTAGAACTATTCTACAACTAGTCTAGTCATGCATCTATCATATCTCATATGATATTTAAAATTAAATAATTTTTATTTGCTGTTTATCAGATGTTATTATAACACTTATAATATCAGAAAATAGTAAATAAGAAGATCTAAAATATGATTTAATCAGATTAAATCAAAGACATGCAAAACTATTCTATAGAACTATTCTATTCTAGAACTAGTCATGCATATCTTCATGTTCTTAGATCCAAATCATTTAATTTTAATTTTTCTGATTTCAGATCTGATCACATCTCATGTGACATCTGAAATCACTTTATTTTCTAATTAAAATAAAATTAAAATCAGATCTAAACAATTTTAGAACCATGGCTCTGATACCAGTTGAAGGGAAATCCTGATTTCCCGGTCCAGGTTCGTCCAGATCTGATTAGATCAAGAGATATATTTCAAAAATTTTCTCTTGATCTCAATCAGATCTTGATATGTTTCAGATCTGATTCTTATTATTTTAATAAATAAAATAAAATAAGATAAATTAAATCAAATTTAATTTACCTGATTTGGGTAATCCTATTACCCTGTAGATGATCCTGATTGCAGCGGAAGGTTCTGGATCTTAGCCACGCAAGCGCCTGGCCTCTACCGGTATCCACTCGGGTTGGATCTGGAGATCCTCTTCTTCTCTATCACACCTCCAAAAATCAGATCTGGATCTGATCTGGAGGATCTTCAAAACTCTTTTGAAGATCTGCAGTCGTCCTTTTGCAGCAGCGCAGCCTTCTTGCTTTTGATCGCCTTTCCTTGATCTGAATCGCACCAAACTAAGTCCAAAACACCTTTTGGACGTGGAGAGCAAGAGGAGAAGAGACTATGGCATGGAGAAGGAGGGGAGAGGCAGCCTTGGGGCGTATCTAATAGCATTGGAATTAGGGTTGGGCGCAGGGTCTTTTTACTCTGATCAACTCCCTCACAATACACCTTTTGAAAGAACCATTTTGGTATGACCCCGATCCCCCGATAAGGTGTGCAAGGCGAGGCACGGGAGATGTAGATCGTGGACCAAAGGGGAAGAGATGAAGGATAGGTGGGTTTGCTGGGAAGAGAGAAGATGAGGGGGTTTCGTGTGAACATAGTGGGAGGGGATATTTAAAGATTTTTTAGTGATGACTTTTTAGCGACGCAAATTCATCGCTAAAAATATTATTAGGGATGAAAAATAATTTTTATCGCTAATAATTTCCATTAATTATTTTCTTAATAAAAATTTCTCTCCAAAAATATTTAAAATATTTAATAAAATTATTTATGATAAAAAATAAATTTTATCATAAATAATGATTATTAGCGACGATAATTTTTATTATAAATAATTTTTTATAAATAAATAATTTAGAAAAATTAAAAAAAAAGATGAGAATATTTGTGATGAAAATATTATATCATAAATAAATATTATTTATGATGGAACATAAAATTTCATCATAAATAATAATTATTTACGATGAATAATTTCCATCACAAATAATTTTTTATATATAAATAATTTAAAAAATTATAAAAAAGCTAAGAATATTTATGATGAAAATTGTTCCATTGCAAATAAGTATTATTTGAAATAGAAAATATATTCCATCATAAATAAATATTATTTACGATGAAAATCCATATTCTATTATAAATAATTATCCATACATACAAAAATATAAATAATTAAAAAAGGTCAGATTTTTTGTAATAATTTTTTTTATAAAAAAGATAAAAATATGATGTGTATGGCCAATGCAACGACGTTAAGTAGTGCAAGTGCTTCCACTATTAGCTAGCCCGCGGATAATTTAATTTTTTAATTTTTCAAAAAATAGTATTCTATTAAAAAAATTATTACTCTCTAAAAATTATATAATTTTAAATTTAAAATTCATCTTCACCATTCATTATTCAAGTAATTATCGTACGAGTATCATCACAAAAGATCATCTCGATCTAGTAGCTCTAGCTTTGTAGATCAATAAAATTTGATTTCGACGGTCATGAATGATCGTATGATGATTTGATAGATAAAAATCATCAATGAATCTGAAAACTTACAATGATGATCTTTGTGATATTTATAGTATACTATCAAAATTTTACTTCAATTGGATATCATTATCATGATCAATTTAGTATAAAATAATTTCAACCATTAAATAAAAAAAAGTGATCAAATGACCAAATGGCATCCGATTAAGATGATTTTTTAGATAAATAATCTTTGCTACTACTTAGATCATTTGTATAGTGGGGATCATAAAATTTAAATCATACATATATGAACGATCTAAAACTACATGTCTCTTGATACTTATTCTTAAGATCCTTAAATAATTATACTTATGTTTTTGTAAGATCTGCATAATGTGGATGATTCATATACATATGATTTAAATTTTATAATCACTATCATATAAATAATGAAAGTAGTAGCAAAGATCATTTATCTAAATAATCATCTTAATCGGACATTGTTTGGCTTTTTGATCATTCATTTTTTATTTAACGATTCAAATCATCCCATACCAAATTGACTATGATAATAATATCTGATTGAAATAAAATTTTGATAGTATCCTACAAATATCATAAAGATCATCGTTGTAAAATTTTGGATCTATCGGTGGTTTCTATCTATTAGATCATTATGCGGTCATTCGTGATTATCGAAATCAAATTTTATCGATCTACATAGCTAGAGTTACCAGATTGAGACGATATTTTGTAGCGATGCTCACATGATAATTAATTAAATAATAAATAGTATAGATAAATTTTAAATTTTAAAATTATATAATATTTAAAAAAAATAAAAATATTTTTTAAAAAAAATATTAATTTTTAAAAAAATTTAAAAAATATTAATTTGATTATGGGCTAGCTAATAGTGGATGCGCTTGCACCCCTCAACCCTATCGCACCAATCATGCATGGTATATTTTTGCCTTTTTTTATTTTTAAAATAGTTCATATTTTTTTATTTTTTAAATTAAAATTTTTTATCAGATTATATATGATGTAATATTTTCATCATAAATAATTTAATATTTTTTAATTATTTAAGTAATTTATTTTATTTAGATAATTTATGATGAAAATATTATATCATAAATAATCAATTATTTATGATGGAAATAGGATTTGCATCATAAATAATCAATTATTTATGATGAAATATCTCCATCATAAATAATTTAATATTTTTTAATTTTTTAAATAATTTATTTTTTTAGATTATTTATAATAAAAATATTTTATCATAACTAATTGATTATTTATGATGCAAATCCTATTTTCATTATAAATAATCAATTATTTATGATGTAATATTTTCATCAAAAATAATCCAATAGTTTTTAATATTTTAAGTAATTTATTTTATTCAAATAATTTATGATAAAAAAATTACATCATAAATAATTAATTATTTATGATGAAAATTAAATTTGCATCATAAATAATCAATTATTTATGATGAAATATCTCTATTGCAAATAATTTAATATTTTTTAATTTTTTAAATAATTTATTTTTATAGATTATTTATGATAGAGATATTCTATCAAAATAATTGATTATTTATGATGCAAATTCTATTTTCATTGTAAATAATCAATTATTTATAATGTAATATTTTTATCATAAGTAATTTGATATTTTTAATTTTTTAAATAATTTATTTTATTTAGATAATTTATGATGGAAATATTACATCATAAATAATTAATTATTTATAATAAAAAAAATACATCATAAATAATAAATTATTTATAATAGAATATCTCCATTATAAATAATCCAATATTTTTTAATTTTTAAAATAATTTATTTTTATAGATTATTTATGATGGAGATATTCTATCATAAATAATTAATTATTTATGATGCCAATCATATTTTCATCATAAATAATCAATTATTTATGATGTAATATTTTCATTAAAAATAATTTAATATTTTTTAAATTTTTTAAGTAATTTATTTTATTCAGATAAATAATAGTATTTATGATGGAAAAAAAATTTCATCATAAATAAAGACCTATGGTAGCAAATTATAAAACTACTATAAGAATTGCACTATAAAAAAATATTATTTAATAACAAAAATTTTGCAATGGATAGAATCCATTTCTAATCTATTATTAACTAGCAATGAATTTACAATAAAATGCTCAATTTCATTGCTAATCTCAAAAAATAAATTTATAATAGATTTATAATGAATTAAAAATAAAAAAATTATAATGGAATAACAACGAATCTAAAAACTGTTGCTAAATTTTGCAAGAAATTTTCACGTATTATTGGTAATGGAATTATAATGGATTAGCAACTAAATATTACAAGAAATATGTGATTTTACAATGAAAATTTAGCAACCGACAAAACTTATTTCTAATCCATTGTTAATTGGCAACATTACTATAGAATAGGGCAACGACAGCGGTTACAAATCACTATCGTAGTTTAAAAAATTACTATTATAGGCTATAGCAGTAGTTAGCTAATCACTATACAACCATCATCATAGATTTATGGCAACAATTATTGCAGCGGTTCTGAAAATCATTACCATAGAGTGCCTATTGCAGCGGTTTTTAAACCGCTGCCATAGGCTTATCTATAGTGGCGGTTATAAAACCACTATCATAGACTAGTCTATGGCAGTGGTTATAGAACCACTGCCATAGGCTTGTCTATGAAAGCGGTTATGTAACTACTGCCATAGGTCTAATGCAGCAGTTGACACATCGCCTATGACAGCGGTTGGCATGTCTACGACAGTGATTGTAAAACCGCTATCATAGCTTCTGAATAATTAAAAAAATATAAAATTTTTAATTTTTTATATATTTTACTTGACAAATATAGAGATATATAACATAAAAAAATTATAAACATAAAAATATTTCTAAAATACTAAAATTTTATTATCGAATAAAATTTATGATAATATTTTTTAAAAAAAATACATCAAAAGTTTTCTAAATCTACATCATCATCATCACCGGAAGATGGAGCACGAGCTAGAGCCAGAGCCAGAGCTGGAGGAGTTGGAGTTAGAATGCGGGCCAACATATCCTCAAAGCCCATGAAGGTACCACCAAAATATGTACTGAGCGTCGACACCATGTCTCTCATGATGCCCTCTAGATGAGATGCGCGCTCCTCAGCCCGATCTGCCCATGTCGCAGTATGATCTGCCCATGCCAATACCTCCTCAAGCTCCTTTCAACTGATGACATCGGAAGCCTGTGAAGAGATGCTCGCCTCAGACCCATAGCTGATCGGTGTATGTTCGAACCTACATCGGATCCTCCTAGAGTGCTCAGGCCCCAAGACCCGAGACAGATGGTCAGGGGGGTCAGAAGTATCCAGGCCCTCGCTTGCAAGTGCATCTAACTGATCTTGCAATTATAAATTCAAATAAAATTTTATAAGAAATGCTATAATACTAATCATATATACTAATATATTTAATACTTACAAAAATTCTTTCAATCACGGCGTTCAACAGCCTACCCTTCTTGTCTGTATGGCTAAATCAAAAAATCTCGCTACAGCTGGACATCACTCTATCTCTCATCAGCTATAATAATAGATCAATTTATCAAAAATATATAAAAAAAATATTAATTTAATTTATCTAGTAAGATTTAGAATTTATTACCTCTTTATGCACACGACTGGCCATAGACTCATGGTCGAGAGTGTGCGTATACTCCTGGGTTGTCCGATTCTCCTGATTCTGATGAGAGGTAGCCTAATAAGTATTCAAATAAATAATAAATATTTAAAATTATTTAAATATAATTTTAAGCATATTAAAAAATTTAAAAGTTAGTAATTTTATCTTAAACTCCTAGCTCCTTCAATGTGTAACCATCCTCTCCCACTGACTTGGAGGATAGTCCTGTATCCAAGAAACAAGCTCCTTTGGAGTGTCTCATCGATGCTCGAGACATCCTCTATGGATCTTGACCTTGTAGCCCCGGTGCAACTTCCCGATCTTCTTCAATCGGACATCTCGAGCCCTCTCATGATCAGAAAAATCGTACATCCTCTGCACAAAGTTATCAAAAGTCAGTTACAAAATTATTCTCATTAAATATAGCGTAAACATGTAAAATGCATAAATATAATTAAGATGCACTTATTCATATCTTCTTCCACACTCGATCCCTGACAGCATCATCCATCAATCGTCAGTCTTTGAGCTCTACGAAAATAATGTCTGACCATCTTACAAGCACTCCAAAAAAGGAATGCATCTCCCGCACGATCTCTCCTACTGGCCTTTCCTTCACATCATACTGCACCATCACCTGATGCTGGCAGTTTCCTACATGCACCATATGTGTGGGACCGTGAAATATCTGGCTGGATGATGTACCTATAATAAAAAATATGTTATGCAAATATATAAGTGTACAAATACTATATAAAAAATAAATAATATAATATAATAAAAATATACACTTAGATATCGGTGAAGTAGCATATGTCGAAGATATGGATGACGGTGGAGGCTCAGATGCCGATGGAGTAGATGCCATCGATGGAGTAGATGTCAACGGTGGAGGTCCCTGAGCAACCGATGCGGAGGTGGATGGAGTATGCTCCGACTGCTCCTCAGATGCTGAACTCCACATAATCTGCCGAGAGGCGGGGGTGAAAGCTAGATGGCATTTTGGTGCTATCATGATCTGCAACGTTAATGAACATTAATCAATATAATATGTTAAATAATAATCAAAGATATGCCTAGGTACCATCTATTTAATTACATATAAATATATGAATGCCAAAGATTATGTACACTAATCAATTGACGGGTCTATCGCTATGCAATGCAATAAACAGAAGTAATAAGATGGGAGTTCTCTTAGCTGTCAGGGGTTCTCTTAGCGGTCGACACGGCACGACCTACCAGCATGGCATGATCTAAGGCACGGCCTATCAAAATGACACGACATGGTACGGCACAGTCCACCGATATGGCACGGCCTACCGGCATGACACAGCCTAAGGCACGACCTACCGACATGGCATGGCATAGCACAGCATGGCACGGCACAACCTACCAACATGGCACGGCCCAAGGCACAGCATGGTACGACACAGCCTATGGCACGGCATGGCACGTCTCATTCAGAATCGAGAGGTCTCGAAATCTCTCTCCAACCATCTCTATTTTAGAAATCTAATTCACCCCTCCTCTTAGATTGCAATCTCTGGACAACAAATATAACATGTTGAACAATAATATTAGCAACACATCAATAAATAGACTCTAATAATTTATACCAGAATGTTGAAGTCATCGTCTAGTGGCATCTACAATATGGACATCACCATCGCTTCTAACATCGACAGTATTAGGTAAGTTTTATCCTAGATGAGCACTTTGCATGCATGATCCAACATCGTCATCAACTTCGGTATCATCAAAAATATGCCTAGGCACCATCTTCACAACTACACCCCATTGAGGCTCCAAGGGATCACTAATGTAGAAGACTTGACTAACTTGGGAGGCAAGTATATATAGTTCTTCAGTGTGGAGATGGCATTGCATGTTAACGAGAGTAAAATCACACTCATTAGTCTTCATCCCAGACTATGACAAGATGTTAAACCAATCACACTTCATCAATGCAATCCTTTCTTTAGAATAATAGTCCAAAATGACTATCTTCTCCACCACGCCATAATAGTTCAAATCCTCCGTACGAGGCTGTGAATCCCTCGAGCTAGCATAACACCCAGTGGTGACACTCAACATGATGCTACTATTTTATGTTGCCATATTTATGAACTTGTTGTGAATATTAAACCTATATCCATTAATGACGAACTATTTATACTCACACATGGTACGATTAGGACCCATTGAAAGAGCACGTACTTTAAGGCTCACTTCTCTGAGCGACAATCTTCACATCTAATTAAGAAGATGATACTTAATTAGTAAACATGTTCAAATAAGTTATACAAGGTAAGAATATATAATCGCTTACATGATCTTTGAACCATTCAGAAAATTCTTTGCTATGCATTTTCTCTTTCTTTCGTATACTTAGAATGTCATATTTTTCTCTTATGACCTTCTTATGTTTGTTGCATGCAGAAAGAATAAATTTAGGTATAATTGGATATTTTTTTCTAATTATTATAAAATAAATAAGGCTAAGTGACTCA
This sequence comes from Cocos nucifera, assembly GCA_006176705.1. Taxonomy (NCBI): domain Eukaryota; kingdom Viridiplantae; phylum Streptophyta; class Magnoliopsida; order Arecales; family Arecaceae; genus Cocos; species Cocos nucifera. Next base: position 2,996,189 of record QRFJ01000044.1, read on the forward strand.
CCTTATGTACGACTTAATGACATCATAGTTGAAGAGCACATAGCGGTGTGCCTTATCTCTTTCCTCAATGATTAAATTAGTGAGATGGTATGAAGTGAAAAGTCCATCTGGCTATGGAATAGACTCAAATGCAGGCTCAATTTACTTATATTGATCATCTTGATTCCTTATTGATCGATTACAATGTGTTTCGAGCTTGTTTAAATTCATGGTACAAAAATTCATACACTCTTGATCCAAATAACCTTCTACTATGGATCCCTCCAGATGATTCATATTTCTTACATAAAATTTCAGAGTTTGAATATTTCTCTTAATAGAATACATCCATCGATAGAATAGTGGGCCTCCAAGTGCAACTTTTTCTGCAAGGTGCACGGTGAGATGCATCATAATCATGAAAAATGATGGTAAAAATATCTTCTCCAGATCATATAATATAGTCATCGCCCTTGCCTTCATTTCTTTCACATCTTTCTTAAGCAACCTCTTTGCACAAATATATCTATAAAAGTTGTAAAGACGAATAACAGCTATTCTGACATTTTTTGGCAACACGCGACGAATAGCTATTGGGATCAATTCCTGCATCAGCACATGATAATCATGAGTCTTCAATCCCTCAAGTTTGACATCCTTACTATTCACATGCTAATTGATATGTTGCTTGAGTAACCATTAGGGATCTTTATATTCTCCAACACACGAAAAAATATGGACCGTTCGAAGGCATTCATAACATAACATGCATGAGGGAGCCTCCACTATTTTTCTCTTACTGGCTCTGGATGGAGTGATCTTCTAATACCCCATTCTTTCAAGTCAAATCGAGAATTCAAGTCATCCTTAGTCTTATCTTTGATATTTAAGATTGTTGCCAATAGAAGCTCACACACATTCTTTTCAATATGCATTACATCTAAACAGTGGCGCAGTAAGTTTGTCTTCCAATATGGCAAGTCAAAGAAGATGCTCTTTTCCTCCAATTAAAGTATGTGTCATCTTTCTTTGATCGATGCTTCTTTTTTTTATCATCAATCGGATCATCTTTTCCAAATTCAATACTAAGACTATCCAACTCTCTAAGTACATCACTTCTAGACATCCAACTAGGCGCCTCACCTTCTTCAACAGTGCCATCGAAGAAGCGTGCATCCCTTCTATATGGATGGTTTCGATGGAGGAAACATCGATGTCCCATATAGTTAAAGCTCCTTCGATGTGTCAACCTTCTAGACTGAATATTTTTTTTATAAATTGGGTATGCTAGCTCACCTTTGGTGCTCCAATCTAACATTAGGGCATAGACTGAAAAGTCATTTATTATCCATAAAAGCGCTACACGTATGGAGAATGACTCATATAGCAAAGCATCAAAAGTCGAAATACCTTGAATGCTCCATAACTATTTCAGCTCGATAATAAGATATTGTAAATAAATATCAATATCATTACCTTCCTCCATTGGTTCAAGGATGAGCACTGTCATGAAAGTAAAGGATTTTTTTCATACACATCCACCGTAGGAGGTTGTAAACATGAATAAATACTGATCATATACTATGGATAGTATTCATATGCTTGAATGGATTAAAATCATCGCACGACAAGCCCGACCTCACATTACGTATCTCATGTGTGAAGTTAGGATATAATTCATTAAATTTCTGCCATACCTCTCCATCGATTGGATGCCTCAATGCATCATCTTTTATTCGATCCTCTTCATGCTATCTCATGTCCTTCGATGTCCTTATCGACATAAACAAGTTTTGTAGTCTTGGAATCAAAAGAAAGTGCTACATCAACTTTTGAGATACATGAGTCGATGTACCATCTTTATTCTATTTTCATCTTGACACACCGTACCTCATTTACTTATTTTGGTTGACATCCCCCTCCCAATAGAGCATGCAATCATTAGAACATGCATGTATCTTGGTGTAAGCAAAGTCCAACTGTTCAATAATCTTCGATGCCTCATAATTATTCTTCAAAATTTATGCATCGTCCGAAAGAATGTTCCTCAAAAGCTCTAATATGCAGTTCACTCTATTATTACTGAATCCATTGGAGCATTTTGCATGATACAATCGGATTAAGAATTTTAGCTTCGCCATCTTTTCACATCCAGAATATAATGAAATATTAGTATCCTCCGTCAACTTATGGACCTTCTCTACATCCTCACTATTTATCATTCTATCAACCACAGAATCAGGCATGGATGTAGATGCACTGTCATTATGACCAACAAATGAAAAAATATCATGAATCATTTGTTCTACTCCCCCATAATGTTGATCGCCTCCTTGCGGTCTGCTCTCACCATGTTGGTCTCAATAAATTTCATAACCAGCTTTAAAGCCATAAATAATGAGGTGATTATTTACATCTTGATGAGGTAGCCATGGTCTACCCATATATTTTTTACAAGAATATTGGAATAGTCCATGGTCCCCAAATTTTTCTATAGCAAAATGAAGAAATTTTTGAAGTCCAGCCTCATATTCTGACGAGAGCCTACTAAACTTCATTCATCCCTTATCTATTTTAAAAATGATGATACTGCAATCAAATCATTTGTGAAACTTAAATTATATACTAATGAATTATAAACATAGTATGCATTATAAATAAAAAATGCATCATAAATAAGGATTGAAATAAATATCATGTGTGAAATTCATATTAAATATCATTTTCAGACATGCAATAAATGCATCTTATCACCAACTAATAGGTAAAAATAGATCCTATCCTATTCAAAAATTATATTTATTTTATAGGTTTAATACACTAATCAAACGATATGCAATAGAAATTTTTAAATTTTTTTTTCCAAAAATACTTTTAAAAATAATATAAAATTTAATCCTCACTTAAGGAAATCCTGATTTCCCGGTCCAGGTTCGTCCAGATCTGATTAGATCAAGAGATATATTTCAAAAATTTTCTCTTGATCTCAATCAGATCTTGATATGTTTCAGATCTGATTCTTATTATTTTAATAAATAAAATAAAATAAGATAAATTAAATCAAATTTAATTTACCTGATTTGGGTAATCCTATTACCCTGTAGATGATCCTGATTGCAGCGGAAGGTTCTGGATCTTAGCCACGCAAGCGCCTGGCCTCTACCGGTATCCACTCGGGTTGGATCTGGAGATCCTCTTCTTCTCTATCACACCTCCAAAAATCAGATCTGGATCTGATCTGGAGGATCTTCAAAACTCTTTTGAAGATCTGCAGTCGTCCTTTTGCAGCAGCGCAGCCTTCTTGCTTTTGATCGCCTTTCCTTGATCTGAATCGCACCAAACTAAGTCCAAAACACCTTTTGGACGTGGAGAGCAAGAGGAGAAGAGACTATGGCATGGAGAAGGAGGGGAGAGGCAGCCTTGGGGCGTATCTAATAGCATTGGAATTAGGGTTGGGCGCAGGGTCTTATTTATAGACCTCTTGTGATCCAACTCCTCTTCCTCTCAACCAATCACAACCCTTTGTGAAATCAGATCTAAATCTGATTGGTTGGAATAGAGACCCCTGGATTCCTCCTTAGAGGGCGCCTAAGACCAGTCAAACTGGATTCTTAGTAGAACTCTGATTGGAATCCAAAAGGGAGGTGGAGTCCTTGTCCAACAAGGACTCCTAGGCGCCTCCTACTTGGGCTCACGCCACCCTTGGCGTGCGCCCTTCTCCTTGCCAGGTTCTGGCAGGGGGACAGGCCCCCACCAGCTCTCCAATAGGTGCATGACATGTGGTCAAAAGTCAAAGGGTCAATGGTCAACGTTTGACCAGTCAAAGGTAGACTTTTGACCAAAGTCAAAGAACAAGAAATGGCAGGTGACCAAAAATGGCAGGTAATGTCTTACAAATAAGACAACCTATTCTGACTTGGACAACCTCCAGTCAGACCATATGAAGGCCTCTGATTGAGCACAAACTCCTTTGGCTCAGTCAGGACAACTTATTTATGATAGTAAAAGAAGAACGTTAGGTTCAATCGAGTGCTAGCACGATTTCCTTGAACCTAATTGAATCTCATTCAGATCAATTGAACTAGATCAGTTCAATTGATGATCACCAGATTCAAACCCTTGTTTGTGTGACCCAGTTAGGTTCAGTTCTGTATGGTAATGGGATATGTCATGATCTCTATCATAGACATCATCGAAACTCCTTTCGATGGATCAGAACTCTTCTGATTCGAACAGCTAGAATGATCGATCATCTAAATCATTCTAATTGCTCCCAAAATCCACCAGTGACACCTAGCAGTATATGGTGGCAACCCATCAGAGCTGAATGCGAACCTCTTGGTGCAGCTACCTGTGTGATTAAGTTCTTCTATCTTGAGCCCCGATCAGATTAGGGTTAAGGTGAACTCGTCAAACCCTAGTCTCTGTCATATGATGTAATCATTCGATTCGAGTCCAATGTGAAAATCTAAATAGAAACTCTTTCTATTATTTCACTCTGCCATGGCCATGGGCTTCAGGACTTGATTCTCATGATCATCATAGGGCTACTCCTCTACCACCGAGGTAGATAGATCCCATCTTGATGCAATCCAGTTCCTACAATGAACATGTCATAGCCAACATACACCTCAGGGTTCCATATGGCTAGGAGACCGAGTAATGGTGTAGTCAAACTATAACACCCTCAAGGTGAACTGCCGATGCATCTCAGGTCAAAGAACCAGACACACTACTGCAGCATCGAGTCAGTCATTGACGAGAAGGTAGACTTCCTAATGACTACTCGAGGTGGTCACGCTCAGTGCCCTCGTTCTCTAACGAGTACCTGTACTCTCGCTCCGGTGTCTCCACACCGTAGACTCAAGACTCATCTACTAAAGAGAAGCGATCGTACACCAACCTTCCGGATCAATCACCATCCTCGTGATGATCCTATGGTCGGGAGCTGTTTATGAGTTAATAATGATTATTCATGTCTTAAATTTTCAACTCTTGAAAATATGAATTATCATTATCATTAACTCAAAGGATGTATCACAGACACTAAATACACAGGTGTGATAGAAAATAACCCATTTCATTAATTATAGTCAAAATTATAATTTTGCCCCTAGAAGTGTATTACAAGTGTCAGCCAATTCTGGCTTCTAGGGCACATATATCTAAACATTAATTATAAAATTTTTAACAAATTATTTATAATAAAAAAGTATAATATAATAAAAAATTTTAATAAATTTTAAGGTGAGCAATGCATATTTCGATAGCGCAACTTGGGTATTAATCCAGAAACCTAAAAGAAGAACGAAGTAGATGATGGTGGCATCTTAGGGCTTAAAATTGGAATCTTAGAGAAATATATCAAATTCTATTCACACCCATCAAATCGGCTTGCTCAGAAGTCGAGCCGGCTCCATGCCTGAGACATCCAACTTGGGTCTTCCCCCAACCAACTCGATCTCGACCCAAGCCTTCTCGACTGTGTATCTAAACCGACTCGACTATGTGCCATCCCCTGTTCTTGGTTGTCTTTGCCCTTTCCTTATCTTTCCAAGTATCCATCTCCTACTCAATCTCCAACACCGATGAGGTCGGACCCCCACCCTGATCCCTCTCTCCCTCTCTTGATCTCCCTCTCTCCCTCTCTCCCTCTCTCGATCTCCCTCGTTGGTGGTGAGGTCGGACCCCCTCCCTCCCTCTTTCACTCTCTCGATCTCCCTCGTCGGCGAGGTCGGACCCCCTCCCTCCCAATGATGCCGACGAGGTTGAACCCCCTCCCTCCCTCTCTCTCTTGGTCTCTCTCATCGGTGACGATGATGAGGCCGAACCCCTCCCTCCCTCTCTTCCTCTCCCTTTCTTAGTTTTGGATTTCGAAATTAGATTTGGATACCTAGGATCCATTAGAATCCGGATCTGGTACTTCAAGTATGGATCCATCGAGTATTCGAGTTTGGGTCCGGTATCAGTAATTAAAATCAGGTTCGAATCTGAATATCCTAGTTTTAACCCAAACTCGACCCATTAACAGATCTAGTTCAATGATTAATAAATAATACTATGAAATTAAAATAATAATTATACCTATGTCTATAGAGAGGGGGTCGCACCAAAAGCTCCGAGGGTCACCGACGACGATGCTAGAGGAAGACGACGGTACTAGAGGTAACCTACAAAATAAGAGTAAGATAATGAGATAGAGAGAGAAGAGAGAGAAAGAGAAAGAGGAAAGAGAGAGAGAGGGAGAGGAGGCTTGGAGGGGTGCCGTGATGGGGAGGCCAGGGGATGGGGAGGGCAGGGGGTGGGCGGTTGGGGATGGGGAGGGCAAGGGGCAGACGGCCGGGGTGGAGAGGGCAAGGGCGACGGTGGTCGAGGAGCACAGGGGCGGTGGCGATCGGAGATGGGGAGGGTAGGGGGTGGGTGGTCAGGGGGGGAGGGCAGGGGGTGGGTGGCGGCGGCCAAGGATGGGACGGCAGGGGGCAGGCGATGGCGGGCGGGGATGGGAAGGGCAGGTGATGGCCGTCGAGGATGGGAAGGGCAGGGGGTAGGCAGCCAGGGATGGGGAGGGCGGGGTGGTGGCAGCTGGAGATAGGGAGGGCATGGGGCGGCGGTGGCCGGGATGGGAAGGGCAGTGTGGGAGGTGGGATGGGCGGGGGGTTGGACGGGCGGAGGGTGGGCGAAGACCGCTGGGGAGGGGCCGACGCATGGGCGATGAGCGGGAGGAGGGATGGCATGGCACGGGTAGGGGGCGATGGCTACCGAGGATGGGGAGGCGAAGAGGGAGGAGGGGGGCACCGAGAGGTGGGGCCGATTGGGGGGGAGGGGCGGCGCCAGTCGAGGGGAAGGACTTGGGTGGAGTCTCACCAACGATGGAGAGGAGGGAAGAGAGAGAGAGCACACAGGAGGGCTATCATAGATCTATGACAGTAGTTACTGAGATCTACGGTAGCAGTTTTTTAACCATTACCATAGATTTATAGCAGCAATTTTCAGTAACTGCTGCCGTAGGTTGAAAATAATTTTTTTTTATTTTTTTTAAATATTATATAATTTTAAAATTTAATGTCCATCTTCATCGTTCATTATCTAAATAATTATCATTAGAGGATCATCGCAAAAGATCACCTCGATCCAATGACCCTAACTTCATCGATCAAAATAATTTGATTTCGATGATTACGAATGATGATAGGATGATTTAATAGATGGAGACCTTCGATCGATTCAAAAATCTGCAACGATGATTTTGGTGATATTTATAGCATACTATCAAAGTTTTACTTCAATCAGATATTGTTATCATAGTCAATTTAATACGAAATAATTTCGATCGTTAAATTAGAAACAAGCGATTAAAGGGCTAAACGGCATTCGATTATGAGATAATTTTTTAGTTAAATGATCTTTGCTATAATTTTAATTATTTTATACGATGATGATAGTAAAATTTAAATCATTTTCATATAAACTATTCACGTTAAGCAGATATTGCAAAAGCATGAGCATAACAACCAACGGAGTTTGAGAATGGTTATCAGGCAACGTATAGTTTTAGATCATTATTAGTCTCACAAGTTAAATTTTATAATCACCACCATAAAAAATGATTAAAGTAATAGCCAAGATCATTTATAAAAAAAATTATCTCATAATCGGACACTATCTGATCCTTTGATCACTCGCTTATCATTTAACGATCGAAATTAATCTATACTAAATTGACCAAGATAATGATATCTGATTGAAATGAAACTTTGATAGTATGCTATAAATATAATCGAGATCATCGTTGCATGTTTTCAAATCTATCGAAGGTTTCCATCTATCAGATTATCGCATCGTCATTCGTGATCATCGAAATCAAATTTTTCTGATCGATGAAGCTAGGATCATCAGATCGAGGTGATCTTTTGCGATAATACTCTAATGATAATTATTTAGATAATGAACGATGAAGATGGACATTAAATTTTAAAATTATATAATATTTAGAGAATAAATAAGAAAAAAATATATGGCAGCGGTTATAAATAACCACTACCATAATCGACTTATAGCAGTGATTACAAAGAATCGCTGATATAGGTTCGACCTATAGCAGCGGTCATAAGACACCGCTGCCACCTATAGCAGCGATTAGGATCTATAGCAGCACTATAGGTGGCAGTGGTTTCTTGTAACCATTTCTATAGGTCGAACCTATAATAGCGATTTCTTGTAACCGCTATCGTAGACTCTATTATAGTAATTTTGAAAATCGCTGTCATAGTATGCACTGCCGTAGGCTCTTTTTGTAGTAGTGCAATGGATTTACAATGAAATATTTAATTCCATTGCTAATATTGAAGAAATAAATTTACAACAAACTTACAATGGATTTACAATCGAATTTATTTCATTGCTAATCTGAAAATAAAAAAATTATAATAGAACTAAAATGGCAATATTTTTATTGCTAATCTAGAAATAAAAGAACTCACTAGGAAGCATATTTGCAACTGATTTGTAATGGAATTTCAGTCCGTTGCTAATTTAAAAAAATTTTAAAAAATTATTATCTTAACAACTCTATCCTTGGTAGCTGGAGGCTTAGCTTCATGAATAACTCTCTTACATAGTTATTCTAACGATCAACTACCAAGAAGGTCTTTTGGATAAATGACAAGTGTCCAACCTTGACCCCTCCAACCATCAGGTCATAAATTATTAACTAAATCTTAAGTGATATAACATCATCCACTATTTTATTTGAGTTGGTCAATAATTAATTAATGTTTAGATGCAAGCAACTCAGAATGTCAATGGATCCCCTCTTCCTTCAATTTCTATTTTCCTCACCAAAGAACATACAGATAGGAGCACCAATGCAGACTAAAAGTGAACATGCCAACTAAATAAATAATAGAGAATGTTGAATGCTGTAGTGGTTAACGAGTGATAAGACCCGTACCTTGGGGAAGGTTATTTACTATATTTTTTAATAAATTTTTAACTTTAATAAAGTATAATGTGGTTAGTTAGTAACTCATCTAGAATTAAGATTTGGATCCTAATTAATTCCATGTCAACTATAAATTTACTTTAAGTACACCAGCATGGCATGGTTGTCTATAAGAAAAAGGTCACAAAAATTATCCCGATAAGCAGGTCCGTTATAAGTTTCCACTGTAGCCTTTGGTTGCTTTCCTCGTAGAAGAAAGCGAATGAAGGAATGGAAAAAAAATAAAAAAAAGAAAAAAAGGGAAAGAATGCCCCTAATAAAACCCAAACCTATTACCCCACTCTCCATCGCCTTTGGGTTCAAGAAGCCTAGGAGATCGAATAATTCTCCAATTCCTCTCCCTTCCCCTCTTTATTAATTCCCCCGACTCCTCATGTATTCCCGTATTTGTTCCTCCCATCCCATTTATTCTCCGAATTCGAGAGAGATCAAGAGCGGGGAATGCAAGAGGGCTGCGTTCTTGGAGTTGGATTCGATTGCGGCATTTTTCATCCAGGGTTTCATGGATTGGGCAATCAATGGGCCAATCGATGAAAGCCCCGATCGATGGAGAGCCCTAAGGTTAGATGATCATCACCATTGGCCTTCCCGCCTTGGACCTCTTGGCCTTACTCCTAGTTCGTGCTTGTCGCATGCTCGTCATCCTCTCCGAGGGCGCTCCTAGTGAGGAAGGCTGCTTTCAGGTACTTCATCATCGATGCTAGCTTCGAGACCACCACCCCATGGGGTATGAGGCACGATGCCAGATGTCGATCGATGGCATAGTTTGACGGTGGAGGCGACGTTTGTGCTTCCTGCGGGAGTTTGGCGACCAAGAAGTGCTCCCAATGCAAGAGCGTCCGCTATTGGTAAGTCCCATTTGGGCTTTCCCTATGCGCGTAGTTGTTTTGGTGGGGAGTCATGTTTGGTCTCAGTTTGTTGTGCTCTCCTTTTCATCTCCTTCTTTCTTTCTTTCTCTTCGATTCTTTCTTTTGGGCGGGTTGGTAGTTGACTCAAATTGAAGCAATCTTTTCTTGGTGGTCTTATCATCTAAGTCGGACGTAATCTTGACAAAATGCATGCCCTTATCTTCGATCTTAATGTTTGGAGCTGAGTTCTGAGGGTAGGCCGTGTTTGGCAGAAATGGATGGGTGGAGGGGTGGGGAGGGGTTTGTAAAGAGTGCGATCTTGGTGCTACTTCTTGGATTTCTTGGGGCTTCGATGACTCTGAGGCCTCTAAGGGAGAGGGCTTTTGCGACTTCTGGATCTTGGGACAATCAGGTTTATTTCTTGCTCCATCATTTTTTTTTGATGCAAAATCTTTCTCTTTTTTTGTCGTTTCTTTTATGTTTTTGCTGAATTTTTTAGTATATTTTATTTTGATGGATAAAAAGTGGGTTTTTTTTCTTTTTTCTTTTTTCCTTTTGACGAAAGCCCTAGTTTTAGGTCTAAGTGCACTTGTAGCTATTTAGAATTGCCATCAGACTCTAGTTGACTTTACTTGAAGAAGCTCTAGTGAGTTAATTGTGTGATGCTAGGATGTTGTTAATGAATTGATCGGTTTGGCAAATACATATAACCTTGATCATGAGCAATTGTAGATGCATAATTTCTTTCTTGCTGTTTCTTTACTTTGCTTTTAAATTTTCTTGCTTTTGATGAATTTCAGGGGTAAGGCTGGTTTTGCCCCCCTGCATTTTAAGATGCTAAAACTTTTGTAAATGAAAATATCCTAAAACTGATTTTGGGGGCACTTGCAGCTCAATGCATTGTTATAAGAGTACAGTTGACTTGTACAGTTTCTGAATTTTATAGCTGGGATATCCTAGAACTGGCTTCAGAGACACGTGTAGCTATCTGAGTTTATTTGAACAATCGTTAATGAGTTGAGTGATGCTAGGAGTCTAGGACACTATTAGAATCAATTGGTTTGATAAATTAGTGACACATTTATCATGAGCTACTAAAATCTATTTATCTCTCTCTCCCTCCCCCCCCCATTTTCTTTTCTTTTTCTCTTTTTTATCTTTTCTCTTAATCCATGAAATTGTTCATGTTAGACAATTTCATCTTTTTAAAATTCCCAACCCCTGACTATGTTCTCTAGACAAGGAGTTGAAGTGTTTTTGAGATGGTCTCTTGTAGGCTTTTAGGTTGCAATACACAAGTATTTCATTCATGTTAACATGAATTTGGTAACAAGAGAAAATATGAAATTTAAGAAAAAAGAAAGAAATTATTAGATTAGTGCAAAAAGTAGATTCTTGTTTTGATATCTCTAATCATATCTTTTAGTTGGCTACGATTATTATGGCACATGTCTCAAATTAATTAGGTTTAATTCTTTAACTTGTTATGATCATATGTAGTTGCTGTGGAGCTATTTTAGCTATCTCATGTCTAGGTTGTACATATGAAATTCTATATATACGCCTATTCAGGAGATAAACAAACACACACGTGCACGCACGTATATATAACTCTTGTAACTGTATAAAATTTGGTCAGAAATGTAATTATACCTTAAACTATTGATACATTTAGTGGAGGAACTGATCTTGAATTGTCCATCATCAATGACGTTGATAGACACATGATTGATCTAGAATAATTCTGATGCTTGTCCATTTCTTTTTGTATGCTACTTTCATAGGGAACTGATGAGGATTCTCAGAGTTTTTCTATAATTTTTCATTTGGAGAGATATGAAGTTATATTATGATCCAAGGTTTCCTATCCAATCAGCCTTCTGATATTAGGATTATCATCTCATCTCAATGAACAACTAATGTTACTATAATTGATAGGTTGAAAAAACATAACACCTAAAGTAATTATTAGAGCTACATAGTGAATGTTATTAAAAATTTTGATGTTTGTTCAGTGGCCACATAAACTTATGTCTCTCTGTTCTGAAAAATCTCGTTGCATGACTTTAAAAAAAAAATTCTAGACAAGTCCACATTTGTCCTATGGTGTACAAATCGCTTTTGTCCAATATAAGCAATTTAAAAAGCATATTCAAGAATTAAGAGAGAATTTCAGAGAGAGAGAGAGAGGAACTACTGTTACAACTTGCTAAGATAATAAATTATCTTTCTTGAAATATCTCCAACTTAAGAAACTTTACAAGCTTGACTTCTGCAGAGCAGCCTTGATTTAAGAATCTACGATGATGGAAACCTGCTGTTGGATTGTCATTTATGATATTTTCTTGATATTTAGCTTTTGTCTTTAGGACTGGTGCTTTCTTTGAGTTGCCTTCTTGTCCTTCACCACCATACCATGATGTATTCCTATTAGCAAATTCCTATTACTTGTTTAATTTAAGAAGGGCATTGGTGTCATTGTTGAGTTAACATTTATGCCTTTATTCATTTCATATTTCTGAGCCATGATGAGAAGCTTATGAGCAATTATATTTATTTCTGATTGATTTTTATTTATTGACTATTTCTTCATACATAGGTTTTTCCTGAGAAGAGATGATAGTGATATAAGTTCTTATTGGAATATTACAGGAACATATAGAGGTTTGGTTCCTTTCTTTCTTTTTTTTTAATGTTCTTATTAGAACGTCCGCTAAGAGTCTAGAAGCTCCTTTATTTACCTACTGCTCTGAAGAACTCTAGAAGCTCCTTTATTTACCTACTGCTCTGAAGGAACTCTAGATTTGTTTCTATATACATTTCATGTCATTTTTTTATAATTCTTAGTGGTTTTAGTTTGATGATCATTGTGTGAGAAGAATCAAATATACAATGTTAAATTATGGTTTGCAAACAAAAGAGACAAAAAGATTAACTGTTTATGTTGAAGAATGGAGGGAAGCGGTGATAGTGCAGGCGGGGCATCTAAAATTGGCTAAATCTATAAGATGCAAATGGGTCTTCAAAAGGAAAAGAGGTGTAGACGGCAAGGTGGAGATCTATAAAGCTCATTTAGTTGCCAAAAGATATCATTAGCTTTATGGTATTGATTATGATAGGATATTTTCTTCTGCGGTAATGTTAAAGTCCATTCAGATCATGCTTGCAATAGCTGCACAGCTAGACTATAAGATCTGACAGATGGATGTGAAAATAGTTTTCTTAAATAAAAAGTTAGAGGAAGAGGTGTATATGATATAACCTGAAAGATTTACATCTATGCATAGATGAGTTTAAAGTGTGCAAGCTTTAGAGATCCATCTATGGACTGAAGCAGGCATTTCGGAGTTGGAACATACATTTTGATAAGATGATCAAAATATATGACTTCATTAAGAACAGAGAATAATCATGCATTTATGAATGGATTAATAGTTCCGTAGTTATATTTCTTGTTTTGTATATAGATGATATTCTCTTAATCAAAAATGACATTTCTGTATTTTAAGGAAAAAAGATATAGTTATCATCAAAGTTCTCTATAAAGAACTTGAGAGAAGCATCCTACATCCTAAGAATGAAGATTTATAGAGATAGATTTAAGAGGCTGCTTGGATTATCCTAGTCCACGTATATAGATTTGTGTTGAAAAGGTTCAGCATGAAGAATTCCAAGAAAGGATATCTCTCGATAAGTCATAAAATTTTTCTCTCAAAAAAAGATTATCTGACAACTCCTCAAGAGAGAGCGTATGAGTAGAATACCATATATTTTGGTGGTAGATTCTATAATGTACGTCATAACATATACAAGATCAGATATGATATATTCACTAGAAGTACTGAGCAGATACCAATCTGATATAAGAGAGAATCCTTGAAAGATTGCTAAAATCATCCTTAAGTATTTGAAAAATACTAAGAATCAATGGTTAGTCTATGAAGAATCTGACTTGAAACTTATGGAATACACTGATTTTAGTTTTCAGTCAGATCATGATGATAGAAAAATATGTCAGAATTTATTTTTATCCTCAATGGTGGTGCAGTTTGCTAAAAATATTTCAAGCAGCACACCATGGCTGATTCAGTATATGCAAAAGAGAACCTGATTGACACATTCACTAAAACCCTTATAGTCAAGAAGTTTGAGCAATATAAATCAAAGATGGATATTCGATACTGTACCGATTGGCTTTAGTCCAAGTGAAAGTTATTGAAAAATATATCCTAAATTCAATCATCTAGTTTGTAGATGATTAAAATTATTTTTATATATGTATATGAATCATTTAATAATAAAAGTTATTTAACATATTTCATCTTAAGATTATACATCTTTTTATTCGAACTCTATTGTCATGATGAAAGTTCTTAGAACTATATCTAAAGTGATAAAGAATGATTTATCATATGGTTCTTAAACTTGTTCACGATTAAATGATATATTATTAATAAGGACAGCAATTATGTCGTGTATAGATCGTTATGTGCTATATGGATTAGTTATCTTTTTAACCAAAAAGTATATTGATACTAGTATAACATATAGGTAGGATATGATCTACATTGAACGTGACTATTCTATAGTACTTTGCTATCAATAGTGTTATCTGAGAGAATATGGATATAAATATCTCATCGATCTGAGATCATCATGGTGACTTACAAGCAATTCATTGTACTTTAGTATCAAACCACTTGAATTTTTAATTCAGTGATGGAGGATTTCTGGATACAATCAAGTACTTGTTAAGTCGACGTATAAATCAAGATAAAAATTGACCACTCTAAATAAAATTGAAGAGAATATCTCAATGTATTTCAATTTAACAAAATCTTGGCCAGGATAGTCCTTGTGATAGTCATAGGATTAAGTAAGTTGAGACACTATAAGAATTATTAATTCAAAACTGATAGTAAATTCTGATATTTTTTTGAGCATTATTGATCAAGAGAATAAATTATACGATAACTATATTCCAGTAGGTTATGAATGTTGCTTCGTTACATTTGACTCTATCCAATCATCGGATACCATAGCTTGATGGTTACTTCGATTAGTATAGAAAATTTATTCCTATGCTACCGACTTAATATTCAAACCTATGGGGTCACACATATAGTAGTCTCGATCTGATCAAATGGTTTATCAATGATTATAAATCATTGAAGAATTTAATTATCAATATAATTGATAATTAATCTAATATAATTAATTAAAAAAATTAATAATTAAATTATTAATTAATTTAATTTGATTGAGTTATAAGGATTAGATTAAGACTAATTAAATTGAATTCAATTAGGTCTGATCTGATTAGATTATTGGATGATCAATTACTAAGAAAGATAAGATTCTAATTTGATCAGATCTTGGACTTGATTAATTCTTGATTTGATCAAGAGATAAAGAGCCTAATGAGATTAGGTTAACTCATAAAGTTTAGGTCTAATCAAAAGTTGTTTGATTTAAGCCAAAAGAATAAGAACCAAGGAGTCCAATTGGACTGCACTTGCTTTTTTGTGCCTAGCAATTATTACTGCCCCCTATTCTCCATGCACAAAGGGGTTTGTGCGTGTGAGATCTGGATGCCAACATCCTTTTGCCGCCCACTCTTTGATAGGATTAGGATTTAGAGAAATCTTAGTTTAAAAAGATTTTAAATTGGACTTCATTTCAATCTCCAACTCTATGTTTCAGCTTCTATATAAACGGCTCTTTGTGAGACAAAGGAGCATCAGATTTTCTAGAGAGCTTTTGAGTACGAGCAACCTAGAGAGAGTCTCTGGACATGAGGCTTGGGGTGGGCATCCTTAGCATGTGAGATCTAGAGGAAGTTGTTTCTCTATTGAGAGGTTAGGATTTTATGAGAGAAATAAGAAAAGGTTATTCTCTTGTATCAAATCCTCTTCTCCTTCTTTATTTAGCTATTAAGAAAGTCTTCACAAGAAGCTAGCACTTCGGGAGCTGATCAATCAGGCTTTGCGTGAATACCTTTAGAGGCTGTTTGTTTGCACGGTTAAAGCAATGAACATAATCTACAAGAGGTTGCAATCTTTTGCTTAGGTATGAGATTTGATCTCATGTATTTTTTAGTTTTAGATTTTATATATATGATATCATATCATAGGTCCTGCTAAAGAATTTTATAGATTAGATCTAATGTATGTTTAGATTAAAAAGTTTAATCTAAAATCTTTTGCTGTGTTATTTTTAAAAAAAAATTTAAAAATCATGCATGAAAACCCCACGCTTCGCTAATAATATTGAGTATATGCTTAAATGCATGCTTGAGCTGATCATATGTTTAAAATGCTCATTTCATGTGACATGCTTGAATGCCCATTTGTTTGCTCGAGGTAAACATATAAAATGAGCATATGCATATGTATGAATTAAATCATGGTATCAAATGCTCTTACAATGCTTGAAATACTCGTTTGCTTATTTAAGATGATCATATGAAATGAGTATATATTTTAAAGAAATTGAAACATTCATGATTCACTAATTGAAATACATTATATTTATTATTTGTACATATAGTCAAAGTTTTGCCATTATCAAAAGAGGAAGATTATTAATCCTATGATTGATTATGATGATTCTAAAATTTTGAGTTATTATGATACTAATCATGTGTGTCATGAGTGAATATAAGATTTTTTAGGTACCTAAAATGAAAAAATTATTCATAGAAGAAATTTCCTCAAAAGAAGCTAAGTCAAAGAAATTCAAGATGAATTTTTAAGTTTCTGACTTAGCGGAGTCGACCTCAGAAGGTTAGGAACCAACCCCTAAACAAAAATAGATTAAAAATAAAAGAAAATTCAAGTTCAGAATGTTCAGGAGTCGATCTTTGGAGTGACGAATGGACTTGGCACATTGGAATGCACTAGCATAGATTATGAGTTGACTCGTGTGAAGCAAGAGTTGAATTTTTAGAGAAGACAGAAAACTGCATTTTTAGGATCCCTACAAGAGTCGACTCATGGATTCTGTGAGCCAACTTGTGGGCAGCTTGAATCGACTCCTTATAAGAAACTCAGGTCGACCCCAAGCATAGGACTACTGTACTAACGGCTAATTTTCTGTACTTTTTTAATAACTAATTTTTAGCTTTAACAACTATTCCAAGTCTTTCAATAGTCAAAACTTATTCTTTAGTAACTTTCAAGACTATTAAAGCTAGAGAATCAATTAGGAAGCAAAAGGAAAGGGATTAAAGAGAGAAACACTTCATTTATATGAGCATTATTGAATATCCTTATAAAGGGGAAAAAAAGAGGAAGTTTGTGTAAAAACTTGAGTGAGCTTTCGAGAAAGATCTTCTCTATCATCAACCACATTCTCTTAAGCTTCAAATAAGAAAAGTTCAAGTCTAAAAAAAGCAACTCATCAGCAACTTCTTCGGACATTAAAGAGTTTTATTTTTTATTTTAATTATGCTGAAATTTTTATATTTTATATTCTTGGATTTTCTTTACAAGTTTTTTTGGGATGAAATAAATTTGGATTAGGCCGTCCAAGCCCGGAATTAGACTAATAAGATTTTGGTTAGTGAGTCTGTAAAATTAACTGGATTGAATGTGAACCTAAAAAATAATCGGTGTAAAAATTTTGATTGGTGATCTCAAAAAATCAATTGGATTTGATTATGCACTTAGGTAAAACAATCATACTGTAATCATGTTGATTATAATAGAATTTTCAAGAAAAACTTAGGGAGTAGACATAGATATGAAATTGCATCGAACTACTATAAAATTTATGTTGTACTTTTTCTTCCTTGCTTTACTTGCTTTTAATTTCTGCTTAGCCTTATTTAGATTTTTGGTTTGTATTCATTATCATAATTCTATTGTAGCTTAAAGCACATACTTCACAAATATTTAAGTTAGCTTAATTTGACGCACATAATTGTTTAGATTTTGATTTCACTAAAATTTTTAAAGAATCCAATTCATCTCCTCTTGAGTTGCTATCCTTCTGGACAATAAGATGCTAGAACTATAGATATAAATATAAATATAATTTAGATAATTAAATTTTATAACCATAGAATCTAAGATATTATTAAATGGATAATAAATTAGATTAATAGTATATTAATATGGGTATTTATTTTTTTTAAATTTATGAGTACTATATAAATTAATGACATTCCTTCAATTTTTTGCATTTTGTACTTACATCATAGAAGTTTTAATTTTTTCAATTAGATATAAAAATTAGGTTTTTATTACAATATGGTCCAACTATCCATTTTCATGAAGATTCATGAGTATGTGATTGTCATAAGAGATAAGTTTAGATATGAAATTCCAGCAAAATCTCTATCAATTAGATTAGAAGAGTTTTATTTTAGTGAAAATTAAAATCTAATGATATATTAATCATTTCACACTTATATCGAACAATGTTAAAGCTCGAACAAACAACTAGACCATATTGTAACCAATTCATAAATTTTAGAATTTAATTAAAAATTAAAATATTTAGAATGTAAATATAAAATATGAAAAATTAATATTTTATTTAAAATAAAAAAAATATTATTATTATTATTTTCAGATATAAATATAAATATTAATTAGATGCTTGAATTTTTATTCAACGGGTTTGGATACGAGGACAAGTCCGGATGAGTATTGCTTGTACGCTTAACGCCATGAGCAAATGAAGATTCCGCTCCCACCACAACGCCGCAACGCTTACCTATTTTGGTGTCGATGGCCTCTTCTCGCCGTTTCCCACCAACGCTTCGCATCTGGCTCTTCTTCTCCCTTCTGACCTCCACTCTCCTCTCCTCATGCGCGTCGCAGAACCCCTCAACGGAGATTGGGATCTCCCCTCGCGAGCTCTTGGAATTGGCTCGAGAGCCCGAGTTCTTCGATTGGATGACGAGCATCCGGCGGAGGATCCACCAGCACCCGGAGCTTGGCTTCGAGGAGTACAAGACCAGCGAGCTTATCCGGTCGGAGCTTGACGCCCTCGGGATTGAATACTTTTGGCCAGTCGCCAAGACCGGAATCGTAGCTTCCGTCGGATCCGGCGCCAGCCCTCTCTTCGCTCTCAGAGCAGACATGGATGCTCTCCCGTTGCAGGTATCTCTATATCTCTTTGATTTCGAGATTCTTTTGTATTCATGTGGGAATTCGTTGTTTGGTGGAGTTTCGAGCTCGAGTGGTTGCATAAATGAAGAAAAGTTGAGATTTTGATGCAAAATGTAGTAGACTGAAATTACCATGGATGAAGAGAATATGAAGTATTCGATCGATCTATTTGATTTCGGAGCTTTTGATTCTGAGGTATTATTTTGTTATTTCGTTGAATTTTTTG
Source organism: Cocos nucifera (assembly GCA_006176705.1). Classification (NCBI taxonomy): domain Eukaryota; kingdom Viridiplantae; phylum Streptophyta; class Magnoliopsida; order Arecales; family Arecaceae; genus Cocos; species Cocos nucifera. Next base: position 3,015,362 of record QRFJ01000044.1, read on the forward strand.
ATCTCATGTGGATGGTGTTGACGAATAATAGTCTCACATCAGATAGGTTAAGAACTTTTGTGCTGCTTTTATATTCTTGGGCCTGTCCATCTAAATATCCGGGTTTTTAAATAGGATCTTAACATGGTATTAGAACCCACCGATCCTTCTTGTCTGCCGAAATCTCTATGCTGCTACTTTTCTAATCCACCCATCGCCCTTTGTTCTGAGCTCCATCCCTCGGGCTCTACACATGAGAAGGGGTGTCAAGGAATAATAGTCCCACATCAGATAGGTTAAGAACTCTGGTGGTGCTTATATACCCGAGTTTTTAGATGGGATCTTAATAGGATGGAAAATTGTTAAGCATAATGGAACGGATGGAATTGGTTTGGATGGAAGTCAGAATGAAAACTATGGTAACCATGTTATTAAATATAGGCAAATTTTTTATTAATTGTCATAAAATCTAAATATTATTGTGTTATTGATGGCTTGGGGAGAGAGGCAAGTGGAAATGGTGGGATTTAATGAGTTATAGAAATGAAAGGAAGGATTGAATCAGAATAATCACTTAATTATATTAACTCATCCTTCTGATAGATCAAGCCCTGTCTTATGGATATCATACTAAAATATCATGGAATGACTCCTTGTTTATGGGAAATAATCCTAGAGTATTTGGATCTTATATTGGAGCATACCGGTGAGGGAACTTTGTATCGACTGAGGCACAACATGGGATACATGCGCTCTTGCTTTTCCCAATGTGTGTTTCTATTTATTTGTCTTTCTCAAGTACTAACATGATACATCAATTGAAAACTCTGAAATTGTGCATATGGTTTCTGTCTGACACCAACAGCTGATGGAACTAGGCTAGATGATTTCTGCAAGCAACTAATATGTAAGGCTACGTTACATTGAGAACATATAATGTTTCAGGTTCCAAGACAAGGTCTTGTTGTGCTTAATAGGTTGTTTCAGTAAATACCCTTGTAAATCTTGCCCAAACTAGTTATTGGTTGTCTCTTTTAAACTTTGAAAATTCCTAATCAGGTATGAGATATTCAAAATATGGTTGGCTAGAATTATGAATTTCAACTTTGCTTGTGGGTCCTCCCAATTTGTACACAAAAGAAAGAAAAATGCAGAGAATATGTGATTCATAATTTCATGTGCTACATGGAAATGTGAAAATTTCAACTTATTTCTACAATTATCCCTCGACATATGGTTCAGCAATTAGGTCACCCCATTTATCTTTAACTCAAAGTTTCTCATGCATTAAAAAAAAAGAAATTGAATTGAATGTTTTTATCAACTTATTTTCAAAATAACCAAAATTTGTGTAAAAAAGCTCATGATTTTTTTTACAACAACACCTTATCTTATTCTGACCTGCACTATGCTCCACTTCAATTTTTGGTGCATTAATATCATTGTATTCTTGCTGCTTTAGTACCATATGAACTCCATAAAAATTAATAGGATGTGATGAAATAAAGGTAAGGAAAATACTCTAGAATTCACTCAGTTGTACAAATAATACTGTTTAAAAGTCAGTCTAGTTGTTCTAGTTAATAATAAATCGACATTATCTCCTAAAATTTGCAACATCTGTAAATTGGAAACTCTTGAGAGAACTTTTTGATAACTTTCAATCTCAATCAAGTTATTAAGAGGCTTATGCTTTGATGGAAGCTTTGAAGACTAGCTACAGCAGAGTACCTACTTTGCCTCTTTAGTGTTTTATTAAAATAAATTAACAAGATTATTTGAAATCTCTTAGTAACCTCGATGAAATAAATTTAATTAGTGAAATATATTAGACCTTTAAACTTTGTTCTTAATTAATAATCCTTCTCAATTTAGGCCTCACAGACAGCTTGGATGCTTGCATGAATTATCCCTAGAGTTAACCAAAAATAGACAATCAAGAGAGGGGTGTAAACTGTAGGGGAGAATGGGCAATCCTGTAAAATGGGGATACTGCAGATTACCTTTCTAAAGGGAGTTGCAATTTCCATTTTTCCAGGATACTCTGACCAGAAGTACCATGAATGGTTTTTCCTTTTTTCTGAGCACTGCTATATCTGTCAGTTTGGTAAAATGGGTTTATCCATGGAATAAATTATCTGGGCAGTCAAGCGGGCCCTCCAACCAAGTCCAAGTTACACCATGACAGCAATATTACAATTTCTTGATAACACTTGCATGCAGATGGCTAAAAGAGGGCATGATGATCTACCAGGAGAAATTTATTGATGGTGCTGTGAATTTTCCATGTTATGGATCTAAACTGTTTTAATTTTTAAGAGCAGCTTATTGGTAGTCTACTAATTGACAGCTATTCAAATCCTCTTATAGGTTTCTATGACAATGGTAGAATATGTCGGTTCAAGCACAAACTTCCATAATATTCCCTATGTACTGAGATATACAATTGTTTGTTCTTTGCAAAAGAATCTCTGATCTCTTGAATACCTTTGATTTCTTAACTAGGTTGACCGTCATGGTAACTTGATTTCATTCGAGCTTTTTGCACAGCAACACTAATGACTGAATGGATTGTCTATTTATATTCTTAGTATTAAATAGGGATTTTAATTTGTTTTACTTTTTAAAGTTTTGTTCAACCTTTTCCTATCTCTATTCTTCAAGAGTATACTAGTAACAACTAACAAGTTTCTAATCACTTTATCTTGACCCTTTGGAAGGAGCTGGTAGAGTGGGAGTACAGAAGCAAGCAAAGTGGAAAAATGCATGCTTGCGGTCATGATGCTCATGTGACAATGCTTCTAGGTGCTGCTAGGTTGCTTCAACATTGTAAAAACAAATTGAAGGTACTGTTGTAACTGGTATTCTCTCTAAGCTCCAAAAGTCAGTTCAATATAATAATGGTGTAATCCAGTTGTAATTGCTTGATGCTTACTTGCTTAGTAGCTGGAAATTTCTACCTAGGCTGTGGTACCCACTATATCTTTCCAAAATCTTCCCAAAATCTTGAAACTGTGCTTCCTTCCTAAGTGCTTCCTTGCTATGTCTTTTTAAAATATTTGCTTCTCTGCACCTGCACTGACCCCTGTTTCCTCACCCACTCCTTATTCTGGCAACTAAGATTTGATGGCATGCAGGGCTTGCATTTTTGCGCAGATTCTTATCTTGTTGTTTAGCTGGTTATTATTTATGTTGTTTCCTTTTTCCCCCTTTCTAAGGGAACCGTGAAGCTCATTTTCCAACCAGGAGAAGAGGGTCGAGCTGGTGCTTATCACATGTTGCAAGAGGGTGCTTTGGAGGATGTGCAGGCCATCTTTGCTATCCATGTTGAGCCTAGTCTTTCAACTGGAGCCATTGCATCAAGACCTGGACCTCTGCTTGCAGCATCTGGTCGTTTTACAGCAACAATCAAAGGAAAAGGTGGGCATGCAGCTTTCCCGCACAGAACAATAGACCCAGTTCTTCCTGCATCCTTTGCAATCCTCAGCCTTCAACAACTCGTATCTCGAGAATCGGATCCTCTTGAAAGTAGAGTAAGCCTCTTTCTTCTGAGCTAATTATATTTGATATCTTTTCTGTTGAATGAGGAATATTTTTTTTTTAAACATGTAACTGTTAATGGCTCATTGTTTTCATTGATTTTATGGTGTGTAGCATTTAGAAGTCTTTTAGTGTTGTGCAAATCTTTTTGCAATAGTACATTGCATTCCTTTGATGAGTAGAAAGCTATCATTGCCCAGGCATTTACAGCCTTTTCTTTGCGCATTCTGTAATCATATAAAAGAAAACCACCCAAGTGTTGCTTATACTCCTTTGAGTAGTTTAACTTATCTTATGATTCTGTGATTGTAAACAACTGAAATTTATTCTGCTCTTGGTGTCAAGGATCTTAAATAGTTATGAGGCATGATGCTTGTTATGGATTTGTTTCTATGGTCCTCACAGTTTAACACGAATCTTATTGGTTGAATACATAGGGACTATACATTACTAAGAAAAGCTAAAGTAATTGTACATAACTTGGGAAATTCTGGAAGCATTGAAATTCTTATAGACATCATGCTCACTGAGATACCTTACCCTGACTTTTACAGCCTTTTCTTTGTGCATTCCATTACCCTTGATTATATAATAGACAACCACCTAAGTGCTGCTCATACTCCTTTGAGACTTTGAGTAGTTTAACTTATCTTACCATTGCATAATTGTAAACAATCAAAGTTTACTATGCTCTTCGTGCTAAGGATCTTGAATACTTATCTTAAATAATTACCAAGAAAAGCTAAACTAGTTGTACATAAATTGGCAAATGCTGGAGACCTTGAAATTCTTTATAGCCATCAAGCTCACTGAGATTTCATCTATCAGTGCCATGCATTCCTTGCAGGATCTGCAAATGCAGATAAAAGTACACTTGATCAGATCATAATTCTGCCGACTGAGAATTAAAATATTTTCTTACATGACTAGTCAGAGAACATTGAAGGGATAAGATTTCTAATAATATTCTTTTGATGATGTCAATACGCTGGTCTCTCATACATGCCAGAATTATGATTAATGAAATGCATCTAGTAACCTTTTCTTTCTCTTCATGTTGATCTTCCTTTTGCTTCCTAGTAGAAGATCAAGTGAAAAAAAAAAGGCCTGTCTTCTTGAATATTTGGTATGAAATGTCATATAGTGCAAAGGATGCCTGTGAGGTCTATAGGAAGTGCAACAAATTTTCATTTGAAGCACCGTGAATTCATTATTATTTAGCATTTACTTACAGGATTATAATGAGGAGAAACTTTTCTTTACCAAATTTTATGTTATAACCATGGCCTAACAACTTCATAGTATGCCAACCATAAGCATTTAGCCTTGGTTTGATTATTTTTGGTTATGGCTACCTTAGTGTTTTCGCAAGCTTTTTCAATATTCCCTCAAGAATTCCATCAATGCTACTTTAGGTCTTCCCCTTCTCTTTCTAAATCCTTCAACATAGATTCCATTCTCTCTCCTTTCTAAGGCCTCCTATACTTTAGTTGTACATGTCCATACTGCATAAATCAGTTCCTCCATCACCTAATCCCCCATTGATATAATTTTTGTCTCCTTAAATATTTACTTGTTCCTCAGTCTATTCTTCCCTTCTTTACAATGTTCCATTTCAGCATAGTAATTCTAGTACATTCATCTTATGTTTTTGTACCAGCATCATTAGCCAACATTTTTAGCTGTATAACTTTTTCAGTCTAAAGTAACAACAACAACGAATCTGTTGGACTCCAAGAAAAGCTATATAATCGTCAAGATGGAGAGAGGCAGGGTGATTGATATATGTTGGTTTTGAGAGACGCAACCATTGCAAATGCTTATCTATCTTCCAGGACATGTTTGTTTAGGGGGAGTTGGACTCTTGGGAGTAAGTGACCTGTATTCCTTCCATTTGGTTGGAGGAAGTCCTATTCTTGTTTTGATTCAAAGGGAGAATTGGAATGTCCCAATCCCCCAAAACCCAATCCCTACTCTTCCCAAGTATTCAAATGTCATTCTGATTCTGATCATGAATTAAACACGTTGAGGGATATGGCCATTCCAATTCCCATTCCAATCATTCTGATTCCGATTATGGTCGTGAACCAAATGCACCCTTAGTGGTTGAATAGGGTTCCGAAAAGTTCCCTTCCCCTTTGGTGTTGATTAGTAGTCTTCCAGGACCTTAATGCAAAAGGCCTGTCTGCAAGCAACCAACAGCTTGGCCACAAGCAAAATCACAATTCCTTTTAGATGAAGAGGATGGATGGACTGGAGGTTCCAAAGGTAAGAAAGGCCCACCTAACTCTAGTGCTCCTTGATGGTGACATTTGCACCATCATACCTTAGGGGAGGTTGATTCTTGGCCATTCTATGATGTTAGCATCCCAATGAGAAGCATGGTCAGCATCAAGATGGCACTCCATGGCTATTCTTAATATTGTTCAAGAGATCCACTGACACCACCAAGATCTCTTATGGAGATATGGTGCAGCATGCCAAGCTGCATGCTACAGATTTGTCCAAACCTGATGTGCCCAGGTTTGATCAAATGTTTTGTGAATATAAGGATAAGGATTGATTTGCAAGAGAATAGAAAGAAGAATCTTTGAAACTTGATTGATAAGAAAATCGCCACAATCAGATCACAAAGGGGTAGAGTGCCACCTTTAAGAAAAGAAGGAGAATGTGAGTGATAAGTTCTAGGGTTTGTAATTTGCCATTAACACACAAGGGTTAGATGAGAAAATTCAACGGCGCTCATTTGCATTCCATTCAAATCTCCTTTAATACATAGTCCACCTCCTTTATATAGAAGAGAAGGAACAAGTTTTTAGGACTAAACAAAGAAAAAAATAAAGCCAAATCAGTAAAGGAAGCAAACTTGGCTACCAAATCAATTGACCAGCAAGAAAAGAAAGTAAACTTGGCCACCAAATCCATTGACTAGGTCAAACCGGGAAACAAACTTCTAATGGAAAACAAACTTCCAATTAAAACATAATTAGATCTTCTTCTAAGGGCAGTTGCTGAATATGAATTATCAACCTTCTAAACTTGGATTCTCGCTGCTAAGAAAATGATGGTGGCTGCAAAACAAACTTCTAAACTTGGATTCTTGTTGCTAAGGAAATAATGGTGGCCGCAAGACAACTTTCTAAACTTTGTGATAGTTCCTTCAATTCCTGCCAAGCCTGATCATGCTTTCATGTAAGTGAGCAAAATCACCAACTTGGCTCTTGCTCGTGTAATTGGACCCACATATGGTATCTGATCAGCTCCTTCTGCATGATGTTGCACATCATTTCCCCCTTGTTGAGGAGGATTTGCCCTCAAATCCAAGTCCTCGCCATCACCGAAATTATCCTCCAAGTAAGGAGAAAGATCTTGAACATTGAATGTAGCAGACACATTGTAGTTACCAGGCAACTCAATCTTATAAGCATTGTCATTTACCTTCTCGACAATTTGGAATGGACCATTAGCACGCGGCATGAGCTTAGATTTTCTTTGGCTTGGAAATCATTCCTTGCGAAGATGTATCCAAACAAGATCTCCTGGAGCAAAGCGAACTTGTTTTCTTCCTTTGTTGGCTGTCTTCTTATAAGCCACGTTCTTCCTCTCAATCTGCTCGTTGATGCTTTTATGCATGGACTTAACCAATTCAGCTTTCTTCTTTCCATCCATACAAACCCTCTTGCTGATTGGAAGTAGTGCCAAATCAAGTGGGGTGATAGGATTGAATTCATAAACCACCTTAAAAGGAGAATGCTTAGTAGCACTATGAACACTACGGTTGTAAGCAAACTTAACATAAGCCAAACATTCACCCCAGTTCTTCAGATTCTTGTTAACAATAGTGCGAAGCAAAGAAGAAAGAGTATGGTTTATCACTTTGGTCTGACCATCAGTTTGCAGGTGGCAAGCCATACTAAAGAGCAATCTATTACCAAGCTTCTTCCACAACGTCTTCCAGAAGTAACTTAAGAATTTGGCATCACAATGAGATACAATGCTCTTTGGTACCCTATGCAAATGAACTATCTCCTTGAAAAATAAATCATAAACATGTGACGCATCATCGGTTTTATGACAAGGCACAAAATGAGACATCTTTGAAAATCGGTCCACAACCACCATAACTGAATCCTTTGCTCTTTGTGTTCTTGGCAGTCCAAGCATAAAGTCCATGCTCAAATCTACCCATGGCTGATCTGGTACAGGTAATGGCATATACAACCCTTACGCAATCTCTTTGCTCTTCGCCTTCTTGCAAGTAACACATCTCTCAATGACGTGATGCACATCACGAATCATGGCTGACCAATAGAAGTGCTCTTTCGCCATCTCCAACGTCTTCTCTCTAAAATGACCCGCCAATTTGCCACCATAAGTTTCTCTCACCAAAAGCTCTCGAATGGAACTGTTAGGAATGTACAGCTAGCCTGACTTAAATAAGTACCCATCATGTCTGTAGTAGCCGTGTACAGCTCCTTTCTTGCACTCATAGATGCTTGCAAAATTTGGATTGTCCTTGTATTGATCTACAATTAGCTCAAATCCCATCAGTTTAGCATTAAGCAATAAAATTAAAGCATACCTTCTAAAAAGTGCATAAGCCATAATGTTGGCATTCCCTTTTTTGTATTTGATCATATAGGGGAAGGTCTCCAAGAACTCCACCCACTTGGCATGCCTACGATTCAACTTACTTTGTCCTTTTAAGTGCTTCAAGGACTCATGATCAGTGTGAATGACGAACTCCTTTGGCAATAAATAGTGTCGCTATGTCTCCAAAGCCCGAATCAAAGCGTAGAACTCCTTGTCATAGATAGAGTAGTTCAAGCTTGCGCCATTTAATTTCTCACTGAAATATGCTATGGGACGCCCTTCTAGCATCAAAATAGCCCCAATGCCTACATTGGAGGCATCACACTCTACCTCAAAAGTCTTGGAAAAGTTGGGTAAAGCTAGAATGGGTGCTAAACTCAACTTTTTCTTGATCAACTCGAAGCTCTTTTGGGCTGCTTTAGTCCATTTGAACTCTCCTCCCTTCTTGATGCATTCAATAATAGGAGCAAGAATAGTGCTGAAGTTCTTCACAAACATCCGATAAAAGGATGCTAGGCCATGAAAACTCCTCACTTCAGATACGTTGGTAGGAATAGGCCACTTCTTGATCGCTTTCACCTTTTCCTTGTCAACTTCCACACCATGTGTGACACAACATAGCCAAGAAAGACTACGCGATCTTGACAAAAATAGCACTTTTTGAGGTTGCCATACAGCTTCTCTTGTTGCAACACCTCAAAAACCTTCCTAAGGTGCTCCATATGCTCCTGACTTCTGCTAAAAACTAGAATATCGTTAAATATACAACCACAAAATCACCAATAGACTTGCGCAGCACATGGTTCATCAACTGCATGAATGTGCTAGGCACGTTGGATAAGCCAAATGGCATGACTGTCCACTCGTACAGTCCAAATTTGATCTTGAATGTGGTCTTCCATTCATTACCTTCATGCAAATCTAATGGTATCCGCTCCTAAGGTCTATTTTGAGAAGACCTTAGCTCCATGCAACTTGTCAAGCATGTTGTCCAGCCGCGGGATTGGATAGTGATATTTCACCATGATCTTATTTATTGTCTTACTATCCATACACATCCGCATAGATCCATCCTTCTTCGGTACCAACACGGTGGGTACTGAACATGAGCTCAGAGACTCCCTCACATAACCCTTCTCCAACAAATCAGCAACTTGCCGCTACAACTCCTTGGCCTCCTTGGGATTGCATGTATAGGCTGGTCTATTTGGTAAGGCAGACCCTGGAACGAGTTCAATCTGATGTTCAATTCTTCCAATTGGTGGTAACCCCTTTGGTAGCTCTTCAGGAGGGAACACATTTGCAAATTCCTCCAAGATCTCCTTTATTTATAGTAGAAGGGAGACTTCTTCACTTGGAACCTCCTTTGCTACAAGAACAAAAACAGCTTCATGGTTAGTTAAAACTCGCTCCACTTCCCCCTTGTTGGCAAATTGGTTCTCCTTTTTTTCCTTCTCGATCACAAGCTAATCCTTTTGAACCTGTTGTGGGCTAAGTGGTGCCAGTACTATATTCTTTCCATCCTTGGCAAAGAATAGGTGTTTTTGAAGCCGTCATGAATAGCCCTTTGATCGTACTGCCAAGGCCTTCCCAAAAGAAGATGGCTAGCATTCATAGGAACCACATGACGAACAACTTCATCCTTGTTGGACTTGCCAATGGAGAAAGGTACCACAACCTGCTTTGTAACCTTTACTTCACCATCGTTAGTAAGCCATTGCAATCTATAGGGACGGGGATGCTTAATGGTAACCAGGTTAAGTTTCTCCGCCAAAGTAGTGGAAGTCATGTTGGTATAGCTACCTCCATCAATGATAACACCACATACCTTATCATGGATGGTGCACCAAGTATGGAAGATGTTTTCGCATTGCTCATCATCCACTTTGGCCTGTAGGTTTAGATTGCAGCGAAGAACCCACAGCTCTCCTTCATTTGCAAACTTCACATAATCTTCCTTCATCTCTTCCAAAATAGCCTTATCTTCACTTTCAATCTTCTCTTGTGACTCTCGAACGAACATCATCTTTTTGTTTGGACATTCAGAGGCTATGTGACCGTGACCAATGCACTTGAAACACTTGATGTCTCGGCTTCGCTTGGGAGGTTGTGAATTTCCCACCTTCTCTTTTCCTTTGGCCGCATTTGTGGTTTGTTTGCTGGAGTCACCTTTTTCCATCTACTTTGGAATTGCCTTAGGGATGGACTATGGTGACAAAGAGGACGAGTTGGTGGTCTTACTTGGCTTGTTTGCACCACGCTTGCACTATCTCTTCACCTTAACAGCAAGTTTGATCACATTGTCAAGGAACACATAAGATTGCAACTCTACTGTAACAGCAATCTCCTTGTTTGAGCCTCCTAAGAACCTTGCAATGGTTTGTTCTTAAGGTTCTCACAAATCACACCTCATCATCAGCATCTCAAATTCCTTGACATAATCCTTAATGCACATGCCCCATGCCTCAAACTTTGCAACTTGATGTATAGCTCTTCCTTATAATATTTTGGGACAAATCGCTTCTCCATGATCCGCTTCATAAGCCTCCAGCTCCGGATCTCCTCTTCTCTATCCCTCCTACGTCGAGCTTTCACATTCTTCCACCAAAGATTAGTGTAATCAGTGAATTCAAGGGCAGCAAGTTTACATTTTTTTTTTTTTTTACCTCAGAATAGTCTTGACATTCAAAGACTTTCTCCACATGTTGCACCCATTCCAAATACTCTTCGGGTGAACTGATTCCTTTAAAGGATGGAATTTTCATCTTAATATTGTTCTTTGCATCCCTTTGTTGCCGCCTTTGTCGTGGGTGTTCCTCCATGCCATCATCAACTTCAAGTTCATCATACTCCTCATTATTGCGATCAGCTTGCTACGGTGCTAGATGGCCACGCCGCTGTAGTGGCGGTGGAAGCGTTGCTAACTGCTCAAATGCCTGAGTTAGGTGATTGAGTTGCTCCATCATCTCTTCTTGACGTCGTTCGAGCCCTACAATCTGAGCTTGTTCCAAACTCAAGCCTCTCGGAATAACAGGGGTCTCGTCTCCTCCAGACATGATTTGGATGATGAACACTCTACGTATTTGCTCTCTCTCGCAAGTGCCACTGAAAGCCTAGGCTTTGATATCAAACTGATGTGCCCAGGTATGATCAAATGTTTTGTGAATATAAGAATAAGGATTGATTTGCAAGAGAATAAAAAGAACCTTTGAAACCTGATTGATAAGAAAATCGCCACAATTAGATCACAAAAGGATAGAATGCCACACTCAAGAAAAAGAGAACACGAGTGTGTAAGTTCTAGGATTTGTAATTCGCCACTAACACACAAGGGTTAAATGAGAAAATTCAATAGCACTCATTTGCATTCCATTCAAATCTCCTTCAATACATAGTCCACCTCCTTTATATAGAAGAGAGGGAACAAGTTTTTAGGACCGAACAAAGAAAAAAATAAAGCCAAATCAGTAAAGGAAGTAAACTTGGCCTCCAAATCAATTGACCAGCGGTAAAGGAAGTAAACTTGGCCACCAAATCAATTGACCAAGTCAAAACCGGGAAACAAACTCCTAATGGGAAACAAACTTCCAAATAAAACATAATTAGATCTTCTTCTAAGGGCAGTTGCTGAATATGAATTATCAACCTTCTAAACTTGGATTCTCGCTGCTAAGGAAATGATGGTGGCTGTAAAACAACCTTCCAAACTTGGATTCTTGCTGCTAAGGAAATGATGGTGGCTGCAAAACAATCTTCTAAACTTTGTGATAGTTTCTTCAATTCCCGCCAAGTCTGATCATGCTTCCATGTAAATGAGCAAAGTCACCAACTTGGCTCTTACTCATGTAATTGAACTAACATATGGTATCTGATCAGCTCCTTCTACATGATGTTGTACATCATTTCCCCCTTGTTGAGAAGGATTTGCCCTCAAATTCAAGTCCTCGCCATCACCAAAATTATCCTCCAAGTAAGGAGAAAGATCTTGAACATTGAATGTAGCAGACACATTGTAGTTACCAGGCAACTCAATCTTGTAAGCATAGTCATTTACCTTCTTACAATTCGGAATAGACCATCAGCATGCGGCATGAGCTTAGATTTGCTTTGGCTTAGAAATCGTTTCTTGTGAAGATGTATCCAAACAAGATCTCTTCCTTTGTTGGCTGTCTTCTTATAAGCCGCATTCTTCCTCTCAATCTGCTCCTTGATGCTTTTATGCATGGACTTAACCAACTCAGCTTTCTTTTTCCCATCCATATAAACCCTCTCGCAGATCGGAAGTGGCGCCAAATCAACTTGGGTGATAGGATTGAATCCATAAACCACCTCAAAAGGAGAATGCTTAGTAGCACTATGAACACTACGGTTGTAAGCAAACTCAACATAAGCCAAACATGCATTCCAGTTCTTCAGATTCTTGTTAACAACAGTGCGAAGCAAAGAAGAAAGGGTACGGTTTACCACTTCGATCTGACCATCAGTTTGCGGGTGGCAAGCCATACTAAAGAGCAATCTAGTGCCAAGCTTCTTCCATAATGTCTTTCAGAAGTAACTTAAGAACTTGGCATTATGATTAGATACAATGCTCTTTGGTACCCCATGCAAATGAACTATCTCCTTGAAAAATAAATCAATAACATATGATGCATCATCGGTTTTGTAACAAGGCACAAAATGAGACATCTTTAAAAGTCGGTCCACAACCACCATAACTAAATCCTTTTCTCTTTGTGTTCTGGGTAGCCCAAGCATAAAGTCCATGCTCAAATCTACCCATGGCTGATCTGGTACAAGTAATGGCATATACAGCCCTTGCGCAATCTCTTTGCTCTTCGTCTTCTTGCAACTAAGACATCTCTCAATGATGTGATGCACATCACGAATCATAGCTGGCTAATAGAAGTGCTCTTTCACCATCTCCAATATCTTCTCTCCAAAATGACCCGCTGATCCGCCACCATGAGCTTCTCTCACCAAAAGCTCTCGAATGGAACTGTTAGGAATGCACAGCCGGCCTGACTTAAACAAGTACCCGTCATGTTTGTAGTAGCCGTGTATAGCTCCTTGCACTCCTCATAGATGCTTGCAAAATTTGGGTCATCCTTGTATTGATCTACAATTAGCTCAAATCCCATTAATTTAGCATTAAGCAATGAAATCAAAGCATACCTTCTAGAAAGTGCATCAGCCACAATGTTGGCAGTCTCCTTTTTGTATGTGATCATATAGGTCTCCAAGAACTCCACCCACTTGACATGCCTACGATTCAGCATACTTTGCCCTTTTAAGTGCTTCAAGGACTTATGATCAGTGTGAATGACGAACTCCTTTGGCAATAAATAATGTTGCCTTATCTCCAAAGCCCGAATCAAGGCATAGAACTCCTTGTCATAGACAGAGTAGTTCAAGCTCGTGCCATTCAATTTCTCACTGAAATATGCTATGGGACGCCTTTCTAGCATCAGAATAGCCCCAATGCCCATATCGGAGGCATTACACTCTACCTGAAAAGTCTTGAAAAAGTTGGGCAGAGCTAGAATGGGTGTTGAACTCAACTTCTTCTTGATCAACTCGAAGCTCTTTTGGGCTGCTTTAGTCCATTTGAATTCTCCTCCCTTCTTGATGCATTCAATAATAGGAGCAAGAATAGTGCTGAAGTTCTTCACAAACATCTGATAAGGATGCTAGGCCATGAAAACTCCTCACTTCAGATACGTTGGTGGAAACAGGCCACTCCTTGATCGCTTTCACCTTTTCCTCATCAACTTCCATACCATGTTGTGACACAACATAGCCAAGAAAGACTATGCGATCTTTAATGGCACTTTTTGAGGTTGTTGTACAGCTTTTCTTGTTGTAACACCTAAAAAACCTTCTTGAGGTGCTCCATATGCTCTTCTTGACTCTTGCTAAAAACTAGAATATCGTCAAAATATGTAACTATAAAATCACCAATAAACTTATGCAGTACATGGTTCATCAACCGCATGAATATGCTAGGCGCGTTGGATAAGCCAAATGGTATGACCGTCCACTCGTACAGTCCGAACTTGGTCTTGAATGCGGCCTTTCATTCATCACCTTCCTTCATGCGAATCTGCTGGTATCCGCTCCTAAGGTCTATTTTTTAGAAGACCTTAGCTCTATGCAACTCGTTAAGCATGTCATTCAGCCGCAGGATTGGATAGCGATATTTCATCATGATCTTGTTTATCTCCCTACTATCCACACACATCCGCATAGATCCATCCTTCTTTGATACCAATAGGATGGGTGCTGAACATGGGCTACAGGGCTCCCTCACATAACCCTTCTCCAATAGATCAGCAACTTGCCGTTGCAGCTCCTTGGCCTCCTCGAGAGCGCATTTATAGGCTGGTCTATTTGGTAAGGCAGATCCTGGAATGAGATCAATCTGATGTTCAATTCCTCTAATTGGTGGTAACCCCTTTGGTTGCTCTTCAGGGAACACATTCGCAAATTTCTCTAAGATCTTCATTTGCAGTGGAAGACTTTTTCACCGGGAACCTCCTTTGCTACAAGAACAAAAACCAAGATTTTATATATCGGTACCGGATACCATACCGGTTACTAGTCGGTACGGTACCATACAGGTTGCTGATTGGTACGGTACCGTATCGATCTGTATCATACCGACCGGTCCTTATCGATAATAAAAAATTCAAAAAAATTCTATCCAACGGCCAATAAAAAAGAAAATATGGCCGAATCGGACTATATCGGGCTGTACCGTACCTTATCGTAGCGAACCATATCACTGAAAAATCGATTGGAACCATCCTAGTTCCCTACTGGTCCGGCTCAGTTCATCTTGTACCAGCCGATTCGGTCCGGTACAGTAAACCATGACAAAAATAGATTCATGATTAGTTAAAACTCGCTCCACTTCTCTCTTGTTGGCAAACAGGTTCGCCTTTTTTCCTTCTCGATCACAAGCTGATCCTTCTAAACGGGTTGTAGGCTAAGTGGTGTTAGCACTATATTCTTTCTGTCCTTGGCAAATGAATAGATGTTTTTGAAGCCATTATGAATAGCCCTCTGATCGTACTGCCATGACCTTCCCAAAAGAAGATGGCTAGCATTCATAGGAACCACATCACAGAGAACATCCTTGTAGGACCTGCCAATGGAGAAAGGTACCACAACCTGCTTTGTAACTCATCATCCAATTTGGCCTATAGGTTTAGGTTGCGGCGAATAACCAACAACTCTTTTTCATCTGCAAACTCCACATAATCTTCCTTCATCTTTTCCAAAATAGCCTCATCTTCACTTTCAATCTCCTCTTGTGACTCTCGAATGAATATCACCCTTTTGTTTGGACATTCAGAGGCGATGTGACCGTGACCAAGACACTTGAAATACTTTGTCTCGGCTTTGCTTGGGAGGTTGTGAATTTTCCACCACCTCTTTTTCTTTGGCCGCATCTATGGTTTGTTTGCTGGAGTCATCTTTTTCAATCTGCTTTGGAACCGCCTTAGGGATGGACCATGGTGACCAAGAAGACGAGTTGGTGGTCTTACTCGGCTTGTTTGCACCACGCTTGCACTGTCTCTCCACCTTAATAGCAAGTTTGATCACATTGTCAAGGAATACATAAGAGTGCAACTCTATTGTTTTAGCAATTTCCTTATTTAAGCCTCCTAAGAACCTTGCAATGGTCTGTTCTTGAGGTTCTCGCAAATTGCACCTCATCATCAGCATCTCAAATTCCTTGACATAATCCTTAACGCACGTTCCCCCTTGCCTCAAACTTTGCAACTTGATGTACAGCTCTTGCTAATAATATTCTGGAACAAATCGCCTCTCCATGATCTGCTTCACAAGCCTCCAGCTCCGAATCTCCTCTTCTCCATCCCTCCTACGTTGAGCTTTCACATTCTCCCACCAAAGATTAGCATAATCAGCGAATTCAAGGACAACAAGTTTATATTTTTTTTAACCTCAGAATAGTCTTTGACATTCAAAGACTTTCTCCACATGTTGCACCCACTTCAGATACTCTTCTGATGAATTGGTTCCTTTAAAGGGTGAAATCTTCATCTTAATATTGTCCCCTAAATCCCTTTGTTGCAGCCTTTGTCGTGGGTGTTCTTCCACGCCATCATCAACTCCAAGCTCATCATACTCCTCATCATCACGATCAGCTCGCTGCGGTGTTGGATGGCCATGCAGCTGTGGTGGCGGTGGAAGCATTGCTAACCGCTCAAATGCCTGAGTTAGGCAATTGAGTTGCTCCATCATCTCTTCTTGACATCGTTGGCGCCCTACAATTTGAGCTCGTTCCAAACTCAGGCCTTTCGGAATAACAGGGGTCTCTCTCCTCCAGACATGATTTGGATGATGAACACTCTCTTACGTGTTTGCTCTCTTCATGCAAGTGCCATTGAAAGCCTAGGCTCTGAAACCAAATTGATGTGCCCAGGTCTGATCAAATGTTTTGTGAATATAAGGATAAGAATTGATTTGCAAGAGAATAAAAAGAACCTTTGAAACCTGATTGATAAGAAAATTGCCACAATTAGATCATAAAGGGGTAGAACGCCACACTCAAGAAAAGGAAGAGAACGTGAGTGATAAGTTCTAGGGTTTGTAATTTGCCACTAACATACAAGGGTTGGATGAGAAAATTCAACAGCACTCATTTGCATTCGATTCAAATCTCCTTCAATACATAGTCCACCTCCTTTATATAGAAGAGAGGGAATAAGTTTTTAGGACTAAACAAAGAAAAATATAAAGCCAAATTAGTAAAGAAAGTAAACTTGGTCACCAAATCAATTGATTAGCATTAAAGAAAGTAAACTTGGCCATCAAATCAATTGACTAGGTCAAATCGGAAAACAAACTCCTAATGGGAAACAAACTTTCAATTAAAACATAATTAGATCTTCTAAGGATAGCTGCTGAATATGAATTATCAACCTTCTAAACTTGGATTCCCGCTGCTAAGGAAATGATGGTGGCTGCAAAACAAACTTCTAAACTTGGATTCTTGCTGCTAAGAAAATGATGGTGGCTGCAAAACAACCTTCTAAACTTTGCGATAGTTCCTTCAATTTTCTCCAAGTCTGATCATGTTTCCATGTAAGTGAGCAAAGTCACCAACTTGGCTCTTGCTCGTATAATTGGACTAACATATGGTATCTGATGATGGAGAGAGTTCCCATCAACTTTCCCCTATCTTCAAGTTTCCCACATAGGTGGAGGATCTGCACCAGCATCAAGCCAAGCTCATTCTTAAGGGAGTCTTGCTCAACTGCTGGAATTATGAATCCATCTCAGCCTTTGTCAGCAATTTCAATTTTTAGGAACACAGAGACAAGGGATGTGAGAAATGGAAGTAACTAAATATTCATAGGGTCGTCACCTCTTGTTTCTTACCGGCCATCTTCCCCAGGGTCATGGACCTGGTTGTGAGGACTTAAGATACATGGTGAGTGTGACCATTAGCCATGCCTTCTGATGGGGGGATGGATTAGCTGCATTCTCCCCTAATTGGAGGATGATTGTGACCTTTGAAATTTCAGATCAGACATCGGCTCTGATTGCTGGATGAAACCTCACCTGATGGAGGTGATCGGGTCCTACAGCAACCCAGGAGGTAACAAAGGCAAGCAGCTGATATTGGAGGGTGGTGTACACCAATACGGTTCCCCTTGTCCAATGGAGTGGGAACCCAAAAGGCCACACTCTTCGGTGAGGAACTACAACCAAGGAAGAGGTCAGTGGCCTGGAAGCTAGTGACGAGTTTGGCCTGATTTGGTTTCTTGACTTAATAGGGTTACATCAAACAAAAAATTGCTGTCCTTAGTGGTCACATCGACGAATGATTTGAAAAGGTTCCTGCCCTCAAGGGATCCTATGGTGCAGCTGAGCCCAGTTTGTCATGTTGTAGCCTAAGAAGAGGGGCTTGAGCGATCATTACCATCACAATAGATAGAGGACAATGTGGACTAGTTGGCCTAGACTAGAGTTGGATGGTCCTATCCAAGGTTCTAGAAGGTAAGGAATGCCAACCTTTGGCAGGTTATGAATGCGTGGCTGCTGGATAAGGTAGGTGCTGAGTGAGTCTTGACTTTGCAATTGGCCAGAAATTATGCAAAGACATGGGCCCTTGAGGAAGCATCCAAAGTGCCCCTTCTCCATACAGTGGATCAAGACTTATCTTATTTTGCATTTGGACTGTGGAAGCCCTGATTGAGGAAGATATCATCAACATTAGATGTAAGTGCAGTGTGGACTGTGGACCTCACGAATTCAACAGCCACAGTGAATTTGATGACTGAACCACCATCCTCCATGGAAGTAGGCCCATAGAGATTGGGGCCTCAAATTGCCTAATGATTGATTGGGCTACTTCCCTATTTTGGGGCCCTGGCCCTGAGGTGGGATGTTTTGTCAGACCTTGGGAGTGGATAAAGGGCTGTGCGTCTATGATAGATTTATGTTTTTGCTTGGTTTTTGTGACTTGTTTGAGAGTTAGTCTTGTCTGCTTTGCTATTTTTGGGGAGTTTGATGGTGGGATATTTGCATTGGCTTCGCCAGTGCCTTGTCTTGGATCTTTGTGTTGTGGAAAGGGTCAACTTTGTAATGGGCTGTCTTCATGTAGTAGTGGTGATTGCTTTGGCATGTGTTTCTTATGTTTCTCTACCTAGAGAGTTCAGGTGGTGTGTTTTTCTTTCCTTTCTCTGTATCATTGGAGATGATTGGTTCTGTTTTCACTATGGGGCATCTGGCGATACCATCTCTAGATAGTCTTCAGTGTCGAGTCTTCCTGCTTGCTTAGATGAGCTATCCATCATGGAATATTAGGGATTTAGGGAGCTCCACTACCGAGCTACCACTCAGAACTCCAACTGCTCGATCATATGCCTCCAAGACACTAAAGTGTTGACCCTATCCCTATGGGTCTTTAAAAATCCTTGGCTGGAAGAATGGTGGATGAATGGGCTAAATTGCTAGCTTCTGGAGCATCGAAAGGTTTCCAACTAGGGTGGGATTTAGCTGTGCTAAAGACCTCAAGCACCACAGTCAGTTGTTTCTCCATCATGGTGACCCTAGTTGCCACCTTATGATGCTGGCATTTGGATGAGGACCCTATCAGAAGATTAGCTAGTAAATTGTAGCGATTTTGATTTCATTTGAAGGATTGACATTGGAAAAAAGGGGGAAATGTGAAAGGGCAATAGAGGTGTTAGGCCGTAGAGATTCATAAATTGTATGCCCTAGAGGAATCAAGCCCAGTCATAGGGGAACAAAGACCGGCTGGGGAAAGAGTCTGGATTGCACTCCATCAATTCACCAAGGCAGAAGAATCTTATTGATGGCAAAGATCTTGGGTTTGATGGCTTAATGGGGGGGGAGGTAACATTGCACGAACCTTATAGCCCTAGATCGTGTTGAGAATGGTCATTGGAGTCCTAGATTCAGAATTACAAAGGACTTTCCATTCCCATTTCAAGAATATGTTTGGATTCAGCCACACCCGGAAGCTCGGCCATTTGGGAGAAGCTTTACCCCCAACCACTGTCTTCAAAATCTTGACCGGTCCTTTGAAGTTGCAGAGATCTGGAAGGCTGTATTCAAGCTAGGAGCAGAGTCCCAGGCCCGAATGGGTTTCCCTTCTCTTTCTATCAAACTTTTGGTCAGTAATTGAGCAGGACATGATCTGATGCAGGCTATACCAGTAGAACCCTCAGGGCTTTAGTGCTTCAATTCAACCTCAATAGTCTCAATACCAAGGAGAGATCAACTAGGGAGGACGACTAACATCCAATCAGCGTACTTACTGGAGTGTATAAGATCTACACCAAGGTTCTTACAAATAGGCTGGTGTTGGTCATTAACTTGATAGTCGATTGCTTGACCACTATTCTGGCCAGAGCTGAAGAAAGAGAGCTGATTGTAGGTCTGGGACCAAGTGCTTTGTCCTCTTCCATTCGCTACCTTCATTATGCAGAGACATTATTCTGTTCCATCAGGCAAGCTCAGACCAGATCATTGCATTGAAGTTGATATTGCTAGCTTTTTATCTCTGCTTTAGTCCTCAAATTAACTTCAACAAATCCAAGGTGGCACACAGGAATGTTAGTAGTGAATCTGTGATGCAGCTCACTGAAATTCCTGGATGCAGGATTGCCAGCATCACTCTCTAATACCTTTGTCTCCTTTTAGGCTTTTGCAGCCTTGCTAGAAGCGATTGGCTTCCCCTGATTCATAAGGTGGAGTGGGGGCTTTAAGGATAGAAGGTCAAATTGCTGCCAGCTAGTGGCAGGTTAACCCTTGTGTGCTGGATGAGCATCTACTGGCTGCCTTAGTGGGTGGTGGACAAGTTTGAAGCAGACAGAGCATCATTCTTTTGGAATTAGCCTGACCTTGGGTGTGGGATACACTGTATCAACTGGCAGGGGGTATGCAAGAGCCGCGCGGGAGGTTTATGGGTCCTAGATGTGATAAACTTTAATAAAGCACTGTTATCCAAATGGTGGGGGAAAACATTGGGCCCTTGGAGAGGCCTTTATAGAAGCTTAATACTGGCTGTATGCATCCCGTTCAATTACCTAGGAACCTTCTTACCATGCATCAAACACATGGATTGTAGATGTGGAGAGGTCTTGAACATGTGAAAGATTTATTTGTTGTGGGCTTGCACTTAGTCCTGGGAATTTGAAAGGATGTCTGTTTTTGGACCGACGGCCATGTCTCTGAGGTCAGCTTGCAGAGTCTTCTCCCTTGATTGGCGGAAGCATCTGTGGATGTGAATGCACCTGTTAGCAATTACTTTGATGGACAAAGCTGGCATCTACATCTGCAACAACAGGTCATGTAGGGCATGGTGGCTGAGATCTGTTTGTTATACCAGCTACTCTGGGATAGACAGTTCTTAGACTGGGACCATTGTGCATTTTGGAAACTCAAAGGTAAAGGTGCCTTCTTGGTCAACTCTACTTGTGCAAACATCAGCATGGGAGGGCTGTCTCTGGAATGCTCAAGTATGATGACAGGTCAGAGTGTTCACTTGGGCTCTTACCCATAATCAGATCCAACTAAGGACAACCTTGTGGCAAGGAACTGCCAAGTGGGCCTGATATGTGTGCTGTGGAGAACGGGAGATGGTAAACCACGTGTTCTTCCGACACCGTATTGTTACAGGTAGTTGGAGCCATTCACTTTTGAGGGATGCATGCAAGAAATGCAGCACTGGACAGAGAAACATTCTGGGTGGGATGGGGGGCGAAAATATTGCTGCCACACATCAGCTGCTCTGGAGCTTAATTGCATCAGCAGTGGTCTGGATAATTGCAAACTCAGAATCACTTTATATTCTGAAAAGAACTAGTAGTGCAGGCAAGCTATGGAGGCTGATACTGATTAGTTCTCCAAGTTCAAGACTGATAAGAAGGATAGGGCAGTTCATGCGCCACAGCAGACCCGCCTCCCTCAATGCTGGCTCAACCAAGCTCCTCCTTCCCCTTGGCCATTTTAACAATATTGCCTGTTTATGGCTTTTTTCTTCCGTATATCCTATGTTTTCTTTTTCGGTCTCTGCCCGTCATTGGCCATGTCTTGGCCACTGACTGTGTAAATATTTTACCTCTTTCATTTTCTTAATGAAGCTTCTGATGGGCTCCTAATGGGTGTCCAATCTTTATTCCTCAAAAAAATAAAAAAAAAGAATTTATTACCATTTTATGAGATTTTCCATTAACTTGCCAACATATACTTTGGTAAAATGACAACCCGGAAGAACCTCTTCAATTCATTGGTTCATCACTACTATTTATATATACATTTATTTCCCTATTTTTCTGCATAATGAAATGTAGATGATGAAATCAATCATTCTATGGCATCTCTTGTTCGTCAATTTTGCCAACTCTTCAACTTCATTGAAATTATATTGCATATAATTGATTTCGGTTATCTTGATTTTAACCCTTATGTTTTGTATTGCTTTGTCCATAATTTTATTTCAGCACATTACCTTGTTCTCTTCTTATTAATCAACAGTTTTTCACTGTGATAGACATAGACCATGTAGCATTCTCCTAAATATTATCAGTAAGTTCATCTATGACGTGTAAAAGGATATATGGTTTAAGCCCATCATGAATGGAAACATGCTTGTGACGCACAACTACTGCTAATGCTTGTTGCTCATTCTTGTCACTACTCACCATATCTTAGTATTATGTGTTCACTTTGCTAGAAAACCAGACTGAATCCACTTAATATTGTTTTTTTGTTAGCAATTTATAGTATCACTCTGTTTACTTCACATTGCAGGTTGTTTCAGTTGGGTTCATAAGGGCTGGTGAAGCATGCAATGTTATCCCAGATTCTGTAACTTTTGGTGGCACTTTTAGAAGCATGAAAACAGAAGGCTTCACATACCTCTCAGAAAGGATTAAAGAGGTACCACATGTACCTTATTCCAGGGACAATTCTTGAGCGACCCAGTCCTAAACTAAAATTTAAAACAACTTCTTTACCTGCAGTACCTGGATTTATTATGGCTTACAAGCATGGATTCCTTTCCCACAATCCATCAGATTCTTTTGTTCAGACATTTGGAGATGAAACCCCTGAATAATTCAGTTAGAAGTTTAGTTTTTGATCTGGTTACACTTGCTTCACAGGTTATAGAGACACAGGCTGCTGTCCATCGTTGCACTGCTATGGTAGAATCCTTGGAGAACACGTCTACACCATATCCTGCAACCGTCAATGATGAAGGGATGTATGCCCATGCAAAGAGGGTGGGGGAGGATCTGGTCGGTGAAGCCAGCGTCCACCATTGCCCACCAACCATGGGAGCTGAGGACTTTAGCTTCTATTCACAGAAGATGCCTAGTGCTTTCTTCTGGCTTGGAATAAAAAATGAAACTCTGGGATCAACCTATCCATTGCACTCTCCTTACTTTTTCATGGATGAGCAGGCACTACCAATTGGAGCTGCCCTGCATGCTGCTGTTGCCATGGCTTACTTGGATAATCATTCAATAGAACTTTAAACTGTAATGAAAATTCAGATATAATTTCCATTCAGAATTCACTAGCTTGTAAATATTACGATTTGCTAATAGATGTTGTTACCAGTATCATGTGGTTATGGAATTAAATCAGTTGTTAGGTTTGGGGATGATTCCTTTGTGCTCATTATCCTCCATTGCAGCAACTGGAACTTTACATAAATTGTGTTTCTTTCAACTACAATACTCCTTGTCCATGATCCTTGGTGGATTCTGAGTAAATTGTTTGCTGCTCTCGATTATAATAGTAACTCCGTGAAGATTTCGGATTTTATGATTCTAATTGCTTGGCTTCTTCATAAGATAAACAATTGCTCTGGTATTTGTGACCTCTAATTAATTAGAAAACATCATGAGCAATTTAAGAATCAAGATATGATTCTGCATATCCTCTGTTTTATTTTGCAAATTATTAGTTTAACGTGGAAACAACATCCATATTGGATTTGTAGCTGGGAGAAGTCGTATCCATTAGACGGTTGCTAATCCTCTGAATCAAAATCATCCGGCCATGTGTCCTCGCTGATCCTTAATATGAGCTCTTTGTTATTTAGTCCAGCTTGTAGCTCTGTCAATTATTGGGGGCACTCTTTAGATTTCAGCACACTAATATTATTTGATGAGGATCCTGTATCAGAATATTATGATAGAAAAAAAAATAAAATAAAATAAAAAATATAATCAAGTACGTAGATCATTCCAAAGGCTCGTCTTCATGGGACATGCAAAATTACTATAAAAAAAGAATAGATACAAGTAGAGATTACCCACTCTCAATTCACGCATATAATTCTCTTAACAAGAAGCTATCCTTAACAAACTCTCTTGAGACCTGAAATGACCGCAGTCCGCTACCTAGCTATCTGTCTGAAGCTCCTACTCCTGCTGCCTGCTAGCGCTCTCTGATCTGCTCTGAATCACATCTCAGATCCATCAAACTACCATAGCCACACACACTTTCAAGTCTCGGACTGCTCCAGGCCTTTTAAAGGCCTCTGTTCGTGTCCAGATCGAAATCCAATCCAATTCACTGTTAAAATAGCACCAATGGCCGTTAGATCATGACCGCATCTCTCTCTGACCGCTCGATCGTGCAATCACCATGTCTCTGCCTGCATAAACTGCGATAAAATTCTTATAGACCTCCTAAGGGTCCACAGAATATAGTCCACAGTGGACCGCACCCAATCGCGTGCATTCACATGGACCATGTGCATGCCTATGGGGCTGTGTCTGCGGCAGGCCCATGCGTGCGTTCGTGCACGTGCTGGGCTCACCAACACTGGGCCGCGCCCGTGCTGGGCCATGTAGGGCATTGGGCCCCACCAGGGTCGTGCTCGTGCGCCCACGTGCTGGGTGCTGGCTCGGGCCATGCGCTGGGCCGTGCCTCACACCCGCACAGTGCATCGGGCTTGGTGGCTCGCTAGCCTGCTTCATCCGGTGCTGGTTCGTGGATCCCGTCCGACGATTTTGCATATTCTTTCGTACGTATTTTCACCATCTAAACTTCGATTGGGGTGTTCTTAAACTCGTTGGACTTCGTTTATCATTCTGGACCTCGCTGTGGGTTTAATACGGAAGAATTCGAGGTACTTTTCTCAACAATCTTCATCTCGACTCGATATTCGATCTCCACCTATTCGAGAGTTCGTCTAACGCCCCCATGCCCTAGGACAATCGTTTGCTGATCATGGATAGGCAAATATAGGAGTCAAGCCAGGCTGCTTGATCCCACCTTCGTCGACTGCTATGATTCTCCTAACCTGAGATCTGCTTGGGGTAACCTCCTGTGGCAATAGGAACTTCACATTGCGACATCGCATGTTGTCCTTCCGAGTCTCCTATCCTATGCTCGATTCATCTTCACCTAAAGCTCCACCTCGTACTAATCTCTCTACCATAAGGTAATGTCCTCCATACTTTCTTCCTCTTAATACCATCCTACTGCCGTGCATGACCTTCAGGATTCTTCCATCAGCTTTTCATCTGAAGCCGGTCGAATCTAGTCTGCTCAGTGAGATTAGATTTTTTCTTAAAGCTGGATATATATCGGACCTCACCCAACTTCTTCACTGCTCCATCATGGAGCTTCATGCTGACCGTCCCGCTGCCCTTGATATCACAGCTAGATCTGTCTGACAGGAACACAATGCCCTCACTAGTCTCCAAGGAGTCAAACATCTTCTCTCTGCAATATACATGATAGAAATAAGCATAATCCATAATCCGCTTGAAGGAAGAAGTAGATACTTCATCAGTAATCAGAAAAATATCATCACTGTCTTCTGTATCGCTACTAGCCATCACCATAGTAGCATATGTCCGATCTTTGAGTTATGGATAATCCTTGACTCGATACCCCAACTCATCACACCGGTAGCATCTGATCTTGCTCTGGTCTCTCATCTTGGATTTGGATCGCCCATCTTGCGATCTTCTGCTGCTCCATCTTCTACCGCTATCATCTTCAGTCACCATCAATGCCGAGTTATCATCTGAACTCGAGGCTCCATTTTTTAACTTAAGAACCTCATTCTGGATTAGTGCAGAAGTCACCTCTTCCATCTTGATAGTACTCTTATCTATAAGAAGATCAGTCACCAAAGACTCGAAAGAGAATGGAAGCGATGATAGCAAGACCAACGCCCTGGTCTTCTCCTCAACTTTTTTGCCAATACTGAGGAGGTCGGTGAGGATCTTTTGAAAGTTGGATAGATGCTCCTGTACGCTCTAACCTTCATTCATTTGTAGCTGGTAGAATTGTCACCAAATAAATAGCGAGTTGGTGAGTGACTTCGCCATGTATAATTCCTCGAGCTTCAACCACAGCATCGTCGGAGAAGTCTTGCTAAGTATATGGATCACGACATCATCCGCTAGGTACAAGCGGATTGTGCTCACCGTCTACATTTGGATCCGCTTCTAATGCTTTACCTCCATGGTGGCTGGCATCTCATCATACAAGAGAGCGTCGATCAACCCATGTTGGATGAGGACATTTTTTATCCTTGCTTACCATAAGAAAAAATTGCCCTTTCCATCAAACCCGTTAATCTCCATCTTGATTGCACTTGTCTGCTTTATATTCTTCAATCTTTATCACCACTACTGCAATCCACACTCTGGTACAGTCCGGCTCTGATACCAATCTATTGAGATTTTGCTATACTCTGATACCACTTGATGAGGATCTCGTACTAGGATATCATGGCAGAAAGAAAGAAGAAAATAAAAGAAGAACACAATCAAGTATATGGATCCGTCCAAAGGCTCGCCTCTATTGGGCATACAAAACTTTATTATGAAAAAAGAATAGATACAAGAGGAGATTACCCACTCTCAACTCATGTATACAATCATCTCAATAAGAAGCTATCATTATCAAACTCTCTCTTGGAGACCCCCTGAAACGATCGTAGTCCGCTGCCTAGCTGTCTGCTCAAAGCTCCTGCTTTTACTGTCTGCTGGTGCTTTCTGATCTGCTCTGAATCACATCTCAGGTCCATCAAACTGCCATAGCCATACACACTTTCAAGTCTCGGATTGCTTCAGGCCTTTATCCATGTCCAGATTGGAATCCAATCCAATTCACTATCAAAATAGCACCTCTAACTGTTAGATCGCAACTGCATCTCTCCCTAACCGCTCGACCATGCAATTGCCGCATCTCTACTTGCATAAACCATGACAAAATTCCTATAGACCTTTTAAGGGTCCATAGAACACAGTCCATAGTGGACCACTTCCAATCATGCGCATCCAGGTGGACCGCGCGCGTGCCCGCAGGGCCGCAACCCCGGCAGGCCACCGCACGTGCCCACACATGCATTTGTGCATGCACTAGGCTCGCCAGCGCTGGGCCATGCCCGCACTGGGCCATGCAGGACACTGGGCCTCATAGGGCCATGCCCATGCACCCACGCGCAGGGCCCGACTGGTCCACTTCATCCGACACCGATCCATGGGTCTTGTCTTATGATTTTGCATATTCTTTCACACGTATTTTCGTCATCTGAACTTCGATTGGGGTGTTCTTGGGCTCGTTGGACTTCGTTCGTTGTCCTAGACCTTGTTGGACATCATGGGTGTGGCCCAGCATCTTGCATGGCCCAGCACGGGCACGGCCTGGTGCAGGCTAGGCCCAGCACCCTGTGCAGCCTCATGCTGGTGAGCCCAGCACGGTCCATGTAGACGTGCGTGATTGGACGTGGTCCACTATGGACTATATTCTATGGATCCTTTAGAGGTCTATAGGAATTGTTTCATGATTTATGCAAGCAGAGATGTGGTGATTGCGTGATCGAGCGATCAAGGAGAAAGGTCGTGATCTGACGACCAGAGATGCTATTTTGATAGTGAATCAGATTGGATTCCGATCTGAACATGGATAGAAGCCTTTAAAAGGCCTGGAGCAGTCCAAGACTTGAAAGGGTGTGTGGCTGTGGTAGTTTGACAAATCTGAGATATGATTTAGAGTAGATTAGAAAGCGCCAGCGGACAGCAGGAGCAGGGGCTTCGGGCAGACAGCTAGGCAGCGAACTACGATCATTTCAGAGGGTCTCCATAAGAGAGTTTGTTAAGGATAGCTTCTTGTTGAGAGGATTATATACGTGAGTTGAGAGTACATAATCTCTTCTTCTATCTATTTTTTTTCAAAGTAAAGTTTTACATACCCTGTGGAGGCGAGCTTTTTGGACTGATTCACATACTTGGTTGTGTTCTTCTTTTATTTTTTTCTTTCTTTCTGCTGTAATATCCTAGTACGAGATTCTTGTTAAGTGATATTAGAGTGTGTTGATATCCCAACAGATTGATATTAGAGCCAGGCGGTACTGGAGTATAGATTACAGCAGTGGTGATAAAGATTGAAGAATATGAAGAAGACAAATGCAATCAAGATGAAGATCAATAGGTTTGATGGAAAGGATAATTTCTTTTTATGTCAAGCAGGGATAAAGGATGTCCTAATCCAACGTGGGTTAATTGATGCTCTCTTGTATGATGAGATGCCAACCACCATGGATGTGAGGGATTGGAAGCAGATCTAGATGTAGACGGTAAGCACGATCTGCTTGTATCTAGTCGATGATGTTGTGATTCATGTACTTGGCGAGACTTTTTCGATAATATTGTGGTCTAAGCTTGAGGAATTATACATGACAAAGTCACTCACCAACACGCTATTTCTTTGGAGGTAGTTCTACTGGCTATGGATGAATGAAGGTTAGAGCGTATAGGAGCATCTATCCAACTTTTAGAAGATCCTCACCGACCTCCTCAGCATTGGCAAAAAAGTTAAAGAGAAGACCAGGGCATTGGTCTTGCTATTATCGCTTCCATCCTCTTTTGAGTCTTTGTTGACTGCTCTTCTTGTAGGTAAGAGCATTATCAAGATGGAAGAGGTGACTTCTACACTACTTCAGAACAAGATTCTTAAGCAGGAGAATCGAGCCTCGAGTTTAGATGACAACTCGACACTGATGGTAACTAGAGATGATGGCGGCAGAAGATGGAGTGGCAGGAGATCACAAGGTGGGTGATCAAAGTCTAAGATGAGGGACCAAAGCAAGATCAGGTGCTACCAGTGGAATGAGTTGGGACATCGAGTCAAGGATTATCTATAACTCAAAGATCGGACATATGCTACTATTGCGATGGCCAGTAGCGATATAAAAGATAGTGGCGACGTTTTTCGATTTACTGATGAGGTATCTACTTCTTCCTCCTAGTGGATTATGGATTGTGCTTGTTCTCATCATGTATATTGCAGAGAGAAGATGTTTGACTCTCTGAAGATCAGTGAGGGCACTGTGTTCCTGCCAGACGGATCTAGCTATGAGATCAAGGGCAGCGGGACGATCAGTATGAAGCTCTATGATGGAATAGTGAAGAAGTTGGATGAGGTTCGATACATATCCAGATTTAAGAAGAATCTAATCTCACTGAGCAGACTGGATTCGACCAGCTTCAGATGAAAAGTTGATAGAGAAATCTTGAAGATCATGCATGGCAGTAGGATGGTATTAAGAGAAAGAAAGTATGGAGGATATTACCTCATGGCAAAGAGCCCAGTGCGAGGTGGAGCTCCAGGTGGAGAAAGATCGAGCATGGGATGAGAGAATCCGGAGGACGACATGCGACGTCGCAAGGTAAAGTTCCTATTACCGTAGGAGACTATCCCGAGCAGATCTCAGGTCAGAAGAATCACAGCAATCGATAGAGGTGGGATCGAGCGGCCTAGCTTGACTCCTACGTTTACCAATTCATGATCAGCAGGCGATTATCCTAGGGCATGGAGGCACTAGAAAGCTCTCGGATAGATAAAGATCGAATATTGAGTCGAGATGGAGATTATTGAGAAAAATACCTCAAATTCTTTTATATTAAGCCCACAACGAGATCCAAGACGATGAATGGAGTCCAACGAGCTTAAGAACACCCCAATCAAAGTCCAGATGACGGAAATACGCATGAAAGAATATGCGAAATCATCAGACAGGACCCATGAACAGGTGCCAGACGAAGCGGGCTAGCGGGCTGCTACGCCCGACGCACTGCACGGCCAGTTGGGCCCTACATGCGAGCACGTCCTAGCATGCGGGCCCGAGCCTAGCGCTCAGTGCATGGGTGCGTGGGCGCGCATGGGCTTTCCATGGATGCGGCCCCACGGGCGCACGCGCAATCCACGCAGACACATGCGATTGGGCGCGGTCCACTATGGACCATGTTCTATGGACCCTTAAGAGGTCTATAAGAATTTTATCATGGTTTATGCAGACAGAGATGCGGTGATTGCACGATCGAGCGGTCAGGAAGAGATGCGGTCGTGATCTGGCGGCTAGAGATGCTATTTTGATAGTGAATCAGATTGGATTCCGATCTGGACATGGACAGAGTCCTTTAAAAGGCTTGGAGCAGTCCAAGCCTTGAAAGGGTATGTGGCTGTGGCAGTTTGATAGATCTAAGACGTGATTCAGAGCAGATCAGAGAGCACCAGCAGACAGCAGGATCAGAGGCTTCGGACAGACAGCTAGGCAGTGGATTGCGGTCGTTTCACGGGGTCTCTAAGAAAGAATTTATTAAGGGTAGCTTCTTATTGAGAGGATTGTATATGTGAGTTGAGAGTAGGTAATCTCCTTTTGTATCTATTTTTTTTTGCATAGTGAAGTTTTCTATGCTCCGTGAAGGTGAGCCTTTAGGCTGATCCATATACTTGATTTTATTCTTCTTTTATTTTTTTCTTTCTTTCTGCTGCAATATCCTGATATAAGATTTTCATCAAGTGGTATTAGAGTGTGCTGATATTACAAACTAAACTTATGGTGCTTTCCATATTTTTCCCCCCTTTTTTCATTTCATTTCTTTTTCTGGAAAAATGAGAGGGTTAGGATACCCATCTTGATTTTGTTAAAAGCTGAAACCAAAGAGGAGAAGGAAGGAGCAAAGAGAAAGATGAATGGAAACTAGATGAAATGGAGCAGAGAAGAAGAAGATGTGAAGTCAGCTTGCAGAACATGAAAGTATATCAGGTCCGAGAAGTTGAGACAGCAGATAAAATCTGCCTTGGAGAATGATGCAATTCGAAGCATGTTCCCTGATGCGTGAAAGTTCAATCCAGGAAGATGGTGATAACGTTGGTGAAGTTCTCTCTGCTGGAGTTACATTTCATTAAGCAAATGAAATCATGAACAAAAAGTAGAACCGTGGAAGTGAAAGAAACAAGGGAGGATCAAAAAGAATAATGGAAGAGGAAGACTAAGGCTTAGAGCTTGGTAAGGATCGCTGCGATGCGTTGGGTTTTCTTGCCTGAGGTTGCTTGTCTAGTGCTTGAATTGAGATAAGTTCTCGGACAGGAGCTTGTTTGGCATTTTAGCTTAATTGCTGAAGGTTATGTAGCTTCGTACTTTCCTTAGGCACCAAATGCATGTCTATGCTAAGGCATCCCAAGCATGCATTCGTCGTTGGAGACTTTGGCCGTGGACCACCATTGATGGTGACGGCGGATGAAGGGGTTGGTGGAGCACCGGGCGGTGGCCACCGAGTACACCCATCCTTGAATCATGGTTGATGAAATTTGTCGACCATGTGATCCTGATCAGGTGACAGTAAAAAATACCTCATGAAGCGAGACCAGAGACATGAGTTTGATGTTGTATGTAAGTGTTTATATATTAACTTCTATGCTGATTTACTTCTGCGTAGAAGTTTATTTCACACATCTTCGACGTGCGTTTGACTTCCACATAGAATGCCTATGCAGAAGTAAATTTGCGTAGATTTTAGGAGTAGATGGTGGCACATAATATCTCACGCATATGCCATTAAAAAATTATATTCGGGCACTAGAGAAAAAATTGTAGAGTGGGCTTCATAGTTTACCATAATTCCCTAATAGAAATTTTAAAAAAAATCTAAAAATCAAAGCCTCCTACTAATAAAGTAATTACTCTTGTAATTAAAAATAAAAAAGCATGATATTCTCTTTCTTCCTCATTTTCATAATATATCTTTTATTGATATATGTTACATGGCCAAATAATATACACCAAACAAATTAGTCATCAAGCAATCTAATACATACCTCTAAGCAAATTGATACATAGTTTTCAAAATATTATATTTTTAAGTACATATTATATAGTATAGTAATACACATTTATCAACTTTCTAATATATACATAAGCCTTTTTTATACATACCTAGCAGTGATCCAATAATATCCTTAGATAAATCGATATATAGTTTGCAAATATGGACTTCATCAATATATAATACATGATCAGATGATACATACCAAATCAGTCATTTAGTAATCCAATATATATTTCTAAGCAAATTGATGCATAATTTCAAGATATTATATTCACTAGTACATATTATATAATATAACGATACAAACTATATAATATAATAATACATATTGATCGACTTTCTAATACATACTACAAACTTCTTTAATATATACCTAGCAATGATTTAATATATATGTCAAAATAAATCAATACTACTTCTAGAATATATTTTTATCTATATATATATATATATATATATCACTTCTAAGTATGTATCAAAAAAACTTGTAGTATCTATCATAAACTCGATGAATATGTATCTTCAGACCATGCAGTATGTATTGATGAACATGATATTTTGAAAACTATATCAGTTTGCTTAGATATATATCATTGGGGTCAAATCTGCTCCTACCGAAGTTCAGCTTGGTGTCTTGTTTCAGAATGATCTCGAGACAATCGTCCTCTAGCAGACCTCCTCTCAAACTCCTTCAAGCCGAACCTCTTTCGAACTTCTTTAAGTCGGACTCCTCCAGCGAAACTCCTTCCGGACTCCTTCAAGCCAAACTCCTTTCGAACTCCTTTAAGCCGGACTCCTTCAAGCTGAACTCCTCCAGCGGAACTCCTTTCAGACTCCTTCAAGCTGGACTCCTCCAGTGAAACTCCTTCCAGACTCCTTTAAGTCGAACTCCTTCTAGTTATCCAAAGGATTTCTTCCAGTCGATCTTCTCTCCATTGCTAGAAGGATCTCGACATCTTAATACGATAGCTATCAGTCAACACATAGATGATCTTGGAGATGTCCGAACTTTAGCTATTAAATTTTCAACAGATTGGTACATCATGACAATGGATACTATCCTCCATAACAAACTCCATATGGCTCCGAACGGCCTACTATCAGGCAGTTATGGCTGTCACCATCAGTTTGTTACAAGCTTTGCCTATATAAGGGATCCTCCAAATATGTTTTCTCTTTAAGCTCTAAACTCTTCTCAAAATCTCTTTGAGTACTCCATTTCTATTAGCCAAAAGAGCTGACTTGATCATCAAAGGATCCTACTGGAGTCACCACCTCCGACTCTGGATAGAACTTTATTTTGCAGATCACCAGCAGCGATCTCATCTTCTCCGGCTCCAGCTCCATTCTGGCATCAACCAGATTCTGCGCCAAAAGAATTAGTGCTAGAGAAAGGGTCACGATCCTTTGTTCTTAAAGGAGTACTCGGTAGAGATCCTTCTTCTTCTTCTTCAAAGTTCTTCTTTTTCGATCAGCTTTACAAAGATGCCGCCCAAGAAGGCATCAATCAGACGATCTAACACCTCCGCAGCCAAATCTCATCCAAATCTACCAGTTCCGACTTCATCTCCAGCATCCCAGCCTCTCCCACTGTCAGTAGTGGTGGACATGGAGCAGTTCAATCAGCTGATCCAACAGGTCAAGAGCCTCACCGAAGTAGTGCAAGCCATGCAGTAGCAACAACCACTGACATTAGTTCAATCAGAGGAAGCTTCATCAGAATATCAAGATTCGATGCTGGGATGGCCCACCTAGGCTAGTCATCAGGCGATCCTCGAAAAGAAAAAGTAGAGGGTAGAGAGCCCATGTTCAGATCATGACTCAACCCTCGGTGGATACCTGCCTCCATTCTACCAGAAGACCCTCGAGATCCATGATCGAGAGGATCTTCTGGATCAAAGATTTTGAAAGATGAATCGATAGATCAAGAAACTCCACCATGCTCCTCTCTTCCATGGCAATGACATCTGCACCGATCCTCTTTTTTTCAAGCAAATCATGTAGGAGTTAATCCCACCGAACTTCAAGCTTTCCCAATTCAAGAGCTATGACGGGATCACTAATCTGGTCGACCACCTAGAGATCTTTCAGACTATGATGCTGCTCCATGATGCACCAGACATCATCTTATGCTGAGCCTTTCCATCTACTCTAAAGGGAGCAGCAAGAAATTGGTATTTTACACTGAAGTTGGATACAATCTTCTCCTTCGATCAAATGAGCCATCAATTTATGGTTCATTTTGTAAACAGCCGACGTTCCAGGTCAGACTTGGACTCCCTCATCAACATCAAGTAGAAGAAAGAGGAGTCCATCCAAGCTTACGTCAATTGCTTCAATGCCGTTGTACTGGAGGTGTGGAATTTAGATCAATCTATTATTATGGCTGACCTGAAAGGCAATCTTCAAAAAAATGATCTTCTATTTTTTCTGAAGAAGAGATATCCCAAGAATTTTACTGATTTGCTAGCTCGAACTGAAGGTTATGCTCGAGCTGAAGAAGCCTTCAAGTTGAAGGACGAGAAAGTCATGAGAGAGCAATAGACGAATGATTCTAACAAGCCCGTAGTTAAAGAAAAGTCAAGTGAAGCTCGACTGTGCTTTCCTAACAAGCCCGTAGTTAAAGAAAAGTCAAGTGAAGCTCGACTGTGCTTTCGAATATCTTTTGAATGCAAGCGAGCTTGAACCCCTCCTCAAGCTCACCATCAAAGAAGCCCTGATCGAAGGGCACAGCGGAACTCTCTCCCTAGAAGGTTCCATAATTATGCCTCCCTCAATGCTCCGAAGACTCAAGTACTGATGAAAATCAATGAGCAATTGCTAAGATCGAAAAGGATACACACTCATCCTGGCAAGCATAATTCTAACAAGTATTACCTCTATCATCATGACCATGATCACGATACTCAAGAATGTATTTAACTTCAAGACGAGATCAAGGAGCTCATCAAAAGAGGCAGACTTGGCCGATTTCTATGATGTCGGCCTGAAGGAAGGGAGGATCGGTCGAGGGCATAGCCACAGTCAGAACCACCAACGAGGGAGCAACAAGGAGATCGACCATCCCTCGGCATCATCAATACCATCTTTGGAGGACTTCGGTGAGGAGAGGCCAGTGAATCGATGAGCCAATGAAGAGGTGGAGGACTGAAGAACCCATAGCTTTCATTAAAGAAGATGCTCAAGGGGTTTAATTTCCTCATCATGATGTGGTTGTAGTTTCTTTAAACATTGTAGATTATGATGTATGCCGCATTCTTATCGATAATGAAAGTTCTGCCAATGTCTTATTTTATGATGCTTTCTCTAAGATGTCTATACCTAATAACTGCCTTGGACCAATGAACTCTCTATTGATGGGCTTCGTGGCGATACTATGCCAGTTGAAGAAATAATAACATTAACTGTAGCTGTAGGATGATACTCGAGACATTCCAGAGCATAAGTGTATTTTTTGATAGTAAGAGCTCCATCAGCTTATAATGCGATTCTCGACTGACCTGATCTAAATGCACTTCGGGTTGTGGTGTCAACATACTTTTTGAAGATGAAGTTTCTAACAAGCTATGAGATCAGAGAGGTCAAAGGAGATCAAGCTTTGGCAAGATACTGCTACTCAATTGCTTTACAAAAAAGCGATCAATCAGATCCTTATCCTATTGACGGGCTGGATGTCTGTGATGACCTTACTAAGGAGCGAGGCAAGCCTATGAAAGATCTTGTAGTTATCCCATTGAATGATGAAAATGTAGAGCATATAGTGCAGATTGACTCCAACTTGGGAGAAGAAGTACGAAAGTAGCTTGTCGCCTTCCTACAAACAAATATAGATGTCTTTGCTTGGGTCCCTGCAGATATGCCCGAAAGTAATGTTGAAGTCATGGAACATCATCTGGTTGTTGATCTCAAACATCGACTGATGAAAGAAAAGATATGGGGCTATGCATCAGAAAGGCAGAAGGCCATAAGGAAAGAGGTTGACAAACTCCTCAAAGTTGGGTTCACATGAAAAGTCAACTATTCGAACTGGGTCTCCAACGTGGTTCTTATCAAGAAGGCAAATGATAAATAGAGAATATGCATAGACTTCAAGAAGTTGAACAAGGCCTATCCAAAAGATAGCTACCTCCTATCTAGAATTGATCAACTGGTGGAGACAACCTCGGGCTATGAGTTTCTCACTTTCATGGATGCCTTCTCTGGCTATAATCAAATTTGGATGGCACCAGAAGATGAGAAAAAAATTACTTTTATTACTGACCATGGTCTTTATTGTTATAGGATCATACCATTTGGGCTCAAAAATGTAGGTGTAACCTACCAACGTTTAGTCTACAAGATATTCAAGGAGCAGATCGATCGTAACATGAAGGTCTACGTGGATCACATGCTTGTAAAAATCAAATCTTCAATAAATCATATTGCTGATCTTGAAGAGATCTGCCCTTCGAAAATATAAGATGAAGTTGAATCTGATTAAATGTACCTTCGGAATAACCTCAGAAAAGTTTTACTGATTCATTGATTTTTAGCTAGATTACTTCATTTGCATGCATAAAAAATTTTCTGCTTTCTATAGCCTAGAATAATTTACTATCCTAAAAGTAGATTGGATTTTTTGCTTTATTTGTAGGTCACCTAGTTGCCTTTTAATCTTATCATAATTTGCTTTTCATTTAATTAGATTCTCTAAATCTCCTCAAATCTAATTAACTTAATTAAAACATGCCTTTTATTCTTCTTGCTTTAAATAACCTAACATAAAAATAAATAAAATATACATCTCATAATACTTAATTAAAATTAGAAAACTAATTAAATCTTAAAAGATTCTTACTTGTATTGGACATCCTCTCATTTTGCATTGCATATTTTCATAAAACATCTTAAGAGGATAACCCATAAACAACATAAGGTGGAGATTTCATCATCCTTTCTTAGCTCACAAACCACCATCCTACATTCGTATTAACTTAAGTCTCTTAATTAAAATTAATTAGACATCAGCCCCTAAAAAACTCGAGCTCAATAGGATATGTGACCCTGAAAGTTAAACTAGATCAGGCCTAGTTGATTAGTTGGTGTCTAGAAAAGTGATTTAGGGATTACATCTCAAAGAAAGATGATTCTTTAATTAGTTTTATTCGCTAACCTAGCCAACTTGGTTGATGTCTAAGAAAATGAATGGGGGGACCCCCACCAACCTTTTACTTACATGGCTAGTTGGTTGGTTAGGTTCACACTTGGAGTGCTTGATGGTGTACTTGGAATAGTTAAGAGCTATCTAGAACTAGGATAACCTTAAGATAGAGAGTTCACTATATGCTAACTTGATTGTAATTAACATCAAACCATAACTAATTCTTCTTTCTCTTTTTAGCTTTAGAACTCCTTAGGTTCTCTTCTTTAGAATTTTTTTCTCTCTTTCTTTCTCTTTTCTCCTATTCTCTTTAAAAAAAAAATATGCTGAAATAAGAACTTGGTTAGATCTTTTGGGTGCATGTTAGGATGCCGATCAATATAACCTGATTTACACCTGTTAGACATAGAACTAGAAAGAATGATTCAAACAAACCAAGTCAAAACCATGGATCCAAACCAAGACAACGAATCACCATGATAATTGAGGGAGTACTTTACTCCATCTTACACCTATTCTTCCTGCATCCAAGTGTCACATGTAGAGGCATCGCACTTTGAGATTAAGTCCAGTGTGATTCAAATACTTTCATCTTTTTATGGACTTAGTAACGAGGATCTATCCAAGCATTTGGATGAATTTCTTGAGATTTGTACAATTGTCAAAATCCAAAACTTCTTAGATAATGTTCTTAGGTTAAAACTATTCCTATTCTCCCTTAAAAAAAGTCAAGTATTGGCTAAACTCCTTAGACTCAATCACTATTTCAACTTAGGACCAGCTTCAATGAGAATTTCTCAAAAAGTATTTTTCTATTAGAAAAATCAATCAGATTAGAAATTCCACAGTTTTTTTCAGATGGAGGGAAAAATATTCCATGAAATCTAGGAGAGGCTCAAAGATCTCATCCGAAAATATTCTCACCATGCTATTTCCAAATGGCAATTTATCTAGTGCTTTTATGATGGTTTGATGAAAAAGCATAGATAAATGATTGACTCATCTTATGATGGGATGTTTATACTTAAAAGTGAGCATGAGGCCTGGTAGCTATTTGAAATCCTAATTGAGAATTTATCGTATTATATGACTAGGGAAGCTCCCACATCAAGACCTAAAAGAGGTGAGTTGTATGAAGTTGGTCAATCGATAGACATCTATAGTAGGGTGGATGAAATAATCTCTCAGAAACTCGATCAACTATTGCAAGTCAGTTATACCATCTCTTCCCCATCTACACAAGTACAAAATGCTTATTTGATTTGCTTGAGTTCCTCCCACTCTATAGGTGATTGCATAGCCATATATCAATTTTTTGAGCTTGTTTGGGAGCAAGCCCACCAATCCCAAATCTATAATGCTCTTAGTTAATAAACAATCCTTATTCGAATACCTACAACCTCTGTTGGAGGAATCATCCAAATTTCTCTTAGAAATTATAAAATATGATCAATCCGATTCCGTAGAGATATAATTATCAAGAATCATAATATAGAAATCCATCCTATAGCCATCACCAGCATACCTTGTAGCCTATACCCAATCACAGTCCTTCTTTCGAGGAAGGCATCCGACAAATTCTTTGCTCCCACACCCAAACAATTACAAAGCTGGAGACCTAAATAGATCAACTAGCCACTACTCTTAGTAGGAGGGAGGAGGGTAAATTACCTAGACAACTTGTTGGGAACCCAAGAGGGCAGTACATGGCTGAGAGCTCCAATGCCCCAAAAATCTTTTCTGAACATGCGAAAGCCATTATGATCTTGAGAAATGGGAAGACCTTAGAACAGCCATCACAAGAATCTTTAACCAACCCCAAACTAAGCAAGAAAAAGAGGATGAGGACCTAAACTAGGGGATGAACCAATAATGCAAACACCATCTTACCTGCACAAAGCCCCATTTTCAAGTGCCCTAAAAGCCCCGATTCCTATGGATAAGAAGGGAGGAAAACTAGATGAGATATTGGGATTATTTAAACAAATCTAAATTAATCTTTCTATTTTGGATGCAATCAAACAGATCCCAGCATATGCAAAATTTTTGAAAGAATTATGTACCCAAAAATGTAAATCTCGATCATAACTTTCGAAGAAAGTTTATCTCACTGAACAGGCTAGCTCTATCTTCCAGCATGCTACCTCTCCAAAGCTTAAAGATCCTAGTGTCCCTATCATTTCTTGTATTATAGGAAACTTTCACATTGAACAAGCTTTCCTAGATCTAGGAGCAAGTGTGAAACTTTTACCTAGCTTGGTATATCAACTCTTTGGGTTCGGAGAACTAAAATCCATGACAGTCAGCTTACAGTTAGCTGATAGATCAATTAAGATACCACATGGGATGCTCGAAGATATTTTGGTCAAGATAGATGAGTTTTATTTTCTAGTTGATTTTTTAGTCCTTGATATGGAACTGAGTGGCAATCCGATGCAAATTTTTATTATCTTGGATAAACCTTTCCTAGCTACGGCAAATGTATGCATCAACTATAGGATAGGAGTCATGGATGTATTATTTGAAAATAAGAAACTGAGACTAAATATATTTGGTGCATCTTAGGGACCATCAATGGATAGTTGCTTCAAAATAGATATATTTGAGGACATCATAGAGGAAGCAACATCAATGATTTTTGCACACAATTTCCTAGACACCTACTTTGGAATGGATAACTATAATATGGAGGGAGGTAGCGAAGAAGTGAACACTCTAGTTGATACACCGGATGCTAAAACAACTCCCTCTTGGACAATCAAGTATGAGCCATTACCCGTGTTAGCTAATACACCCATAGCAGAATCACCACCTGTGCTAGAATTGAAAGCCACTTCTGACTGCACTCAAGTATGTGTTCCTATGATCCAATGACACCCTTTCGGTGATCATTGCATTAGACTTGACCTCGGATTAGGAAGCACAATTGGTTGGTATTCTGAAGAAACATAAAAAGGCTATTGGTTGGTCTATTACCGATTTAAAAGGAATTGACCCCTCCATCTATATGCAGCATATTCATTGCGAGGCAAATGCTAAATCCCATCAAGATATGCAGAGGAGATTGAACCCAAACATGCAGGAAGTAATGAAGAAAGATGTGGTAAAATGGTTAGATGCTAGAATCATCTATCTCATATACGATAGTAAATGGGTTAGCTAGACCCAAGTAGTATCTAAAAAATTAGATATTACTATGATGGAGAATGAAGAAGGTGAACTGCTTCCCACTCGCACACCATTTGGTTGGCGAGTGTGCATTGACTATAGAAAACTAAAAGCCGTTACTAGGAAGGACTATTTTTCATTATTCTTTATCGATCAAATCCTAGAATGACTAGCGGATCAAT
Source organism: Cocos nucifera (assembly GCA_006176705.1). Taxonomy (NCBI): domain Eukaryota; kingdom Viridiplantae; phylum Streptophyta; class Magnoliopsida; order Arecales; family Arecaceae; genus Cocos; species Cocos nucifera. Next base: position 3,055,615 of record QRFJ01000044.1, read on the forward strand.
ATTTTTTCTATTTTTTGAATAGTTATTCAGGATACAATTAAGTACCTATATTCTCGAATGACCAAGAAAAGACCATCTTTACTTGCCCCTATGGCACCTTTACTTTTCGACGTATGCCATTCGGACTCTACAATACACCTGCTATATTTTAGTAGTGCATCTTGATCATTTTCTCAGATATGGTGGATAAATATGTCAAAATTTTTATGGATGATTTTTATGCATTTGGAACCACCTTTAAGAATTATCTCCATAATCTCTCCAAAGTCCTTAAGCGCTGCATGGAGATAAATCTAGTCTTAAGTTGAAAAAAAAAGCCATTTTATGGTTCGAGAAGGAATCATATTAGAGCACATTATTTTCGAAAAGAAGATTGAGGTAGACAAAACCAAAATCGAGGTCATCCCAAAACTACCACCCCCCACTTTAGTTTGATAAATACAATCTTTCTTAGGTCATGTCGGATTTTACAGATGCTTCATCAAAGACTTTAGCAAGATATTAAGATCCTTATGTAATTTGTTGGCCAAGGACACACCATTTATCTTTCATGAAGAATGTCTGCAAGCCTTCCACATGTTACGAACAGTCCTAATAATAGCACCCATAATAAAACCTCCTGATTGGCCCTTCCCATTCAAAATCATGTGTGATGCTTTCGATTTCGTAATAGGAGCTGTCTTAAATCAAAGAATAAAGGAGCCACATGTGATCTACTATACTAGCAAGACTCTTTTCGATACTCAATTAAACTATACTACAATGAAAAAAGAGCTACTAGTTGTAGTATTCGCTCTTGAAAAATTTCATTCATATCTATTAGGATCTAAGATTCTAGTATATTTTGATTATACAGTTTTGAAACATCTACTCTCAAAGAAAGATACTAAACTACGATTGAACAGATGGATCCTTCTGCTCCAAGAATTTGATCTAGAAATTTGAGATAAGAAGGGCTCCAAAAATATGATAGCTGAGCATATTTCTAGAATCTTAGTTAATCACATGATGGGTATAGATGAGGTTAAGAAAAAATTTCTTGACGAACAACTTTTTACAACCTTCTTTGACCGAATCCCATGGTTTGCCCACATCATTAACTACTTGGCAATAGGATAAGTTCCTCTCCATTAGACAAAATAGGAAAATGATCGATTCTTCTCATAGGTTAAACATTATTATTGGGAGGGACCCGAATTATTTAAACATTGTCCTAACCAAATTATTCGATGTTGTGTCCCTGAGAGTGAGTATCAAAGTATACTTATCTTTTGTCACTCTCATTCATGCAGAGGATACTTTGGTGGGAAGAAAATAGCCACAAAAGTGCTATAAAGTAAGTGCTACAAAGTGAATTTTACTGGCCAACATTATTTAAGAATGCATACAAATTTTGCCTTGAGTGCTTATGCTATTAGCAAACAGGAAATATTTCTAGGAGAAACATGATGCCCCTATCCTCCATTTTAGTCATAGAAGTTTTTGATGTATGGAAAATTGATTTCATGGGCCCCCTTCCTTCCTTTTATGGATACCAATACATCTTGGTTGTGGTAGATTATGTATCTAAATAGGTTGAGGCTATGGCAACCAGGATAAATGATTACAAAGTGATAGTCAAATTCATTCAATAGAACATCTTAAGTCAATTTGGTTGCCCAAGAGTCATTATTAGTGACGGGGGTGCACACTTCATGAATAGGCACTTTGAAAATTTAATGAAGAAATATGAAATTACTTACAAAGTTGCCATGCCATACCATCTCCAAACTAGCGGCTAAGTAGAGATCTCCAATAGGAAGATCAAATGAATTCTCGAGAACATGATTAGGCCGAATCGAAAAGATTGGTCCAGATGATTAGACGATGCATTATAGGCCTATCACACTGCATATAGGATCCTGATAGGAATGTCTCTTTACCAGGTCATTTTTAGAAAAGCCTATCATCTACCAGTAGAACTAGAACACCACACATTTTGGGTCATAAAGTAATTCAATTTTGACATGAAAGATGCAGGTAGTAATAGAAGATTATAATTGAATAAATTAGAAGAGCTACATAATGAAGCATACAAGAGTTCACGAAGCTATAAGGCTTGAACTAAGGCTTATCATGATAAATACATTTCATGAAAAATGTTCAAACCTAATCAAAAAGTGTGGCTTTATAATTTGAGGTTATGATTATTTTTTGAAAAACTTGGCTCATGTTGGGATGGACTATACATTGTGATTCAGGTATTCCCTTATGGAATAGTAGAAATTAAAGATCCTAAATAGGAAAATACCTTCAAAGTAAATGGCCAATAATTGATACATTATGTGGATGGAATCAAAGATGGTAAATAAGTTGACTCAATTAACATACAGGACTCAGGCTACATATGAAACTAAATATAGTCTAGCTGAAGATGTTAAATTTAGTGCTTTTTTGGAGGCAACCTATCCTATGCAATTTTTTAGTTTCTTTTTATTTCATAGGAATCTCTAAGAAAGATAATTAGCCAAGTTGAATCTCTACAGTAGAATGGATGAGTGATGATATTAACTAAGTTGGGGGATAGCCACGTTCATGCCAGCTAGAGTCAAGAACACATCATGCCCAATAATGAAGGACCTCTCAATCATGAATGCACATATCAAAGTTAGCTGGTATCCTTCCTTATTATATTTTATTTTGATTTTCTTATGATTCTTTTCTTCTATTGGGAATAATGAAAATTAAGCTGGGGGGAAGAATAACTAATTAAGTCCTCAAGTATGGTAAAAAATAATCGATTTTATGTACCCAAATTGTATCTTGATTTGAAGTTAATCAGGCATCCTAATCAATGAGTAATTAATGGTAGGCATCCTAATCAATGAGTAATTAATAGTCTAGATAATTTTAGAGATATTGAGAGGCAAATTATTAAGAAAACTCAATAAATGGTAGAGTTTAGATTAGACTAAATTTTAGGATGATTTCAAAATTCTTTTTTTATTTATTTTAATGAAGAATCTGCTTCATGAGGATTTGGATGGAAAAATCGAGCTATGTAAAAGTTTTTCTTAAAATATTTTATTATAAAAAAATAAAAAAGAACATTGTCTCATTGAGTAATCGGACTTCTTCGCCTAAGTAAGCATTGTGATTCGTGTCAAAAAGTGGGGATGCTAAGAGACTATTATAGATATGTCTTACCTCATAGCTTTTCTTGGACTCAAGCCAATAAGCCTGAGGGGTATTCTACACCTAATACCCTAAAGCCAACTGATTTGAAAGTCATTGGCTGAAAGCTTGCTACAAGAATCGATTAGAAGGCTCAAGAAGCTAAGATATTATACTAGATTCTTCTTAAAAAAAAAAGATAATAAAAAGACTAAATTGTAAGAAGATAATAAATTCAGTTCACATCAAATTAGATGATTTAAAGAATAGAGTGGGTAGTTGGTGAAAGAAAATCTCCAATAATATATGGTTCGTACTCGACCATTAACTGAGTTGAATTAGTAATCCGGTGAAGTACCTCTTTAATAGTTAGGCCAGCTATCTGTTGTTTTTAGGAATACTTAGGATAACTTTTAATTTAAGGATAATTCAGTATGTATTGCTAATTTATCTACTTTACTCGAGGATGAGCAAAGTTCAAGTTGGAAGGTATAATAAACACTTAAATTAAATTTTTAAAAGCACTAAATATTATAATAATTAATATTATTTTATTAGAATTTAATACTCTCTAGTCTATTTTACAGATAATCAAGAGTTTGGACTCATACAAATCAAATTAAATTTAAATTAGCTCAGATTCGAGTGAACCAGGCAATCCACTCAAGGACTAATCAAATCCGAGTGTGAATGCAATTTATTCATGAAAAGATTAGATGCAAGCTTTCAAGATTCAAGGATCCAGATTAGAAGATAACCTTTCATATGAATCCAAGTGTGAATACGACTTAAAGATCAATTGCTTAGAAGCAACTCATCAAAGATCCATGAGTCAACATCCAAGGAGCCTTTCATCTACCCTTTTTCTTTAGTCCCACATCTAGAAAACATGAAAGCCTCCTCCTTCCTAACACCTATAAATAAGCCTCAATGCCTCCACCCAAAAATCAATCAAGCCAACATCCAAGTTCTCTCCAAGTTGCTATCTCTCTCTCCCACTTTCTTCTCCAAAAGTCTAGGAAAGGTACTAACCCTAGCATGCCTTCTATCAAATTTAGGAGAGGTCCTAATCCTAGTGCCGCTATCTTTTTTTTTATATTTCTATACTTTTATCTAACTTTCTTTCTTAGAATTTCTAGACCAAACCTTCCAACCATCCTATCGCTGTCTACATGAAGGAAAATGAAAGGATTCAAGGAGGCGCATCTACTATTTTTATTGCAATTTCTTTATTTCTTTCTTAGTTTCTTGCAATCTTTTTTTTTGTAAAACAATCAACTAAAATTTCTACGGATACGATTCTGACTCATCCTATCTATATAGCAGTGAGTAGGATTAATTTTGGTATGCTACGACACGTATCAGTTACTAACAATTTGAGTGTGTGTATGTGTATTTCATATATAGTTTTGACTTCTGCTAAAGATTTATATATATGCTATAACTTCATGCAATTGTTCTTTCAAAAAGAATAGAAAAACCCTCCAAGCAACTATATGTTAGAAAAGTGAATAATCTTTTTTTCTACCCCACCTACAAAGCTCTCTCTCTCTCTCTCTCTCTCTCTCTCTCTCTCTCTCTCTCCCCCTCCCTCCCTCCCTCCCTCCCTTTAATTGTTAAGTACACACCAATGGACATGCATAATGTATAATCTCGATTTTATAGTGCCCTTACTACCATAAAATTGTGCATATATTCATGACATTCATTATCGAATTTATTCAATAGCATGCATTGGAGCACAAGGAAGCAACTTTTCATGCACTTTTGGTATTTCTCCCATCTCATGTCTCCTACCCAATCAATTGTCCTAGAGTGGTTGGCACTAAGCTTGAGTTGCTTTATTGCTAAATGAATTGTGTTGGATTTTGGCATATATGCTGTTCCTTCATTAGTGTCCAATGCACCTAAATTGTCTCAAAGTTATAGATAAAATTCTTGTGGTGTGTTTTCTTCCTATCTCATTTTCTTTTTTTCTTTCCTTATTTTCCACCCAAAGTCATGTAAGTTACATCTAATCATAGGGCCACAATCACACTATATGGAGCAAACATACTGCTCTCAAATAGAAGGTAGACATTATTCTTATTATTATTATTATTATTATTATTATTATTATTGGTCCTAGAAAAGTAGGAGTTCTCTAGACCAAGCAAACTTGGACCATTACACATCGGAGTATAAGTACAACCCAGGTGTCATGTTGGTTGTTGTGAAGGCTCCTTCCACCAATAGGTTGAGCCCACACATACTGTCATGCCCTCGACACGAGATCTTAAGTTAAGAGTCATAGCAACCACCGCATACTCAAAGAAAACTCGATTTTCTTACAAGCATATAAGGTATTTCACATACAATATCAATGCATCATAGCAAAATTCATAATAAATTAAGTTTAAAATTTTACTAATTAAATTCAATTTTAATCTCTTACAAAATTTCATCGACATTTAAAAGATCTTACACTAATTAAATCTTAAATAATAATCATGTAAAACATAATAATAAATCTATATCTAAACTTAATTAATAATGTTGACTTTTGCTCCAAACTCACTCTTAAAGCAATACCCATATCCATGATTAAGTATCTAAATCTAACAAAATAAAAGAGAAAGATGATGAGCTTGATAGCCCAATAAGTAATGAATATCTCAACTAAATATTTTAGATATATTCATAAAATGTCATATTCAAAATAGATGCCATGAATAAACAGAAGAACATGTTTCATATTAACTCAATGCAATTCAAATCCTTTTAATATATATATACATACATACATACATACATACATAATCATAAATTCAATCCAAAATAAAGTACATATAACTCAACAGCCTTAACTATGACTATATTTATCCCTATAGCAGGGCCCAGAATAGAGTGTAATATATAACCCCCATTAGTAGGGTTCAAAAATCAGCATACAACCCCTATTGGTGGGGTCCAAAAATCAACATATAACCCCAATTGGCAGGTCCAAAAACCAACGTACTGTTAGATGTATGACCTACAAAGCCAATTATTGGCAGACACATTATAATTTTATAGGACATAAATTTATATTTGATTTATTAAAATTAAAATTATGGATAATTATTTTTATTCTAGAGTAATATGTTCTATAATCATCTATAAAATTAATGGTCAATAATACATATTCTCAAGAGTTGAGAATTTAAGACATGTATCATTATAGACTAATTTCTAAACTACACCCAATCAATGATCATCATGGAGATTATGATTGATTCGATTAGACTGGTGCATGGATCACTTTTCTTTTGGACAGATGGATCTTGAACTATAGTATATATGGGGACACTGGAGTGAGAGTGCAGATGGTTGATATAGATCAATGGTACCGAGGGTGACTAAGAACAAGAAGTAATATGGATACTTACTCACTCATCAGTAACTTCTCTGTGCTATAGTTATGTGAGTAGTTCTTTGACCTACGGTATCTCAGCTATTCATACTGAGATTGTCGTGGTTTGATAATACATAAACATTATACTCAATAAGTTATTATAGAAAATGTTGGCTACAATAGGTTCACTATAGGAATAGGAGTGCACTTATAGAAAATCTATCGACCTTAGTAGTTAAGGAGCAGTTTTATATAACTTAAGAGGCTGAGTCTATAAATATATGACCACAATAGCATGATTATGGAAAGAAATTTTCATGAAATTCATGATTGGACTTGAGCTAATTAAGTTTAGCATATGATGGATACTTATGATTTGATGAAGATTTCATGACTTGCATCTTATTGGAACTCTCGATAGAAGAACTTGATTACATGATAACTATACTTAGGGTTCATCTTTTTGTTCTACTAGATTGCCAGTACATACTACTAGGTATCATTAGTAGATTGTGAGAACTCACTAGGATCATTTTTAGATTAATGATCCTTGTTGGGTTGAGTTAGAATTATTTTGGCCCATTGAAAGGAGTTTTGATAATACTCTGATGGAGATCACGGTATGTCTCACTAACAGATAGAATAGAACTTGAGGGGTCATACATAAAAGGAGCATGTCCTGATTAATAGCTTGGATCATAATCAAATTATCAATTGAATTGATGGTTTGAGTTTAGAAATTACTAATTTATAAAAGTCATAAATTTAGTAACTGCCAATTATTAACATGAGGGACTTAATTGCAAGTATTATAATTTAATTGAACCTGATTAAATTATAGATCAAGTATTAATTAATTTAAATTAGATTTATTTTAATTATATTTAAATTAATTTAAGGCTAATTGGATTAATTATCTAAGTTGGACTTGGATTATAATCTTGATTGGATCAGGTTTGATAGCCTTTTCGAATTTGATTCGAATCGGGCTCGAATTAGATTCGAATTGAACCTAACTTGGATCCAATTGAAGTAGACTACCTTAGCCCACTTACCCTGGGCTTCTCCCTCCTATTTGGCTGACCAAGTGGAGAGTGGGGCATGAGAAATCATGCCCCTTCTCTCTTGTGCACGTGAAAGATGAGGAGGCGCTAGTTGGCGCCTCCCCTTCCGATAAGGGACTCTTTGAAGATAGGTTTGTATCTCAAACAAATTCCTATTTGATGGAGGATCAAATCTTATCAATTAGAGCATGGAAAAGAAGAAATTTGTGCAATAAAATAAGAGAAAAGGTTGGGGCGTGTGCTAGGGTGTGTGAGTTCTCTCTTTCTAGCTACAATTCTTCATCTAATGCCTCATTTCTCCATTCTCTATCTCCATGCCATACCTTCATCTTTAGATCAGATCTAAGAGTAAATAAAGAGTCATAGAGAGAGAGAGATGGAGAGAGAGAGAGAGGGAGAAGAAGAGAAGAACAAAGGTTCTTCTTCCTCTTTTAAGTGATCTGAATAGATCTCCAAAAGGCTGCGCGAAGGGTTCGTGCTGCTGAATTTTTCTTCAACTTCTAGAAAAGAAGATTCAAGATCTAAGCTGAGAAGTAAGGCCTATAAGGTGCTAGCACTCCAATAGCCTTGGTGCTTCGATCAAGTCATCTCCATATGGATACCAGAGGCCAGGAGCTTATGTGGCTACATCCAAAACTCCGGGCATCCATAGGATCTGATCCGACAAGAAGATGGAAAAGCGATTAAGGTAATCAATTTTTTCTCTTTATTTCTGATTTCAGATCTATGTTTAAAATTTATTTATGCATGCTAATCAATCTTTAGGTGATATAAACTAGATATGTATGCTTTTGTATGAAAAAAATATTATATATGCTTTCTACTATGCCATGTTCATCAGATGAATTTTTGCATGCCTATCACTTAGAAATCCAATAAGTGGTATCAGAGCCATGTTGATTTTCAGCATGCATGGAATAAATTTTAGATCTGATTTCTATTGTTGCATGAGATGCATAGATCTAAAAAATTAGATTAAAATTAGATAGATCTAAAAATTATGATTACAATCTGATTTTTATGTGAAGCATGAGATATTTAGATCTAAAATACATGTGATGTATGGTTATGATCTTGATTAAATCATTTTTATATTAGATATTTTAATTAATGGCTGTAGATTAGATCTATAATGTAGGCCATAGTCTTTAGGGTTAATTTAGAATAATCCTAACATAAGATTGCCCTGGTATAACTTATGTTATGTTGTATGGTTGTCCTAGGATGAGACTAGGTCAACCATTGATCAAAATTAAAATCATCTAATACATAAACAGTGCATTTGGTTAGCCATTAAAAAGTATTCTTTTATTTTTAAAAAGTAAAAATCAAAAAGCAATGTTTGGTAACACCATGAAAAGCAAAAAGCAAAAAATCAAAATTTTTTGGTAACACCATAAATAATTGCTTTATACATAAAGCAAAAATTTTTTGCTTTTTGCCTTTTGCTTTACATATAATTACTTTTTGCTTTATAGTAACATAATTATCAAACATGCCTTTTAGTTTTTTGCTTTTGCTCAATAGCAAAAATAAAAAAAATAAAAAATTAGAAATAAAAAAAATGTAACCAAACACACCCAAAATGATTTAATCACACATAAATCAGATTGGTAACCATGTTGAATTTCTTGAATCTATGACTGGCATGCCCATCGAGTTGACTTGGTTTCTATCGAGTAGACTCAATACCTTGGCGAGTTGACTCATTTTTGTTGTAGTCTACTCGGGACCTTATTGAATTGACTTGATCGGCAAACAAGCCGACCCAGTTGTACAGGCTGAGGCTTAGTGTTTCTGTTCATCACAAGCGAGTGAACTCGATCTCAGAGTCGAGTCGACTCACTATGTTGAGTCGACTGGAGTCCAAGGTGAGTCAACTCTTTTTCTCAGGACAAAATTTGTATGAGATACAAGATTAAATAGTTTAGTTTAAAATTGTTTCACCATCTAAACTAAACCCATGTTCAAAATGTACTTAATTGAGAATTAAGATATGAAATTAAGAGATCTAAAAATTAAAAATTTAAGATCTAATTTCATTGCATAAAACATGGGGTTTAGGATATGGGTTGAACAAATTAGGTCTTATGATTGACTATAATTAAGTTCTTTGATTAGATCAAGTTAGAACTCTTATCAACTTTGAGCAGTTGATCAAACCTAATTAATTGTTGGTTAAAATTAGGTCAAAGAGGCTTAAAGTCGAGTTTGGTTGAGTTGGTCGCATCGATTCACATTTGATGTGAATTGATTAACTCAAGACTAATTTTGGCTTAATGGTTCGAGCTCGAATTACGAGGCTAATCTATTTGATTTTGATTGACTAATTGGTGTCTAAGATAAGTTTGGCATTTTGATCGATGGTTTTTAATTAAGAGCATGCTTACCTAGCTAATTCGTTGGTGTCTAAGACAAGCATCAACAGGCTCTCTCACTGATCTCACTTATGTAGCTAATTTAGTCGATTATAGCTTAAATAAGGTTGCTTGGTCATTCGAGTTTATCTATGCCGACTAGGTTAGATCAGACATGGGAAGTGCTGACCTAAACTAGGTTAGATTAGACATGAGATGTGCTAACTTAAATCAGATTAATCAAACATGAGATGTGCTGGTCCAAGCCAGGTTAGTCAAACATGAGATGTACTGACTTAAATCAAACTAGTCATTTACATGAGATGTATATGACTATGTAGAAGAGCCCTAATAAAACCTCCTCAATAATATTAAGTTGAGGGGTCTTCCACCATTGTAGTTGTGTGGGACCTTTCGAGTGTTGACTATTCTCAGCTGGATGCAGTGGTTCAATTGCAAAAGGAAGATGCAACCAAGCTATTGGGCATGAGATGCTACGGGGTGGAGAAGGGCTTGGGCTCAATATTCCGAACATGATAAGAGTCCCAATGATAGCTCTATTTTGCAAATGATGGCTCTGACTTAACTAAGGAGTAGGCCCATATTCTAAGCATGGTGAGGCTTTATAAGTTAGGGACCAAAGTTAGCTGCAACATGTTTCGAAAAATATTGGACAAGAGTTGTCCACTCATCAGTATAGCATAGTCTAATATTTCGAGCACGATGAGGTCCGTATATATCGATGGGATTGCAACACCCACTAAGAACCTTAACTCACATAGGAGTTCCCTCTTTCCAACCCAAGGAGTATTGGGATCCAAAGAAATAGTGGGAGCCTTTTTGTTTCTTAAAGTTCCTAAAATAAATTTTAAAATCTAGTACAAATATCTAATTAGAATCCTCTTCTCTCTTCAATTCATAACTTAGCTTCAAACCCATAGCTTGGATAGAATCCCACTAGACTTGGACTCTGTTACTCAAGAGTCCCACTAGACTGGGACTCTGTTAAATTACAACTTACTAAGAGTTAGTAAGGAAGAATGTCTAGAGTCCCATTGGACTAGATCTCTAAGAGTTTCTTTGGATTAGGTCACTAGAGTTTCACTAGACTGGGACTCTCTCAAATTATAATAATTACTAAATTATTTGATTTAATCAAATATTGAGATTGGATTCTGATCAAGTTAAATTAGATTTAATTTGATTAGATTAGAGTTTGAGTTTGATTCAGATTGGATTTTATTAGCCTAATAGGATTGGACTTGATAAGTGTTTGACTTATTTTAAAACCCAAACCTAATATGATTGACCAAGTCCAAGATACAACCAATTGATCGAGAAGAACTGGTTTAGAACTTCAGAATGGTTCTGAATTCTAGAAAAGATTAGGATATATTGTAAACTAGGATTCTCTTGTGTTACCAAACTGTCTAACCGCTAAAATGTTCAGTGCTTGATAATCAAACAAATGATGGCAATTAAATTAGATGCTTTATCTTAGCCTTAGTGCCAGTACGAGGACATCAAAACTTCAGGGCTATGACAACTTACCTACAAGAGTTGTATATGAGCAGAGCCAGACTTCTTATTAAGTAGTATGTCCATAATCATTTTTGATAATGGTTAAGGACCTGAATGAGCTTAAGAAGCTCAACATGATCATGCATAAAAAACTCAAGTGAATTTGATCCAGCAGTTCCTTAATGGTTCATTTGGTTAGTTTATAGTAAACTGCCATATGAATGGTAATGATAGCATGTTATCAAAATTGCTAAACATATTGATGATCACTAAGAAGATCAAAAAAAGTTCAAGAAACTATGTTTTTACTGTAAAAAAATCTGGTTCTAGAAGAAAATCTCTTAGAACAAGATGTCTATGGAAAAATGAGCCAAGGAAGAATCTTCTCAAGGAGAAGGCATCAGGCAAAGAAAATAAGTTTCTGCTGCAATATTGATAACCATTATGATGGAAATTATCCGTTTACCTGGATAACCTAAAGAAGAAGGATGACACACCTTATGAAGGTATATCATATCTATTTACATATTGATGTATTCGGACAATGAGTGTGTCGTAGGATCTAAGAGGTCTACGGATGAGATAAACCTAAGTATATGTGGTACCTCAAGAAAGATCTTTTGATGAGGACATGATATACAAACTTGAAAAGGGGTTATCTTCTTCATACATGAATTCTGAGTTTGTAGATCCTGCCCTTAAGAAAAGTTGACCAAACTACCTCTTGTGAGACATGGGGAGAGGACTACTACATACAGGCTCATTTGATGGAAAATCTCTTAAAGTTCTTCAATTAGATTGAGGAGGTGAATACCTTAATAAAAATTTTGGAATGATCTCATGAAAATGACATAGTCTCACACTGGACTCCTCCTGGTACCCCTTGACTCCATGGGGTGTCCATGAAGTTCACTCACTAATTATTACTTCTTAGGAACATACTTTAATCTATTGAATAGGATACTAATTATACTTTCCAATGCATCATATTCTAGAAAAATAGTTTATCCAAGATGGTGGTAGAGGAAGGACATTGAAATCTATTCATTCTAAGCTAGTTAGTATTGTACCTTCTTCCACCTCTAGTAGGGTCTCCTGTTCTTTTGAAAGATACTTGGTTATGCTTTTAGAGGATGTAGACGAAGTGTTCCTTGTGGGAGATAGGGATCAAGTAGTTGATCCTAACACCTATAACCAGGCGATGTACGACATTAATTCTGAAAAATGGATGGAAGCATTATAGTTATAGGTTGACTTGATACATTCTAGCCAAATCTAACCTTAGTGGATCTATTCAGCTTTCATAGCAGAGTCCGTAATGATCGATTACTTGAAACTCTTTTAATTAATCGATCCATCATTGCATAAGAACATATACCCTAATGTAGATTTTCTATCATCAACATCAGATATAAAGTCTGAGTTAGTGTATCCTTCTACCCTCAACTCTAATCCTTCTTCAAAGACTAAGAACAAATCTTTAGTCTTTCTCAAGTACTTAAAGATCTTCTTGCTCCTTGCCTGAATTTGATTAATATCTACTTGTGACACTCATAGCAGGGGATATATCAGGTTGTGTACATAGCGTAGCATATATGAGGCTTTAAGTAGTTGAAGCATAAGGGATATTGCTCATATGCTGAATCTCCTTAGATATGTTAGGACATATCTTCTTAGAAAGATGAATTCCATGCCTAAGATCGATAAAAGTCCCTCTTGAAGGCTTTCATGCTGAACCTTTTTAGCACATTTTCTATACAAAATTTTTCTGAGACCTAGCATCCTTTTCGATCTATCTTTATAGACCTTTATTCCTAAAATATAGGATACTTTCCCGGGATCTTTCATGGAGAATTCTTTGGACAACCATATTTTAACTAAAGTTAGCATGAAAACATCATTCCCACTTAGGTAGATGTCATCCCCATACAATATGAGGAACGTAACAACACTCTCATTGACCTTCTTATAAATACATGGTTCCTTCTCGTTCTTGAAGAAATCAAATAATTTGATCATGTCATTCAAACAAGTATTTAAACTTCAAGATGCTTGCTTTAGTTCATATATATATCTTTGCAGCTTGCAGATCTTATGATCTCCATCATTAGTAGTGAAATCTAGAGGCTGCTCTATATAGATATCTACCTCAAGATATTCATTCAGAAAAATAATTTTCACATTCATCTACCATATCTCATAATCATAATATACTGAGATAGCAAGTAATGTGCATATGGACTTCAACATGGCTATAGACGAAAGTCTTCTGATAATCAATGCCTTCGCATTGACTATAATCTTTCACCATAAGTCTTGCTCTATAGGTCTCCATCTTTCTATCAAAACTTATCTTTCTTTTGTAGATCCATTTACATCCAATAGATACTATACCTTCTGACGGATCTACTAAGATTTAGACTTGATTGGAATGCATGAAGTTAATTTTTGACTTCATTGCATTTAACCGCTTCTCAAAATCGATGTCTGACATCATCTCGTAGTAATTTTTAGGATCATCTCTATGTTCCCTATCTCCTATAAGAAATATTTTTTCTACATCCTCTATAATCAAATCCAAATTTCTTTCAGGAGGATGAAAGATTCTACAAGATCTATGAGATAGAGAAAGTACTACATATACTGGCTCAGCTTGAATAGGTTCTATAACTCATTGCTCTTCAGAGACCTTCTCTTCGAGCTCAATTTTTCTTTTACTGCTTATTAAGAAAAAACGATCCTCTCAAGGATCGGTGTGGCCATTAGTGATTAGCCAGCAATAAAAAATAAATTTCTAGAATTAATGCAGTAGCATAAATAATAGATTCAAGAAAGAGAAAAGAGAGAAAGAGAGTATAAGAGTTTTTCGAAAGAAAAGAGCTTCTTATTTCAATGTATTTAGCATTACATTAATCTTGACCTATTTCTCGTATATATATATATATATATATGTATGTATGTATGTATGTATGTATGTATGTATGTATGTATGCATATATATATGTATGTATGTATATATATGTATGTATGTATGTATGTATATGTATGTATGTATGTATGTATGTATATATATGTATGTATGTATGTATGTATATGTATATATATATGTATGTATATATATATGTATGTATATATATATGTGTGTGTGTGTGTGTATATGTATGTATATATATGTATATATGTATATATATGTATGTATATATATATATATGTATGTATATATGTATATATATGTATGTATATATATATACTATAAAGTATGATCAAGCCCCAAGCTCATAGAAAATTTTTTCAAATCCAAACAATCCACGTACATAAAACTGATTCCATGATATTGAGCCAGCCTAGTCTCAGACTGAGCCAGCTAACCTACAACTGAGTTGGCTTACAAATTCACTGAGCCAACCTAGATGTGTATCGTGCCAATAGTCCCAAAAATACTGCTTTTTATCTAGATTTTCTCTGAAACATAGCTGACCCAATCCTGGACTGAGCCAACCTAGCTCCTAATTTAGTCGACCCAGTCTCAAGATAAGCCAGCTAAGTTTCTACAACTTGGGAGCACCATACTTGAGCTCACATTCTCTACCTTGATGCTTTTAAGTTCTTGTAAATTCATCTCTTCCTTGCAGATCCATCCGTGCCACACACATTTGAAAACAATCTCTGAAAAGTACCTTCATGAGTGTATCAGACTGTTTCTCCTTGGTATGAACCTTCATTAGTTCCACTTCACCTTCCTCCACTAGCTCTTTAATCCTATGGTAGCTCACGTCTATATGCTTTATGCACGCATAATAGACTAGATTCTATGCAAGCAGCAAAATACTCTGACCGTCACTATGCAGTGTAACCTTGCTCTACTTTTTTCTCATCTCAACGATCAGCCTCCTAAGCCAAAGAGCTTTCTTTGCAGTCTTAGTTATTCCAATATACTTGGCCTCTATAGTAGATAAGACTGTGATTGATTGAAGAATTGATCTCCAAGACATCGGTCCATCAAATATGCAGAAGAGGCATCCAGTAGTAGACCTTCTTATATCAAGATCATCAGCATAATTTGTATCTATAAATTCTTTTAGAAGATCTGAACCTCCACACATCTTAATAGATTGTTCTTCAAATCTTTCTAGCTATCCACCAAATACCAAACCATAGTTTCTTATTTCCTGTAGATATCTCAATATCCACTTTAATGCTTTCCAGTATTCTTTCCTAGGGTTAGCCATATATCTACTAACCAAACTCACTATGCATGTTATATCTAGTCTACAGCACACCATAGTGTATATCACACTACCTATAGCATTCGCATAAAGAACTCTATCCATGTACTCTCTCTCCTATTCTAACTAGGAGCTTTGATACTTGGAGAGAGATATGTGGCTCAGCAATGGTGTCTCTAAAGATTTGATCTTCTCCATTCCAAACCTCTTTAGAAATTTCTAGACATATCCTTCTTATGATAAATGGAGCACTCCTTTGCATCTATCTCTGCAAATCTCTATTCCAAGAATTTTCTTTGCTGAACCCAAATTCTTCATCTCAAACTCAGATAATAATGCTTCTTTCAGCCTTTTCACAACCTTCATATTTTCACTAGCTATAAGCATATCATCTACATACAGTAGCAGGTATAGGGCATTCTTCTCATCTACATCCTTGACATAAACACATCAGTCATGTTCACATCTGATAAATTTTAGGTTTAAAATAAAGCTATCAAATCTATGATACCACTGACGAAAAGATTATTTCAGGCCATACAATGACCTTCTGAGTAAACATATCTTCTCCTCTTATCTAATCTCCATGAAATTATCTAACTGCTTCATGTAGATCCTTTTCTCCAAAGTCTCATGAAGAAAGGCCATCTTCAAGTCCATTTGTTCCAATTTCATATTATGCTATGCCACCAACAATAGCAAAATCCGAATAGAAGTATGGTGCATTATAGAAGAGAAAATTTTTGTATAATCAATTTCTTCTCCCTGTGAGTATCCCTTTGCTACTATCCTTGCTTTAAGTCTGACTCCATCTTATTCTGAGGGTACCTCCTTCTTAGTGAACATCCACTTTGAGCCAATAGGTCGAGCACCTTCTGAAAGATCCATCAGCAACCATGTCTGATTCTTTTTCAATGATTCCATCTCCTCCATCATGGCCTACATCCATGACTCATGGTCTTTACTCTACATAGCCTCTACATAGTCTTCTTGATCTCCATTAGCAATGATGAGTGTATAGGAGATAATCTCATTACTATCATATCTGATAGGTCTCCTGATAGTATGCTGAGGCTTGTGCAAAGCCACTCCCACTGGCATATTGCTCCTGCCTAAAGTCCGTGGTTGCTCCTGCACATCTAACTAAATAGTTGGCTCTCCATTATGGTCTCCTATCTGAGTAACTATCCTTCTACCCAGCTCCATCTCAATAGGAACAATCATATAAGTGGATGTAAACTGCATATCATCTATCTCTGACTGGCTACCACTGTTCATCTTCATTTTTTTAGTTTCACCTATTCTCCTAGACCTCTCCAAGATGCTCCTCTCATCAAAGATGACATTCCTACTAATTACTGACTTCTATGTTTCAGGATTTCATAGCAGGTATCCCTTGATTCCTCATGGATATCCAATAAAAAACATCCTTTGAGATTTTAGGTCCAACTTGCTCCTCTCGGTTGCCTCCATATGTGCATAGATCGGACAACTAAAGACTTTTAGATGGCCAAGCTCCACCTTCTTTCCACTCCAAACCTTCTCTAGAATGCCTCCTTTCAGCTTTATGAGGGAACCTATTAACAAAAAAATAAGAAAAAATTAAAGCATCATTCCAAAAAAATTTTGAAAGTGATGTCTGTAGCCTCAAACTCTATGTCTTCTCAATCAGTATCCGGTTCATCCTCTCCGCGATACCATTCTGCTGGAAAGTCATCTTCATTATGTAATGGCATTTGATGCTATTTTTTTCATAGTACATTCTAAACTCCATGCTTGCATATTCCTCTCCATTATCCGATCTCAGACACCACACCTTTCTTCCTGACTCTTACTCAACTTCAGCTCTCCAGGCTCTGAACCAGGTAAACACTTCTATTTTTTCTTTGATCAGATAAAATCCATACCTTCCTTGAGTAATCATCAATGAAGGTGATAAAATATCTTGCCCCATCTTTAGCTGATACAAGAGCTGATCTCCACACATCTGAGTGCACTAAATCTAGCACTCCTTTACTTCACTTGGTACTTATGGCAAATTTCTTCCTATGCTATTTGCCAAAGATGCATGACTCATATAAATCTATACCCTTCTTTTTCAAGACTGAGATTATTCCTCTTCTATTGAGTTCTGTGAGCCTTCGATCATTCATGTGATCCATCCGATAGTGCCACAATTGATATAAGAGTTGCTCCTCCTGTGCCGCTGCTAGTACCTCTATACTATCATTTACAACTTTTGTCATGATCTCTATACAAACCTCAGGCAACATCTGATCGGCCAAGCATATTTTGATTATGCTAAAAGCAATTTTCTTTAACTTTTTCTAATTCTCAGCACTAATCTTTTTCGATCTTTTTCTTATCAAGACCTTGTAGATCCTCTACTGAACCAACAAGTCATTTATCCTTTGCTGCCACAAGATAAAGTTTTTCTTACCATCAAACTTCTCAAAGTTCATCTTGAATTGACATGATCCCATGACTATAATCAAGCCAAGAATAAAACCCTAACACCCTTCTTCAATCTCACACTAATAAAACTATCCTTCAAAGAAGATCTATATGCCCTAGATCCTTCTTTCAATCTTCTATATCACCTCTCCTTCATGTAATAACTCTCCACCTCAATCTAGAGATAACCACAAAAAAAATAAGAAGATTTTAGGATAAAATCTGGTGCAGCAAATCCTGAATGTAGAAATCCTAAGTGTCTTTCTTTCTTCCATGCAACACTGCTCTGATACAAATATTAAGAAAAATGACCCTCTCACGGAACGGCATGGTCACTGGTGATTAGCCAGCAATAAGGAACTAACTTCTAGAATTAATACGGAAGCACAAATAATGAATTCAAGAAAGAAAGAAGAGAGAAAGAGAGTACAAGAGTTTTCTAAAAAAAAAGAGCTTTTTATTTTAATGTATTCAGCATTACATTAATCTTGACCTATTTTTCATATATATACTATACAATAGGGTCAAGCCCCAAGCTCAATGAAAAACTCTCCAAATTCAAACAACCCATGTACACAAAACTGATTTCGCGATGCTAAGTGACCCAATCTCAAACTGAGCCAGCTAACCTACGACTAGGTTGGTTCACAAATTCACTGAGCCAACCTAGTTGTGTATCATACCAGCAGTCCCGAAAATACTATTTTTTATCTAAAATTCTTCTGAATTCTTCTGAAATATAGCCGATCCAGTCCTGGACTGAGCCAACTCAACTTTCAACTTAGTTGACCCAATCTTAGGATAAGCTAGCTAAGTTTCTAGAACTTGCTTATCTAGGCTAATCTCTTTGCTGGCTTGCTCCCATCTTACCATGATCTTTCTTTTCATATTTTCAAGACTTGGAAGCACTACAGCTGAGCTCACACTGCTTCCATCTTAAGTAAACTAATTTTTCAAGAATATAGCATGTTGGCTTACAATCACATTGTGATCCTTTAGAAAGTAAAAGTAGTATCTCAAAAATTTTTTAGGATATCCAATGAAACGAGCTTTCATAGACCTAGTCTCTAACTTATCCATCTATTATAGCTTGACATGGGCCGAACATTCTCAAATCTTAAGATGATCAAGAATCAGTTTCTACCATGCTACATCTCATATGACTTGATAGAAATAGACTTAGAGGAAACTCTATTCAATATATAAATTGTTAAAAATAAAGCATATCTTCAAAGAAATAAGAAAAGATCAATGAAGCTCATCATGGATCAAATCATATTCAATACAGTCCTATTACTCCTCTCTAACACCTCGTTGAGTTGAGATGTACCAGGAGGAATCCATTGTGAGACTGTCATTTTTTTGAATAATTTTAAAAATTTTTACTAAGATATTCTTCTCCTCGATCTGATAAAAAAATCTTGAGAAATTTTTCAGTTTGCTTCTCTATTTCATATCTAAATTTTTTAAACTTTTCAAAGACTTCATATTTATATTTCATAAGATACATATACCCATACCATGAAGAGTCGTCGATAAAAGTAATAAAGTAAAGATAATCATCTCTAGTTTGCACATCAAATGGGCCACACATATCAGTGTATATCAGGATAAGTATCTTAGTGGTCCTCTCTCCATATCCTACAAAGGATAGTTTGGACATCTTTTTTTGAAAGCAGGATTCACAAACTAGATTTGACTCAAAAGTCAATGAGCCAAGAACCCCATTCTTTTTCAATTTATTTATTCTGTAATCTCTAATATGACCAAGCCTGAGGTGTCACATATATTTATGGTTTATCTCATCTTTGGATCTCTTAGATCCTACAACACTCACACTTGCTTAGATATTTTCACAGATACATCCATATATAAGTGATAGAGACTGTTAATCATAAAACCATGTATAATTAATTTATTTTTAAAATAAATTATATAGTAATCTTTATTAAAATTAAAAACATAATCATCCTGCATTAATGATGAAACAAAAATAAAATTGCTACTAGTAGTAGGTATATTATAACAGTCTCTAAGTATCAAACTAAATTTAGATGATAATCGTAAAGAATAGATGCCCACAGCCACAACAGCAACTCTTATCTTATTGTCAATCCGAAGGATCACTTCACCTTTTCTCAGCCCTCTACTTTCTTCTAAACCCTGCATTGAAGTACACAAGTGAGCACTTAAACCAAAATTTATAACCCAACTAGAAGTATAAGAAACCATAAGGTTAGTTTTAATAATGAGCATATCTGACATACCTTCTAAAGGCATGTTTTCTTTATTTTTCTTCAGGCTCTCCAGCTATACAGGATAGTTCCCTTTTTAATGGCTATCAATATTGTAGTGAAAATACTTTTTCTTGTTAGCATCCTTCTTAGGAACTCCTTTGGTTTGTTCTCAGACTTTATTTCTTTATGGACTTCTTCTTCTTCTAAGTATACTTTCTCTTGAAAGTAGAAGTCTACACTACAGTAAGAACCATGCCCTTTGAACTCTTCAAGATCCCTTCAGCAGTCACCAACATGTTGAATAGTTCAGCTAAGGTGCAATCAATCTTATTCATATAGTAGTTTACTATAAACTACCCATATAAACTACTAAGGAATTGCAGGATCAAATCCACTTACAATTTCTTGTGTATGGTCATGCCAAGCTTTTCAAGCTCCTCCAAGTCCTTAATCATTATCAAACGATGATCGTGAACAAACTATCTTTTGTGCATCTTGGCATTAAAGAGTCTCTTGGATACTTTATAACATGCAGATCGATTTTTCTCACCATTCAACTCTTGTAGGTGAGTCAGCATAGCCTGATAGTGTTCATGCTGTTATTGAATTTTATTAGACATTAACACCAAAATATAGCTCCTGACTTTATTATCATCATCCATCCATTTATCCAGCGCTTTTCGTTGGTCAGTGGATCGATGATTTGACAATACAGGAGGATCCTGGTTGAGTACATAGCTAAGCTTTTCGGAACTTAAAATAATTTTTAAGTTTTTTAGCCAGTCTTTATAGTTAGTTTCAATTAAATGGTTAGTATTGAGGATTCAGGCTAGAGGATTAGAAGCAGACATGGTGAACTATTGAGAGTAGAGATTTTATTAGATATTCATACTTGATATTAAAATTTGTTTTAGGATCTTTTAAAATAAATATGCCTCCCATTATTTTCTTGAATCTCTTATACTCCTTGGGTAAAGAGACGAAAATCCTTCGGCCTTCACTACTAGGATTTCAAGTGGATACTATAGTCTCACCAATTTATGTGCACATCATCCAACAGTTATTGGTGATACACAACTAATAAGTGGACAACTCTTATCCAATGCTTCTCAAGTATGTTGCAACGATATCCTGTTTCTAAGTTATAAAGGTCTCACCTAATAGTTATTGGTCACATTCCTTAATTAAGTTAGACCCACCGTTTAAACATGAATGCAAAGCCATCATTGGGTCCCTCACTTAAAAGTTATTGGGTCCAACCCCATCTTTACTCCACAGCATCTCATGCTAATAAAGTGATTGTATCTTTCTAATGCAACTAAACCACTGTAACCAGCCAAGAACATTCAACATCAGTAGGACATTCGTACATCTACAACAGTTGAAGACCACTTGACTTAATATATGTGAGAAGATTTAATTTAGGAACCATCTAATTATTAATTATCTACATCTCATGCAAATAACTAATTAATAAAAATAAAATTGGTGATAATCATGGATCTGTGATTTGGGATCCAACCACTAAGCCGAAATTAGATCTTTAGGGTCACTATTACAAGCACATGTACGTCAATCGGTTTGATCATCTTTAACTCTTTGATTTGATCTCGAGCACTCTTGATCCAATCATAATCAACTCCTTGATCTAACATCGATCAACCATCTGGCTCGATCTGCATCCAACATGTGCGAAAGGCTTGCAATTTAATCAACCAATTAACATGCAAACGCATCATAGAATACAACCCAGAAGATTAAAAGTAATAATCATTATTACAACCCTTTAATGAGACTTGCAGGTCTCCAAATACATAAATCATATGATGCATGCAGACATCCAAAATATAAACATTAGATCTAATCTAATTAGATGTGCAGATCTCATGATCACATCATAGAATACATCATAAATATAAAAAGGGTCTATCCATGATCATCACCTCATGCATCTAATACATGAAAAATAAAATTCAGATCTAAATTTAATTGATTTGCATGCTGTTAAAAGATTTATTGATCATTGGGTTCATGATTCCGATTGCTTGTGATCAATTATCATAGTAATAGAACCACAAAAATCAGCAATCATAATCAATAATTTTTAGATCTAAGATCCTAATCTTAATTATATGAGGGTGGCTCTAATACCACTAAAAAAAATCTAATAGCATGCAAGATTAAAATTAAAAACATGACAAAAAAAAAATTAATTCAAACATGCATGCAAGAGATCGCATCTTAAAATATCAGGATCCCTTATAGTTAAGATTAAGATTAATATTAAGGACAGAGAAGATCTTATCTTCACTTTGTTTGGATAGATCTTCACCATGATTCGATGATTATGGATGTCTTCAAGGGTTCTCTTGAAGCCACACATGTGCTTGGGCACTATAGGTATCCACACAAGAACGGTCAAGAATTCTCCCCAGATGTTTTGATCTTTCTTTACAAGAAAATCATAACACGATCCCTTTTTAGCCTTTAGACACAATCCAACACTTGGCCACCTGATGCAAGAGAGGAGGGAAAGCGTTCTCTCCTTTTGGTGTGAGAAGAGAGGCACGCCGCTTTCTCTTCCTTGCATGAGGCTTTTGGGTGTGAGAGAGAGAGGGGGTGGAAGGCTTGAGGCGCAAATGGGATCTAGGCATGGGATTATCTCTTAGAACCCTCTCAAGGTTTGAGATTTAATAGATCCAAAAGAATTCCAGTTCCATAAGGCTTTGACCAGATAAAGCCATATTTATGAAGGGCTCAAGGCGCTCACTTTGAGCGTGCAACACTTTGGATGCTACACCCTTTGCTCTTAGGCATGAAACCTTGTTGGGCATCCACACTTGTGTGCTTTGACCAGTCAACTCTCTATCTCATAAGGAGTCCAAGTCATCTAGGGATTAAGATTTAACCATGTGCTAATATGGGAATCTAAAATTCTTTAGGATTTTTCATAAATCCTAACTCAATTAGGACTTCCAAAGTCCAATCATAAATTCTAGACCAATTTTCTTTTGTGTGTGATCTCATAAGTTCTATTCTATCTTAACAATATCATTAAAACTCCTTTCAATAGATTAAAATAATTTTAATTCACCTAATAAGAATTATTGACCACCAAAATATTTTTTATTGATCTTACAATCCACCAGTGATACCTAATAGCATATAGTAGCAATCCAGTAGAATGAAATGGATGAACCTCTAGGTATAGTTACTGTATGATTCAATTCTTCTATCATGAGTTTCAATAAGATGTAGGTTATGAAAAACTCATCAAACCCCATCATCTATCATATGTAAGATTTATTCAACTTGAGTTTATATGTGAAACCTTATAAAAATCTTTTTTCATTATTCATACTACCACGGCCATGGTCTTCAGCACTCAGTCTCATAAATTATATAAAATTACTACTTATCTATCAAGATCGATAGATCCCATCTAGGTACATACCTTACTTCTATAATGAACCTACTATAGCCAACATATACCTCAAGGATCCATATGCACTATTATAGAATGGGTCTACGGCAGCGTTTACTATGGCAACGGTTCAAAAATCCCTACCATAGATTCTATGGTGGTGGTTATTTGTAGCCATTGCTATAAGTCCCAACTATAGTAGCGGTTACAAATAATCATTACCATAAGCAAACTATGACAGCAATTACAAATAACCACTGCCATAGATCTACCTATGATAGCAGTTACCAATAACCACTACTATAGTAAGAAACTATAGCAGCAGTTACCTAACTGCTACCTTAGGTAGGATCTATTTCAGCGGTTATTAATGACCGCAGCCATTGGTCGGACATATGGCGATGGTTATAGATAATAGCTATAATAGGTCCAACCTATAGTGATGGTTATGGATAATCACTGCCATAGATCCTACCTAAGGCAGCGGTTACACTTAACTGCTACCATAGACTAATCCTATGGCAATGGTTGTGTGTAACCACTGCTATATTTTTTTTCATATTTTTTTTAAATATTATATAATTCTAAAATTTAATGTCCATCTTCATCATTTATTATCTAAATAGTTATCATTAGGGTATCATCACAAAAGATTGGCTCGATCTGATAGCCCAGCTTCATCGATCAGTAAAATTCAATTTCGACGATCACGAACGATAGCGCTGATGATCTGATAGATAAAAATTATTGATGAATCCAAAAATCTATGATGATGATCTTGATGATGTTCATAGCATACTATCAAAATTTTATTTTAATCAGATATCGTTATCATAGTCAATTTAGTATGAAATGATTTTGGTCGTTAAATGAGAAACAGTGATCAAAAGGCTAAACGACGTCCGATTATAAGATAATTTTTTAGTTAAATGATCTTTGCTATAATTTTAATTATTTTATATGAAGATGATCATAAAATTTAAATTATTTCTATATGAACTCTTCACGTTAAGCAGATCTTGCAAAAGCACAAGCATAATTACTAAAGAAGTTTAAGAATGGGTATTGAGCGACGTATAGTTTTGGATCATTTTTAGATCTATAGTTTGAATTTTACAATCACCACCTTAAAAATGATTGTAGTAGTATCCGAGATCATTTATCTAAAAGATTATCTTATAATTGGATGTCGTTTGATCCTTTGATCACTCAATTTTTTATTTAACGGTCGAAATTATTTCGTACTAAATTGATGATAATAACGATATCCGATTGAAAAAAAAAAAATAGTAGTGTGTTATAAATATCACCAAAATTATCGTTATAGATTTTTGAACTCATCAGTGGTCTCCATCTATTATATCATCAACACCGTCGTTTGTAATCATCAAAATCAAATTTTACTGATTGATGAAGCTAGGACTATCAGATCAAGATGATCTTTTGTAACAACACTCTAATAATAATTATTTAGATAATGAATGATGAAAATAAATATTAAATTTTAGAATCATACAATATTTAAAAAAAATTTAAAAAATTAATTATTATTCTATGATAGCAGTTAGAAAATCGCTGCCATAGACTTATGACAACAGTTTTTAGTAACCGCTATCATAGACCTATGGCAGTAGTTTGAAAATCACTATCAACCCTCAAATTCATTTTTCCTCCGATCAATTTCTCTCTCTCCCTCCTCTCCATTGTTGGAGAGGCCCCTCCCATTGGTTTCCTTTCCCGACCGACGCCACCTCCTCCCCCGCCTTCTCTTTCTTCCCTGAGCGGTGCCGCCTCCTCCCCTGCCTCCTCTTTCTTCCCCAGTCGACGCTGCCTCCAACTCCACCTCCACCTCCACCTTCTTCCACAACCGACCCAGCTACCAGCTCCACCACCTCCACCGCCTGCCCCTTCTTCCCTGACTAGTCCAACCGTCGGCCCTGCCACCTCCCCTTTCTTCCTCGGTCGGCTCGACCACCGACCCCGACCCCTCCCTACTCTGTCTCTTTCTCTCCTCTCTTCCCTTGGCCCGACCCACCCCCTCCCTACTCTCTCTCTTTCTCTCCTCTCTTCCCTCGACCCAACCCAACCCCTCCCAACTCTCTCTCTCCTTTCTTCCCTCAGCCTGACCCCCCGCCCCCTCTCTACTCTCTCTAGATCTCCCTCTATTTCTCTATCTCTCTTTCCTCTTTCTCTTTCTCTCTCTTCTCTCTTTCTCTATCTCTAGATGTCTCTCTAGATCTTTCTCTGTCTTTCCTCTTTCTCTTTCTCTCTCTTCTCTCACTACATCTCATTATTCTATCTCTCTTACAAGCTACCTCTAGTGCCGTCGTCTTCCTCTAGCACCACTACGGCAACCCTCGAAGCTCTGTGCCACCCCCTCTCTACAGCCATAGGTATGATTTTTTATTAAATTTTATAATAATATTTATTAATATTTATAATATTTATAATAAATATTATAAATATTTATTATCAATATTATAATTATCTATTAATCGTGGATCATGTCGGCAAGTAAGAGAACTCTTACCGATTGATTTTAGACCATGTCGATGGATTCTAGACCAGATCATGTCGGTAGCCTTGGGCCGTGCCATGTCGGCGATCATGAATGGCCCTAGATCATGTCAGCAGTCTTGAATCATGCTGCGTCAGCGGCCTTGGATGGCCTTAGGCCATGTCGATAGATAAGAAAACCCTAGTCGATGGATTTTGGGCTGCGTCAGTAGTCGTGAGCTGTGCGGCTGCTAAAAGAACCCTCACCACCATCAATCGTGGGTTGTGCTGGTGGGTAAGAGAACTTCTACTAGTTGGTTTTGGACCGTGCTAGTGGATTCTAGGCCATGCCATGCTGCCCGCCTTGGGCCATGCCATGTCGGTGGCCATGGATGGCCCTGAGTCATGCTGACAGTCTTAAGCTGTACCATGTCGATGGTCGTAGACGGTCCTGGACTATATCGATCGATAAAGAAATCTTCATCGGTGGGTTCTAGGCCATGCCGACAATCATGAGCTGTGCTGGCCGCTAAAAGAACCCTCATCCCCACCAAAAAATTATTTGTTGCTTTTCTTTAATTATTTATGGATGTAATTCAAGTTATAGAATTTATTGCATAACATTTTCTGCGTTATTGTTTAATGTCAATATGGCTTCTAGGTTATTTATGGATGCATTTAATTAGGTGCATATGAAAATAATTTTTAATGTCAGTTATGGCCTATGAGTTGTTTACAATGTATTGGTATATAATTTAAGTTCCATACATGATTTAATTATAGTATCATGATGGCACCAAAATGTCATCTAGCTTTCATTCCTGCCCCTCGATGAATTATGCGGAGCTCCGTATTTGAGTTGCAGGTGGAGGATACTCCATCCACCTCTGCATCAACTGCCTAAGGATCACCAGCATCTACTCATCCACCGGCATCTACTTCTTGATCAGCATCTAAGCCTCCACCGTCAACCACATCTCCAGTACATGCTCCATCCACTGATGAGTCTCCACTGACATCCACGTCACACGATCCCATAGCTAGTGAGTGTATGTTTTTATTATATTATTTATTTATTTATTTATATAGTTATTATACCTCTTATATATTTGCATAATATATTTTTATTACAGATGCATCATCCAGTAGGATATTTTATGGTTTCACATGCATGCTGCATGTGTAGAACCAACAACATTAGATGATGATGGAGTACGATGCGGAGGAAAGGTCAGTAGGGACGACCGTGCGAGAGATGCATTCTTTTTTTGGAGTGCTTGTGAGACAGTCCAACATCATTCCAGTACTGCCCATAGACTGGCAATTGATACATGCTGATGTCAGAAACCAGATATGGGAGAAGATATGGATAGGTGTATCTTAATTATATTTATATATTTAATTTCTTTTATACTATGTTTGATTAGAATAATTTTTTAACTGACTTCTAATAACTTTATGCAGAGAAGGTATAATTTTTCAGATTACAAGAGAGCTTGAGATGCCTGACTGAAGAAGATTGGAGAGTTATACCGAAACTACTAGGTCAAGCTCCATAGAGGATGGCTTGAGCACCGATAGGATACTCCAGAGAAGCTTGTTCCTTGGATTCAGGTCTGTCCTCCGAGTCAATAAAAAGGGATGGTTAGGCATTGGAGGAGCTAGGAGTTTTAGATTTAATTTTTAAATTTTTAATTTTTAATAAATTTAAAATTATATTTAAATATTTTTTAAATATTTATTATTTATTTAAATATTTTTTAGGCAGCCTTCTATTAGAACTGAGAGAACCAAGAAGCTCAGGAATACACGCACACCCTCAGCTATGAGTCTATGGCCAGTTGTGTGCATAGAGAGATAATGAATTCTGAATCTTAGTTTATAAATTAAATTAATATTTTTTTTATATATTTTTAATAAACTAATTCATTATTATAGCTGATGAGAGAGGAGGTGATGCCCACCCGTAGTGCCATCTTTCAATCCAGTCGTATGGACAAGAAGGGCATGCCAATGAACATCATGATTGAAAAAATTTTTATGAGTAATAAATAGAATATTAATATAATTAGTATTATAATATTTTTAATAATATTTTAATTAAATTTATAATTACATAAGTAATTAGATGTGCTCGCAAGCGAGGGCCTGGACACTTCTGGCCCCCATAATCATCTATCTTAGGTCTTGGAGCCTGAGCACTCTAGGAGGATCTGATGCAGTTTCGAATATATGCCGACGAGCTATTGGTCTGAGGCAAGCATCTTTTTACATGCTTCTAGTATCATCATTTGGGAGCAGCTTGATGAGATATTGGCACAGGCAGCTTAGGCTAGAGAGTAAGCTACTCAGGTCAGAGAGCAAACTGCTCAGCTATAGGATGTCATGATCGCTATGCTGATGAGGCTCAGCATGCATTTTGGAGCTGACTTCATGGGTCCTAAGGATATGTTGGCTGACGTTTCAGCTTCAATCCCTTTAGCTCCAACACCAGCTCCTCCAGCTTGTAATCCATCTCCTTCTGGTCACGATAACTTAGATGTAAATTTAGTAGACTTTTGATATATTTTTTTAAAAAAAATATTATAATAAATTTTATTCAATAATAAAATTTGAGCATATCAAAAATATTCGTGTTTATAATATTTTCTTGTATTATATATTAAACTATATTTATCAAATAAAAAAATAAAAATTAAAAAAATATAGTTTTATTCTTCAAAATCTATGGTAGCAATTATAAAATCGCTATCGTAGGCATGCCAACCGCTGCCATAGGTAGCATGTCAACCACTACCATAGCCTATGGCAACAATTTTTCAACCACTGTCAAAGAACTATAGTAGCGGTTAATCATCCACTGTCATAAATCATTTATGACAGCGATTTATGAATTGCTGCCATTAATCTTTATTGCAATGATTTAATAACCACTAACATAGTTCCTCTATAGCGGTTCTAGAACCGCTGCCATAGGGCATCTATGGTAGCGGTTACGATAACCACTGCTATAGGCTATTTATGGCAGTAGTTATGATAACTACCATAAAAATTATTACCATAGATCTATGACGATGGCTACAGTGGCAGAGATTAGCTAACCACTGTCGTAGGCTATGGTAGCAGTTTTTGAGCTACGACAGCGGTTGTGAATCGTTGTCGTAGCTCTTTTCTATAGTAGTGATGGCTAGAGACCAAATGTATGTACAGTCAAACTATAGCAATCTTATTATAAATAATTGAGGTACAATAAGTCAAAGAACTAGTCATACTATTGCAGCATCAAGTAAGTCACTAACAAGTGAACAGATATCCAAGTGACTTCTCTTATCGATCACGTTCAATATCCTTGCTTTCTAACAACCATCTGTACTCTCACTCTAATATCTCCATACTTTAAACTCGAGACTCATCTATCCAAAAAAAAGTAATTTATGTACCAATCTCACTAGATCAAATACCATCCCCATGATGATCCATCGATCAAGAGTAATTTATGAATTAATCACCAATGACACATGCCTCAAATTTTTAACTCTTGAGAATATATATCATTATCTTATTAATTCATTAAACGATTCATGGATACATATAGAATATGAATGAAAGCGAATTATCCAATTTTATTAATAAATAAAAAGGTCAAGTACCAAATTATATCCTAGAAAAAATAAATATGTTAGTTAGATTGACTTTTAGGGCATATATCTAATAGATGATATTATGCCAATGAAACCTAATACATTGATAGCCCTAATCTAAAATATTTTCGATTATAGGATCATTGAGTCGGGGATCAATGATACCAGTAAGACTGGCACATCCTATATATGCTCAATGAAGAGGATGATTGATCTCACAATCATTTACATGAATACACTGATACAAGAAAATGGATGCACATTAAAGAATGAGTTTATTGGATTGCTCCAGAGGGAGAACATCTAATGGAGCCTTATTAACATGTCAATGATAGTTCTCCAGTAGGATTGATGCAAATGATTTTTAGACCTAAAATCACCATGGTATCTTATATATAAATCTATACTTTGGTTCATATCCTAACATGACTCTTTGAGATATGTATGGGATATTCTGGGTATGGTAAAGTATGCATGGAGGTTGTAAATGGTCAACAAAAAATCAGTCACTTCTTGTAAAGAAAGAGAACATCCTATGTGATCTCATAGAATGATGACTCAGAAAATCTTTAGCCAAAGCAGGATGAAAATTAGAAAGAATTTCTAATATTTTATCAACTGAGTCATCATCATCAAATCGAGGTACCTATGGATTAGTACTTGGGTTTGATATGATTCCATGCCCATAGCTTATCCGAGATATTGTGTGATTGAAAGATTGAATTATATGATAACTTTACATGGAAAGGTGTTTTGATCATTCCACTAAAATTTCATATCTTCTAGATGGTTATGATACGTTGCTGGATGTTAATCTTGACTTATAATTTCTTATAAATTAAAAATTTTAATTTAGCAATTAATTAAAAGAAGTTCTAATTAATTGATGTATTTGAGCTTAACATATATTTGGGCCTAATTAATTAAAAGAATTTTAATTGGATTAGGTACACATAAGCCTAGACCAACTGCTAACTAGATGTAGAATCCAATAGGTCACATGCAAAAGAAAATTGGTTAAGAACTTATAATTAGGCTTTAGAAGACCTAATGTAATTTGCATTTGATTGAAATCCTAGAGGCTTTTGGATATATATGCTGGTACATGTTTAAACCCTAATCCCAAAGCACTTGGACTCCTATTACCATAAGGTTTTGATTGGTCAAAGATTACATCAAAAAGGAGATAAGGTTCAAGATTTGGAAGCCACCTCTTCTTTCATCCTATAAGAGAACAATTAACACCTCTCTTAGAAAAGATATCCATGCCCCTTGGCTTTCTCACGTGAAGAGAGATCTCACGCACAAGAGTTGTATGCCCCTCTTCTCTTCATGCCTTCTTGTGTTTCGCCCCTTACATATGTGAAAGGGTTTCACGCCTACAAAAGGGATGTGCATAATCTCTTCACACATCAAAAAGATCATGCCCAAGAGGCTTCGTATCTCATCTTGGTGCCTATCCGTCGTGCCCCAAAAGTGTTTGGACGCTAAGAGGATCACACTCTAAGGGTTGGATGGCTTAGGGGTTTTGACGCCCAAGAAAAGTTTTTGGGGATGCCAAGAAAGGTTCTTGGATGAGGGAAGACTCAAGTCAAGAAATGTTCTTGACAAAGAAAAGAAAGAAAAGAGAGAGGATTTGCTTATTTCCTTGAGAAGGGAATCAAGAAACAAGTTTGGGAAGAGTATGTGGATCACTGTTGGAGGACGCACACTTAGGTGTCTCATGAAACCAATCAAGCATCAAACAATTCAAGATCATCTTAGAGGTATATCCCTATTCCCTTTCATATTTTATTGGCTATCTCTCTGTGTTTGATTATAATCATCAAGATGATTTTAAGTTTTGGGATTCAGACCAAATATAATTAATTATTGATGCATGTTAAAAATTATAAATCTTATTTTTCGTTATACATTTGAATCCTAATAAGGAGCACCTCGGATCAGGCAATGCCCTCTCCGAGGTGAGATATAGCATATGTACTGTTCTATGGAATGCCTCTTAAAAGTGAAGCAAGCTCGAAAAAACAGGATAGAAGGTTGAATGCCGACCAAAAAATAGTGGGTAGTGAAGCCCACAATGAATCGCTATGAGTTTGGTATTACCAAACTCGGGGTGATGTCCAAGAAATAGTAGAGATGAATGAAAAAAGGGTGAAGAGATATCCTCAAGCTGGCCCTCGAGGACTCCTCGTAGAGTCCAAGCCGACCTTGCGGAGAATCGCAAATCCTACTACTCGGACCTAGGGACCAATACTTGACTAGGATCTAGAACTGAGCTCGGGATAGTTCCAAGTCCTCAGGGCCAAGGACGGACTGAAAGTGCCTAGGGTCGAAGACCTCTTCATCTCCGACCTCAAGCTCCTCAGATTCATACTCTAAGGAAGAGATAGCTGCATGACCCCGAGGCAAGATATGGTCGGTTGACCAGCTCCCTATCGAGCCGATGGTACCACTCATGTCAGGAAAGTTTTAAAAATGATTTTGAAAGAAGAAAAAGAAATCATAAAAGGATGGGGCCGATCTAAAGTGGGGGCTGACCTTGGAACACTAATAATGTATTGGAGCTCATCATCGAAAGTTCGTCGGAGGGACATTGGAAATTCGCTAGAAGGTCATTGAACTCTGATCAAAAATCACTAGAGACTCAACATAGTACAAAGAAGTTGGGTCAAATCAGGCAAACCATTGTTTATAGATAGTGGGAATAGCCTAAATCTAATGCCGACCTAGCCTACCTAATGGATCCTCGACATGTATCAGTTTGTGATTAGTTGAGCCAAGTTCCCACCGATCCCCACTGGCATGCTTGTGGCATGCGACAATTCGTTTCAACCAACCAGTCTCCACCACGTGTCCGCATATTAAATAAGCAAAACAAATACCGAGCCGAGGTACCTATCATTTCATTTGATACTCCTACTCTCTTCATCCAAACTACTAATAGTTCGGACTCGAGAGTGAAGAGCATCTAATATAGGATGACAGTTCATCTCCTCCATGTCTAATGTTATCTAAATCTCGACTAGACACCGACTAGTTAGCTTAAGCCATAGCGAGCCGAGATAAGAGGCCAAAATTTGCAGCAATAATTATGCATCGAGTAGTTGCCTTATCTACTCTATCTTCTAAATATGCTCCAAATAAAATGAATAACAGCTCACTTCAGCCAAATAAGATAGAAATAACATGATCTTCTATACCACCCCAATGCTCCTTTCCAAAATTGGCCAGCCACCCCATCTATAAATAGAGGAGAATAGAGGACCTCTAGGTAAGTTCTTAGGCTCCACCCTCTCCCTCCTTTTCACTCGGAGGATTTCTATCAAAAATAATTCTAGTAAGAAACTTAGTTTACGGGTTCTCTTCCATCCAAGAACCTCCATCCAATGTGGTGTCAAACTCCGGCCACTGTAGATCCACCCACTCCAGCACCAAGTTAGCTGTTAGCAGCAACACCTTTTTTTTTTCTCTCTCTTCTTGTAAAAATACTTTTCAAATAATATTATCAAATACTTAAATGCTTTTTTGTTTAAGATTGGCAAAAGCAATTTTCTTTGGCAACATCAAACATGCTGGGGTCAAAAAAGAAATATTTTGATTTAATGAAGACAAATCATTTGACCCAATCGGCTTCTCGATCCATTTCTATCAAACTTTCTGATATTCCCTATAACTGGACCTAATGGCCTGAAGCATTCTTTAATAATATAGTGGACATTAGTAGACTAAATTTCTCCTTTATTTTTTTTTTATTTCGAATAAAGAAGGCACTTCAATTATTGTGACTATAGGCCAGTTAGCCTAATTTATCGGATAATCAAAATTATCTCCAAGATTTCAGCCAACCGACTAAAAGAATCAACAAAAACCTTATTAGCAATTCTAGATATATTTTTCTCCAGAACAAATTCGTATTGGATGGTTATGTTACAGCTAACGAAATGAATCTATGATCATGCTATGATCATCAAGCACGTTAAGAACTTCCTCCATTGGACCTCACAGTTCTAAGCAAAAAGGCTTCAATATTTGCAACTGTTACAACCATGATAGTTTCATAAAACATCTTAGCATCTTAGCTTGTTCTACTTGTTACTCTCTTGTCTCGTCGAAATCAGTCTCCTCCCCTCACCGTGCCGCCGAAGGAAAAAAGTTTTTTTTTATCTGTGCTGGAAGAAAAGGCTCGATACAAGGGCATTTTGGGAAGAAAACTTGGAAAACATCTGGGCGGATGTGTTTTGTGCTTACACCACTCAGAATCGGTGGATCATTTATTCTCAGAGTGCGCTTTCGCTGTCCTGCAATCCTGTAGGAACTTCGAAGGGCTGTGTCTGGACTGGAGGTTTAGGAATTTTTCCAAAGCGGCACAACTACTGATGCTGATCAGAGCTACCGCATGATCATGGAGGGAAAGAAATACCCGTATCTTCCTGAATAAACGATCCTCTGCAAGCTCTGTGGCTGCCAAAATCTTGCGCTTATCCTCCACAGGATCCAACCTATGCACCGCAAAGCTGCTGAGCATGCAAGAATCTGGAACCTATTCAGAAGGCTGCCAGGGATGCTGGATGGGGTTTCATAGAAGCTGATACACTCAATCTGCTGTCTGTTTCAAAGAGTTTCAGAGCATACCGGCTGGCACAAGAATGGTTCTAATGGAACCTGGAAATTGCTCAAACAAGCTTGGAAACCATCGAGGATAAAAGACTGAAATGAACTCTATTGCTTCTATTCATTACCATTTCATTGGCACCTCTCTGTTTTGTTTGTTTTCATTATTGTTTGTGCTCTGTTAACAGGCATTGACTGAGCCTCTGTATCTTCTTTAAACTCTCCTCTACATATATTCTCCTTCAAACAAAGTACTGGGTACCAGTCTTCAGCACCCTTCTTGAAACCCCAAAAAAACAAAACACTCCTACTGCTACTCAACTCTCAATATTATTATCTTTCATCGCCTCAATAAATCCAGGTGGGCAATACTACCGGGCATGAAGCCATCCTATTTCTCAGGAAAAAGGAAATGGTATATAAGTTGCTTGGCAGCAATTAGGAGCCATCATTGAAGAAAGGTTTGGATGATCCACCCAGCATCTGTTTTATCACTCAGGCATGATCTGATATCCATGGATGCCAGAAGCAGCAACAATAGGTTCTAATTTGAACGCTGTCATTTCAAGCTGTGACAACAATTCCCCTCTGCAACAAAGCAAAGCACTAAACCATTTACCTCAGCAGCTGCTTTACGGATTGTCTCATATGAAAATTCCAAAAACCCTTCATGTTACAGAATCTATTCATGAAATTTTTTTTTAAATGGCTGGTTCATATCATACTCTCAGTAAAAGTGTGGCAAATCAAAATGATTTCTTAGCTTCATTTTCAGTATTTCAATTCACTGGTAAATTTTCCAAACACGTACTGGTAGAAACCAAGATCCAAAGCCCAAAGCATCCAAGCAATCCTTTCCTCTCATGGCAGTAGAATTTTCTGTCGACAACTTATAAAGGATTCCTGGTTAACACACTTAATGGTGTAAACTACAAATCCTCACCGGTGTACGAGATAAAGATGGACATGTTATAAAGCATCACGCACTAAAATATACTGCTACTAAATCTTTCTATGAACTGCAAGAATTATGAAAAAGTACCCTCAGGGAAGCATGAGATTGGCTGCTGTTGAGTAAGAAACATAAGATGGCTGGTTCAAACAAACTAGCTGTATTTTCCCATTCAGAGAGTTCCTTAAACTAAATCACGCATTTCAGTCCTACCTTAGGCAAATAAGAAAAAGCTCATGTACAAAAGGTTTCCATGACTAGCTACGACTCAGTGATTTACAATCGCCCATTTTAAAAGCACACAACTGAAAGGCCGCACAAACCAAAGAGCAGTCAACCACCTATCATGAATAATATGCATTCAGCATCTCCCGATACACCATATCAATGAATTGGTTATTCTGTAAAAAAAAAAAATGCAGAAATCCAGATTATCTTTAATACTGCATCATGCAGATTCAAAACGGTGGTGTGAAAAAAGTCAACCAAAACTACCACAAAATTAGTATCTAAATAACAACCACGACCATGGAATAGTAATTGACACCTAGAACACACATGATTCTCAAATCACCTAAGGAGGCAACATGAGACTCATTCAGTAGAGTATTGCTAAAGCTGGAGGGAGGCCCAAAACACTGCATCCCAAGCCAATTACACAACAGAAAATGTCAAGCAAGTGAATATCTTTTTTTTTTTTTTTGAATGAAAGGCAAGCAGGTGAATTTCATAAGACAAGGCATTATGTAAATTGAAAGTGATGAGATGGGAGCATTATGATAACACACTAAATATCGTGACAAAGACTAGCTTTGATGAGAACAAAGATGCAGAAAGTGTAAAATGTGAGCAGACTGAAAGGATTAGAGGAAATTAGATGATGGAAAAGACTCGAGGATTGAAAGGAGAAAAGTATAGTACCATCAGCACAAAAAGAAAAAGATGCATAAAGGAAGAAAAGAAGTATAAAATTTAAGGAGAACGAAGAAAGAAGTATGTAAGAAGAGAATGGGCAAAAAAAAAAAAAAACCATGTTACTGAAGAGTGAGCAAAAGCATGAACGGGAAAAAAAGAAACTGAACATGAATGCATAATTAGATTTCTCATGCTTATGAGCATACATCCATGCATTCAGATGCCCAGTTTTAATGACCTTACGTGGTGGCCGTGCTGTAAGTGCTTTTTCTGACTCCAGGACCTTTCCCAATTTATAAACTCAAATTTCTAACAAGGTCATGTCCCAGTCATTTCCCTGGGAGGGTAACTCTACTTAAATTATGCTCACCTTCCATCTTCAAAAAACAGCTTAGTACAAGCAAAGCAATAAGCAGCAATACTAATGTAACTGGACTAAAATTATCAGAATTGGATACATAAATGGAGAAAGCATAGAACCAGAAAATATTACCTGCACAAGCCTCAGCAATGCATCACGGACTTTGTCTCTTGTAATAACTGGGTCATAGTTTGGAGACGGAGTGAGTGATGGAGGTGGAGCAGGGGGTGGAAAGGGTTGAAGTAATGGTGTACCATATGGCCGCTGCATGTTAGCAGGAGGATGAAGTGGTGGGGCAGTTGGAGTGGAAGATGAAATTGGGGGCATAATCAATGCAGAAGAAGCTGGTGCAGGTGAAAAAAATGAAGGTTTAACAAGATTTGTAGCACGAGTGCTACTGCCACTGTTAGATTCATGAGCATCAAGGACGGGCATCAAAGGTGTGGATGAAGTTGGCAGAGTAGCGGTGGGTTGGATTGTTGGCAATGGGGATGGAGTAACACTTGGTGTATGGGAAAGCAAATGGATAGGCGCAGAAGGTTGCTGTGGTTGTGCAGCAATTGCAGCATTTGATGTATTTCCAATATTCATAGCTGCCTGCTAAACATAACAATTTGATGTCAAGTATAATAAAAATCTAATGATAACTCAATGTGCACTGGTTCTGAAATTAATGACAACTGCAAGCAATAGAATGATCTACAATAAATGAGTAAAACTAACCTTACATTAAGACCAAAAAAGGGATTAAAAAAGGAAAAGAAAATAAAAATATGCAATAGCATCACCAAAAAAAAAAAAAAAAGACAAGGAACTGTTTACAAGAAGCGTACATACACTGAAGAAGTTCACAAATGTATCATCAGGAACATCTGGAACTGCTGTAGTGGAAGATGATGTTGGTGGCTCTAGAGGACCTTCAATGACCGACAAACTAGGCACAGCTTCCAGTTCCTCAAACTCACTGCTGCAAATGCAGAGCAATAAAATTAAAATCCCAAGACAACTGATTCACATCAGTCAAATTCTGGGATTTACAAAAGATCAGATATAGCAATTAGATGTGCTTTTCTTTGCACATCAGCATGTGCGCACATGGTGTGGATGCGCTTATGCCTGTATGCATGCATGCTTTGTACGTTTGTAAGTTAGGTTGCGACCTGTAGAAAACCTTCTATATGATGCATAGGGCCAATAAGTGAAGGGCTGTTTCCAAGAAAGAAATTAGGCTTAATTACAAACATGAAAACCTAATTAGGTGTTAAAAACTAATGAAATTGTCAATCATCTCACACCAGCTCTTCACTTTCAGTACTGTGGCATTCAAGGGCAACCCTCCCCAAAGTGTGGGTCTCCTAAAAAAGAAGCTAGTATTACATGAAGGGTCAGAAAGATAGCAAAGTGAAATCAAGGAAAAGTTGGATTGACATGCTACATGCAAATAGCATCCTTCTCAAGCTCACCCTAGCAAGGGAATTAGCCATTTCATTAGCATTTTTTTCACCAAACAAGAAATTCCATGTATGAAAGACTACATTTATCATTATCAACCATCTGATTTTAAAATGGGCAGAAACAAACATTTTTACCAGCATCTCTAGGAACATAAGGAAATAGATCTTGTATTTGAATTGTTTTTGGAAGCTGCATTTCAACTTTCAAGGATTCCATTTGCACCCCGTTCGCACAACAACATCACAACCATCAGTCATGCAAGTTATTAAGCATGATCACAGGTGAAGGTTTAAGTTTGGTCTTTGGTGGGCATAACATTGGTATTAAACTGACACTTACCCATGCAGAACCTTTTTTCTACAACCATGCTTCATAAATAATGCCATACCTTCGCATTATTGTATACATGTGATTTTAAATTCTTGTAGAGAATTTTTGCTTTAACTTCAGTGAATGATTTCTCATGGTCTCTAACTAGTGACGAGGCTTCTAACTAAACTGGCATCTCTAGGCACCAATTTTCCCCTGGTCATCCATGAAACCTTTAATTATGAAAGGCTTTTCTCACATTCCAGCAATGGTATTCATTGAACCATCAATGCCGATGCCGCCATAAGCATAGCAACCTAGTGTTATCCCAACTATCCAATTGGTTTTATAACGTAGCCTTTAACAGTTGAAACTGAAGGAGAGAATGTAAAAAGAAGAGAGGATGATGAAAGAGCCAAATTGGATATTAAAGTTGCCCACCACAAGCCCACTATCCCGGCTAAAATCTAAAAATAGTTTCCCAACCAATCTAAAATGCTGGCCATTACTTATAAAGGAGGAGAGATCATCTCCTTCCACACTTAAGCCTTTCTCCAATCATGCAACAATAACATCTCAGTGAGGGAGGTACACCTAAAGAAAGTCAAACATCTTCATTGAATACTACATCAATTTTATAGGTATTAGAATTCGATTTTACTTATCTAAGTTGATCACAATAACTTGCTTATGATAAAAAGCAGCCCCTTATTGTCTCAAAAGCAACAAAAGACAAGGTGCATATTCACAGGATTCCTCATTATCACTGAAGAAAAGAATATAATCCACAAATTAGAGATGAGAGAATAGAATTGGCCCAGCCAAAGCTCCTGCAGAAGAAAATAATATTGTTTCCTTGATCCACCTGACGTTATGTAGTAGAATTTTTTCGATCACCATCAGTTGCTTTTGCCATGCATGAAGCAAGTCTAGTTGCAATTTACAAATGTATCAATTTTGTCAGAATACCATTTAGAATGATGACTTCTCCCTTACATCCATTTAAATACATAATTTTGTTTGAAGCAGTTTTTTTTTACATGTATTCAATAGGTTCAACATGATGAAATTTACATCAATCAAAAGTACAACATTTTTCTCAATTTTTAAGATATCAGCTTCTAAATTATATACAGGAGAGCCACTTGTGTACTATCTACCCCTATCAACATGAATCTGAAAACCACCAACTAGTTATGAACCTACTTCTCACACCTGACATATCAACTTTTCTTTGTTCAAGTTCTTTTACTTCTTTAGATGGACAATGAAATCAGAACAACTACCGCAATACCCACTTCATCGCTGTCATTTGAAGATCTTCTAGCTCTAGATTTGCACTAGACAAGCACATAAGCTGCTCACAAAAAAATATGCTCAAAAAAGTTCATACCAAATAACTCTTAGCTTTCTCAAAACATATCACTGAGTTTCATAATTAACCAAATGTAGTACAGGATCATAATGGCCATTATTGTTCCATTCTATTAAAAGCTAGTAGATTTCATGCTAAAACTACAATAGGTAGTAATTTTAGGTAAGTAGAATGTAAAAAAGCTGTGTTCACCTGAGACAATGAGCCAAAACCTAACCTATTAGTTGTTGATTATAGGCAATTAAATTATTGATTGGCAACAATACCAATTTTTCCCTTATAGAAGAACAAAAGATGGATACATTAGATGGACAATATATTGCATGGCTACAAGTATACAGTATAAGACATGGTCAACAATACAAATATCATTTCTTGCACCTCATAAAATGGGGGGAGAGGGTACAACAAGACCATATATTTAGGATTAAATTTTATGACTACGAGTAAGCAAAGAGAAAGACATATAGTAGGGATTAGTCCCAAAATTCAAGTGCTTATATAAGCCACAACATAGCTGTTGAAGAAATATAATCCATCAAGTTACTTAAAATTGATAGTATTAGTTATTAGAATTTTTCTTCAAAAATAATTACTGTGCTAAAAAAAATTATAGTGCTGTCAATCCAAATAGCATGGCACCTAGTCAATAGATAAATACATAGTTTACAACATAACAACTTGAAGATAATTCAGCAAAGTTCTGCTCAAAAACATCAGATACATGGTCCAAGCCATCAGATGGGCAAGATATTTATGAACACAACATGGGAAAGCAAAAGTGCAGGATTGACAATAGAACAATATTAGGACCTATTGAGTATAACGAATTTAGGAAATATCGCATGCTACCTTTTGGTCGAAGGTACTTTGGGCTTTGGAGGGACTTTGGAATATGCACTAAGTATCCTGAATGAAAGAGAATATTTCAGTATGAAGTATAATTCATCAGCTAGCAAAAACTGCAGCTCATTTACATGCATAATAGTAAGTTTCTAGAATATAAGGAAAAAAAATTAAATGAAGTATGCATTAAATACCCCCAATGGAAGAGAACACTTTAGTCTGCTTGATAATTATAGTTATAAGTCATAACATTTACAATTAATGTAATAAGTCTAAATAAGAAGTACGATCAAACAATGAAGGCAACAAAGATGATTTCTATCAACCTTATCATTTAATTATACAAAATTCTAAATAAACTAAGGACAATTTGAAAAAATTCTGATCACTGTCCCTGATATTATATTACCTATCATGATTCCCAAAGTAAATGTAAATCAAGGTTTTCAATCTCCAATATGTCAGTCATCTCGATAAGTGGCTGAGACAGAGATGAACTGAGATCCAGGTTTATCTCAACCAATAAGGAAAGTGGGAGATTTGGAGAATCTACAGATTTTTTGAGATGTCAGCCAATATTTTTGGAACAAGATATTGAAATCTCAGCCCATATGACAAATTCAAGATTAAGTACTACATTTACGAATTATTTTAAGATTTATTAGCTAAGAAAGCTTATTTAAATAAGTAAATAATAATAATAATAATAATAATAGATACCATTCAGTACAAATAACATTGTATTGGCCGATATCTCGAATTTAATCAGTTTATATTGGCTGACATAGACATGCGCGTGCACACGAAGATCTCCACCGAGATGAAAACCCTGATGTAAATATGATAAACCAAAAAAAAAGGTCAAAAGGCAAGTTAACTTGGAAGAATTCAAAATATATTACCTGCTAAAAAGATTTGCAATTGCTTCACAGTCTTGCGAGTTATAAAACCATATTCCATTAACCTCCTGAGCTGCATTTCGATACAATAGATATGGAACCTGGACTTCATACTCGAAGTCTCCCAACAGATCCTCCACCAGGTTATCTGTTCATAAGAGAAAGTTATAATTTATATAAAAAACCTGCTTCTATAGAACGATCAAGAAGTGGCTAAAATGGATATGGCATGCAATTGGATTTTGAAATGTTCTTTCCTAATTAAGTTTTAAATAGATGCTTCTTAGGTCAAAACAGCGAAAAATCAAAGAACACTACTAGCAGGCCATAGACGAATTTTTCCAATTTGCTCATCATGTCAAACAACCAAAGACCAGTCAATTTGGACAATCAGAGCTATTCAGTTGGAGAATGCATTTTGTCTAAAAATATTCTGAAATTATTCCAGATCAAGATCAGCAGAATGTTTAAATATTAATGTGCAAGAACCAAACATCATTCCATAGATCCAGATGACTACAGTTTTCATAAATTAATCACCTTACACTGAGCAAAGGTTGAAGCAATACATGCTTGTGGCATGCCAGCCTGGCACTAGCTTGGGACATGCTGCGGCATGCCATGCCAACTCATGCCAGTGCCTGGTAAAACAGCATGCCAACTGGTAAAACAGCATGCCAAGTGTTGGCATGCAACTGGTGCCATGCCTTTCCCATGTGCTGGTAAGTTTCTGGTGTGATATGTATGATGCCATGTTGTGCCATGCCAACTGGCACTTAAATCTATGCAAATTCATGAAAAATGAATGACTCCAACTTTCTAAAACTGGAACACTAGTAAAGATCTTGTGTTTTATATATACACAAAGCCAATCAATAGTATAATATTTCTTCCATCACAAGGACAACCAGATTAACAAAGCGGACTAGATTGATCATCAAACACACTGAACAGAACAGCATCATAATCTACATGAAGGTAGATTGTAGTTTGGGTCAACTAGAATAAACATGCCAAGAAAATTGGAACCTAAGTAGTTATTTGTCAGAATATTCCATTTGGGTTGACACGAGCTTCAATGTGCACGATGCAGATGGCACATAATAATACAAGGAAGCAACGCTACATAATGCAAGCGCAAACTGACATTGTCACTGATTGAAATAAAATGTAAAGTCTAGTAGAGAGGTTCCTTGCTATTATCAAGTAAAAAGGGGCATAAACTACTTAAATCATCTACCCTATTTTCCAGGAAGATAAAACCAATGTTGCATGCTTGCTTGGCCAAATTTGAAAAGTTGAGATCAAAGGAGATGGTTGTCACAATTCCCTTGTAATCAAGCTGTCAAATCAGAGTAATTGGAAGATTAGGTACAGCAATTAGTTTGACTCTAACATTACTGTAACTTATGAAGACCTTGCTTGAACGACCTGATCATTCCAAACTTGATTCAATCCATGCCACAAATTAGAGAACTGAAGCATACTTTAACAGTCATCTATAATTTGTACAAAATGACAAGAATCAATGGTGTATACCTGCAACATGAGAATATATCCAAATATTTAACCTAAGCCTTTAAAAAAAAAAAAACTTTAGTTTTGATTTCACTCTAGTACATTAATAACGATAGGTTGCAGGCAAGAACAACTATCTGTAAGAGTTAATAACGATAATGGCATCAAAAGTTTAGTTCAATACCTGTGTTGCGTCGGTTCATGACAATGAACTGAAATCTAGGCTGTGCATTCCTGCGGGGGGAGAAAAAAAGCAATTTTTATACCTTGTAAAGTTGGGAAAATAACAAAGCCAAGAAAATCACAAGTAGAATGGCAGAATACAACGTAGAAAGATATAATTGTAGTAGTGGGAGATACCGAAACAACATTGCTCTTGTTCTAAAAAAAAGAATTAAAAAAAAA
Organism: Cocos nucifera; assembly: GCA_006176705.1. Taxonomy (NCBI): domain Eukaryota; kingdom Viridiplantae; phylum Streptophyta; class Magnoliopsida; order Arecales; family Arecaceae; genus Cocos; species Cocos nucifera. Next base: position 3,099,210 of record QRFJ01000044.1, read on the forward strand.
AAAAAATCCTTGCTTTCCATCCATATATTAGATAAAAGAAAGGACCGAATCAAGAAATGGAAATCAAATGCACTAAGAGAATCAAATCACCTCTTGACGACAAAGAGCGATCCTTCCACGTCCTTGCGGCTCTGCAACAAATGGAGAGAAAACCACAATCAGATGGAGAGAGAGAACAGAGTAAAAACAAACTAGAAGGAATCAAAATGGAAGATCGGGGCCCACCCATTGGTTGAGCTCGATGTTGAATTCGTAAAAGGTGACATGGGCCGCGGTCATCAGGATCTCCTCGACGTAGGGATCGATCCGCTGGAGGACGGTGAGGTTGAGCAGCTTGGTGCTCTGGTGATCGAGGTTGGGCATCAGCTTTCCATTTTGCGACATCCTCTCAGGCTCAATCCCGAACCCCAACCCTAAAAGTCTTGAGAGGATCAAAGGGGGTTCATCGCCGGGGAGAGGGACTCGAAAGGTTTCGATTCGCTTGAATATATAAGGTATGGAGCGTTAGAAAGAGCGGGAGAGCAAGGAGAATGGGAGCGAAAGCAAGAGTAAGAAGAGATGGGGGAAAGCCTTTTCCCGATGGAACGGAATGGAGGATCTCCGAGATGCCGCCCACCAGCTTTGGCCTGTTGGATGACGGAAATGCCCCTGAGTCTGGGTTCCGGGCCACGGAAATGACCCGAGTATCAACTTTGGATGACGCTCGTATCCCGTTACATTAACCGTCATAACGGATACAACAGCTAATTTTTTATCAGATATCTGAACTCACAAAGATGCAATACAAGAAGCATGTTTAGTTGGCAACCGGGGTTGAAATCGAAATGAATTAAAATGAGAGTCAGAATATTTACATCACTCAACATATTTTATTTTAATTAAAATTATTTTTTTAATAAAAAATAAAATTTAAATACTAGAAGAGTATAAAGATTAGATTTTAAAAAATTTAGATATATTCTTATTGCTTCTAAATCAGAATTGGAATGAGACTTTCTCCAATCAAACTACTAAAACGAGAGTCACTCATTTTTATTTTCATTTTAGAATCTAACTCTCTCAAGTCAAATTGCTCTAAAATTATGATAAATTATAAAAAAATTCTTCCAAGATATGCAAGATATTTTCAATGTCACATTTCAAATATAATTGCCATATATTTTACTACACTAGGCTGTTTTATCTTTATAATTTTAGTTATATTTACAGTGAGGCGAGCAAAGTGCTCTATTTTTGTATGCATTTCTATTTTTTTTATCACACAAGTATTCATCTAAGCATCGAATAATTTGCTTGACTAACTAACCTAGTGCAGGACCTATGATTTTAGATTGACAACCAGCTATAAAATACAATAGAATGAGTAACTTTCAAAAAAAAAAATTCAGATTTCTTGCTATTTGAGTTATTGATGGAGAACATTACGGACTGTGCAAAAAGTTAAGCGAACATCAAAATATTATAAAAAACTTCAAGACATTATAGCTACTCTTCGGTTAAACGAATTATCTAAAGAAGATCGTTTAACTATAACAAGAGCACAAAAAATTGAATATTTCTTATCACAACATTTCTTTGTCGCATAAGTATATACTACTTCTCTAGAAAAATATGTTGGTCTTGTAGAAACAATTAGGAGGTTTTAATTGACCCATTCTAGAAAATTAGATGGTCATTCCAAGCAGGCCTTTTATTTGGTGGGTAACATTAATGAAGCTATCATGAAAGATATGAACTTAGAAATAGAGAGCAAATTGAAATGGCATATTGCTTCATACCAATGCAACTTCCAATTTCCTCAATATACTTAAATACTAGACAATAAAACTATAATACCGATATTATCCTTGGCTCAGCAAGTCCAAACCCACACCCCTTGTGAAGAACATATGGAGAATGATAGCAAATGTGCAGGACTTGAATGTTGATCATGTCCATGGTTCTCTCTCTACATATGAGTATATATGTATGCATGTATGTGTGTGTGTGTGTGTGTGTGTGTGTGTACACTTGTGTTTTCAATCATAAGGTAGTGTTGTATTCTGGTTGGCACCCATCACTTAGTAAGAGAGGCTTTTGTTCTACTCTGCAGGGTGGTGGTGGTACATAGCCATTTTATGTCTCAAAATCATAATCATCAGTGAATTTTTCAAAATTAGTGGTAAAGGTGTATGACTGATTAGCTAGCATGACCATCTTGGATTCATCTTACTAATCCATGCACAGCAAGTCTCCTCACTATATGGAGCCTAGTAATTTGGATCGAGCCTGATTATAGAGTTAATGTTGCCAAGCCAATGAACCTTTAAGAGAACTAAATCTTCATGATGCATATACTTACTCAATGTGGGCTATTTTGTCCAACCACAAAAACAATACATTCATGAACAAGCACATAGATATATCTTCTGATTGTACCATAAAGACTCACAATAGCAAATTACAAACTTCGACCTTCACAAATCACAACAATCAATAGGATATCCAATTGTGGAATTTTTCTCCACGGTAGAGACCTGGAATTTGGCTTTACACCACACAGATTAAAGGACTACGGACTTTTTCTTGATTGAAAAAAAATGAAGACTGCGGACTTGAAGCCATGAAACATGAACGCAAGGTAGACTGCTGACATCTCTAAGGCTTTCGCAAAGCAAGAGCAGACATCACAACCAAGACCATTAAGAGGACTACCGCCACAAATGAGACCACAACTGCACCGCTAATATGTTGGCAAAAACCATCAAACCGTAGGCAGATGGCAATCCAATTCGCTTTCTCGCTCCCAGTGTGAGCCAAATCAACTATTGCTGTAGCTGAGGCGGCCGCAGCGGTGGTCAGGGCCACCATCACCTACATTTGTTAGGAAGAAACAACATAATAATAACCAATAAACCTAATCAAATCTATGTAAAGATTTAATCATTTAATTTATGCATTGCTCAAGGGGCTAATACGTAAATAAGCAAAATACTCAAGCACCTTGCAGAATGAGCTGTTAAGAATTGATGACAGGTCGAGACTTACCAGGTCAAAGATAAGGAGCAAAAGCCATAGGCCTGTTGCTTGTGGCCAACAAATGCTGATGATGGAGAATGGAAGGGACAAGACAAGGTAGCCAGCTGCTATCGCATTCCCAACCACAAAGAACCTGAAACACAAACCCTTGTCAAGCCGCTGAGCTATGTCTAATATTAATCACTTATCAGCCCAAGCTCCATCTGTCAACAATTATGACCGTTATTTCATGACTCCATGTAATCTTTTGTCTATGATATGATCTAAATTCTTCAAGTTGTCAATGTTTGCTTTATGATATATGGTTTTAAACTCAAATGTAAGCATTTTGATTCAAGTGCATCAAACTAAATGAAATCGACACTCACAGTAAAGCTGGGAGATCGGAGAAGTTAGCGTGGAACTGATAGTAGTGAGTGAAGAAAGGAAGGGTCTCGTCGGTAGTTCCCATGACAATTGCAGCGGTAAGAGCAGCACCAAGAGCAAAGATCCTCAGAATGAAGCCGAAGAAAGCCACGCCTCTCTTCCATCCTGCACCAGCCTTGGTCCTCCTAAAAATGGCAAAACGAGCTTTTCGTGGGGCTGCAGGGGGTGCAGCAGGAGCTCTCGCCGGAGCATCGGCACTCGGTTCCCCGAGGGTGATCGCAGTCGAAGGGGCAGCCTCGCCGGTGCTCATGCTGAGAAGTTGCTTAGGTTGTAATGAATGAGAAGTGGTGGTGGGAGAAGGATGCTGTTTTGAGAACTGGTTCAGGCTGTGATGGAAGTGTCTGAATGGAAGGGTTATTTATAGAAGAGTATAAGAGAACCAACAACTTTTAGTCGAGGGAATGCCTTACTTTAGAGTTTTGTGAAGAAGTTGGAGGTGGTGGTGCAGTTTAGGGGAGCTGGAATGAGTAGCAGTTGTCAACTAATCCCCATCCGCCTACGGAAGTCTCAATTATTTGTGTTCTGGCCACTTTACAGATATTTCTCAATATTACCCGAATGTTTACGTGAAGTGACCATCTAATGCAAGGGAATGAACACTTTTGTTGTAGAAAGATGCTGCATGGACATAAGAAATGGATGATTTCATTAATTTTATGGGAAGCGTCGAGACTCCAACAGAATAAGATTGAATAGCGCCGCGGGAAAACCATTTTTCTTGGAACCTGGCTTTGACGTTGATAGAAATAGTGTATTTTAGAGGCTGACATGGGGTTGAAGAATTCTGTTTATTTGAAAGCAGGAGGGAAGTACACGAAAGCAGGCTCGTTAAAATCACATCTTCTCCCCTTTATGGTTGAACCTTGAGAGTTAAAGATGGAAAGAAAACTTTAACGTAGGTTTTATGGGTTCTTTTTCAACCTTCGTCAAGCATATACTCATCTTCTAATCTATCTTGATGCCTTGGTTGGAGATGCAAGGAGCTTGGTAGGGAACAATTAAATGGTTGAACCAAGACGCTGCAACTATTTTGAACCTTTTGCAAGGAAGAACAATGACCCGGTTGGATTGAAAAGAAGCTTTTGGAAATCAATCAATTATTGGATTGACCACACCCGAAAGTAGTTTTCACTAATCTAACTGCAGAAAATCAGAAATTCAGCAAGGTCCTCATCAGTGACCACGGTCACGACTCGAGACTGTTGCACATCAGTCCACTAATGTCAGCAGAGTTCCAAAGGTTTAAAAAAAGGAACCACCCTGATATAACTTTTATCTTTCAGGGCCATGCGATCTGAATAAAGCCAAAGAAGCAACTCCACTTACAACCATATATCAGATCCTAGAGTCTTTCGGCATTACCAAGTAGATGTCTGGAAATAGCTGTAAAAAAGAAGCCGAGGAACCAGCAGAAATTTTCAACATACACAATTTGCATACCCATCTTTGGTAAAATCAGCAACAAAAAGACTCAGTAAAAATGGTGACAATTGCGACCAAACACAACTTGCAACCTCACTAAACCAACTGTTTGTTACAGAAGCAGTTATTCTGAAGTAAGAGATAACCAGGAAGCGAGATTACGGAATAGAATGATTACAACCACTATACAGAAAACCCAGCATCAACAGAACTAATTGAAAAGCAAAAAAAAAAATGTAGAGCAGGATAATGAGAATAACAAAAGGAATTTTGAGCATGTAGAAATCCTTGGTTTGCAACTACCAAGCACATGAGCTAATGTACCAAGAAGATTGTTGCGGAACAGAGCTTCATTGCACAGGCAACAAAATTTATGAAGGTAGTTATGCACCTTCTGAATGCCAAACATCCACGAATATATCATGATCTGCATGATGGAAGAGTAATGCCTCCACAGCACGCAGCGATTATAATATACAGCAATAGGACTATGGCACATGTCAACAAGCCTCTGCATTGACAAAATATAGGGGGTCAGTATCAGCACCCATGATAGCTTGCAAGTATAAGGATACAAGAAAACTATATGGAGGAAAGATAATAGAAGAAAATGCAGGTTTGTAAAAATAAATGAATAAATAAATAAATACTTGAGCATGCTCTCGTGTTGCCTCACATACATCATTCAATGGTCCCGGGAGTTATCTCAGGGGTCATACCAAGGTTCACAGTTCACAGTCTCAGAATTGGACTCTATGCAAGTAGGAGAATGATAAGGTATCGTACTGTAACGAACCATACTGATACACCAAAAAAGTATTTTTTGTTTTCAAGGTTTTTAAACTTTTTTTATTTCATTTTGAGTGGAAAAGAAGGTTTTGTGAGTTCATTTTTCATGTTTAATTGCAATATAATTTAAATTTTTGTTACATGCCTAAAGAATTGTGTGACTACATAATACATATTAACTGATTATAATACAAAATTTGGTATGATTTGTTCATATTTTTTAAATTCCCATCCATTTAAGGGATGAATAGGAAAAAAGAAAATGGAAGATGGAAAAGAACTAGATAGGATGAACAGCTCACCCTGCAACTCTCTCTCCTCTCTTACAATGACAAAGAGGGAGAAAGAGTTGGTGGATGCCTTTCTCCTCAAAGACCCTGAACTGGTACAAGGCCCTCATTGGGCCAAACTGCTCTCGGTTTTAAACAGTTCAGTGTGCTAAGGAGCAGTTCATACCAGTCCAGGTAAAATCCTATACCAAGATCAAGAACCATACCAGTTTTGCTCAGTATGGTGCACCAATATTGACCAAACCAGGTAGGTTCAGTAAATATTGCCTTCCTTGTGTCATATGCCTCCACTCACAAGTTGGAGGTCATGTGTTTGAATCTTGAGTCATGTATCCTCTAGAATTCCTCCCAGGTAATTCTTCTACGAGTGGAATTTGTTCCCAAGTGGAAATCATGGGTTTATGCTCTAATCATCCCACAAAACTGGAGCAAAAGATGTAGCAAGCAGACCATGTAAGTAACCTTCCTAGAGTGTAGAGTGGTGGACTGTTATTGGCATTCACGCTTTACTATTTCCAGTTAGCGGTCAATGAAGAGTATGACACCTAGCCATGGCAAAATCAACGCTTGGAATTGTAACAAAGAATAAAGCATTTGAATTGATATAGCACTGCCAGTTGGCTAAACGTAACATGGTTCAGTAATAAAAGGCATCTCCAATACCCCACACAGACAGACAGATCCAAACAACTGATAGTGAATAGCAACTAGGCTACTGCTTCAACACTTCTAAGACAGCAGCATGTTGAAAGCCTGTTACATAAATAAGCTTTCATCACTACCAGCATATGGCTGAAAGGGCAAATTAGACAACCTAAAATACAGATCAGTAAAAAATGAGGCTTAAACCCTAACCTTAGTTTTAAGGATATGCTCAGCCAAACCCCACTCTGTTTTAGGAGGTTATGACTCTGAAGCTTGGAGTCCCCAGTAAAGCCAATATAGTGGTATGACCACTCACATTGAGAAAACTTTCTTGAAAGTGAGTGATCAATCATGTAAACAAGTAAGACTATGACTGCAGAAGTTAAAAAGAAACCTTTCTTATTTATTTAATATATAAAAATAATACAAAGAAATCCAGCCACAAGAAAGTGACATGCTATAAGGAAGACAAAGAGCCCTTAGCTTCTCACAGTCTCACACAAAAGTACACTGATTGGAGTGCCTAAGCAGCACCAAAAACCACTGTTCCAAACTGCTTGCTAATCAGGTTATGCCCAGCAAAAGAAGCTTAAAGTACTGATAACTGCACATTTTGCCAGTGAGCAAAATCAAAACTACATTGCCAATAGACCCTTTTGTTCCAGTTCTCTCCATGCTTTCTCCAACATCCATGTGGTCAAATGTTCCATAAGAAGCACCACTTCTGACCTTGTTTGCAAAACTTTTGTTCCAAGCTATCTTCCAATCCCTACTTCTCCTATGGAAGTAACCCAAATAGGATACACTTCCAAGGTACAGTACAAAAACCAAGAGTGAAACAATTAGGAAAGAAACCAAATAACCATCAAGTTTAATCATCTTTTCCCTTCCACTTGTTTCCTTGCCTCACACGGAAGGCCCCATGTCTTCTTCTTGCTGAAATCTTCCCCTTCCAAATCTTTGTTACAGGGCTTTAATCCCTCGCAGCCTCCCCTTTCCCTAATCAGTTGAGAAAAGAAACTTGTTTTCACATCAATCTGACAGAAGAGGTGATATGCTGCCTATCTTCTGAAGCTAAGGTATTCAATCATGACCAATCAACCTATCTTTTATCTCCCAATTCTCCTAATCTTTGTCCCTGCCAACTTCTTGTCCAAAACCATCTAGCAAAGATGAACATACCATAATACACCCGATCACATCTATATTGATGTTTGGCATCCCCCTTAAGGACATTCATAGATTGGTTAAATCCTCTAATGTCATGTCCTGGGCATGTTATCCTCCTCACTAACCAAAACGTATACATCCTTCCAGTTTAAGGTCCAGACACAGGTGGCCAATGGATCCCAACCCTCTTTCACAATCTCTTTACATAACACCATAAACTTCCAAGATAAGGAAAAAGAAAAAGGAATACATTATGATCTAGGATTTGACAATCAAAAACTCACCTTACCTGTCCAACTATTTAATTAAACAACATCATACAAAAAAAGGAGAGAATAATTTGATGTCAGACTAGGAACTTACAAAAGCTTTGCATTTTTCATCCAAAGTGCTCGGCGAAGGCGCCTAGATTGCTTCCTGAAATGAAAGGAACTATCTTGCATTGTAGCAGTTTTGTCAACAAGGAGTGCAATTCGATCTCCTCTGTCCAATATCTTCTCTATATTGTCGACCATGATAGTGTGTATCTGCAAAATTTTAACTGTTATTAGTTTGACAAACATAACCATGTTGCAGGACCAACTATAAATTGCCAATCAGCAGAAAGATAAATGACTATTAAATTTTTATTTCTTAAAAAATTCTACTCAGCAGAATGCATCTTAAGCACGATGAAGAGAAAGTATTGCTAATTAAGCAAGTTATTGCATAAATATCAAACTGTAAGCATCATTAGATAGCTGCGGCAAAGTCTTGACAGGAGGAGGAAGGTAATATTAATATCTAGATTAGGCTTTCTGCTATTGCATTTTGGCCCCCATTTTAACAGTAAAGGTTTAATTTCATTAAAGAACTACTACAATTTAATTATTACATTTTATAACTTAGATTTTTAAATTTGAAATTTTGTAAGTTGTATATTAAACAAAAATCTATTAAAAGAACATCTCTATATTTCCATTGTTTAGGGTGCAGACATCAAGCAAAACAACAGATGGAGTTAAAACCACTAGACTTAGATTAATGCATGCAGAACCTAAAGGGGCATCACAAGAAATCTAATCAGGTTACTCCACTTCAATGAAAGCCTTTCATCATGATCTTGCTGAAGAGTGACTACCTTCTAAACATCCAAGTAAATAAAACTTTAGGAAGTGTGAGAAAGGCAGGAAATTCAGCTTCACTGAAAGACTTCCCTGACCATTTGGTTGAAATTTACCAGGAAAAATATAGTCAAGACTATCTCCAACCCTCATGAAAGGAAGACGGAATCAAATATGATTGCTTCTTTAGCAATAATGAACTAAATAGATGCACTTCATGTCTCGAAATCGCACTACTAAGCAATCAGACAGTTTGATAAAGCAAAAGTATTTCAAATAGGAAGAAGTTCCAGAAAGTGAAAAAAATGTACCAGCAAGTGTCAAGGGCTAGTGATTAGAGTAATATGATTTAATCCTGACTGTTTTAGATTGATAGAAACAAATGTTTTTTTGTTGAAATTTTATATGCACTTTAGTGATCCGCTTAACACATTTAGTAATTCTAGAAACATCCAACTTGCTCTGAATGAACAACCATCAAAAGGCTATAAATGGTTTCAGTGTCAACCACATAATCCCTGGCAAACTATCAAATAATAAGGGTATCTGGCTGAAGAACAATATGTCAAACACCAAACACCAACTACATTTTGCTATCCTAAAGAAGGATTTTCCTTTTAAGATAAATTAGCATAACTTGCCTCGCTGATTTCACCTCGTACACGGTTAAGTGTATCTGCACTCGGGTTACTGGAAAAGAACTCCATCTGCTGGTGCAGCACTCTAGAGAACTCGTCATTCATCGCATAAGCTAATGCAGAATGAGCAACTCGGCCATAATTTTTCATGAACCTCATGTGGACATCCTCCAAGTATAAAAATGGAACCCTCCCTAGAAAATAAAATAAAAATAGAAAAAGTGAAGCAGAATTTTCATAAATGAACCGGAACATATAACAAGGTGAATAAGAAAAGTCAGCGTATTTTCCTAGTCATTCAAACCATTTTAGCGATAATTCATTCATAAATTGCATATTTATTTGAAAAACAGCAGACTTGTTATTTCTTTTCCCTTTCTGGTTTTCCTTTACTTTTTCAGTAAAAGTGGAGGCACAATGTGGGGGAAAAACGTAAATGAGAAAAGTGAAAAAGGATCGCCCTTTGGTAGGAGAGAATGAGAAACATCAGGCAACATGGTAACCAGAAATAACTATGAAGTACTTAGCATAATAAACAACATGAAGTTGACAGTTTGTAGGGAAGACATCTTTCCTCCACATTATCACCTTGCCTCACAAACTCTGCTTCCAAAGAGTCTGTCGAGTAGGCCATCTTAGAGAATTCTTTAAGATTCATGAGATCTATTACTGTATATTTATTAACACATATGCTCGGATAATTTTAAAAAAATGAAATACAATTCTTTCCAGCTTAACATTCTATTATCCTTACTAGATGGAACCGGGGACACAAGATGCATCATGAGAAAGCAAAAGCTCTCCATGATTGGCATGGGTATATACCACTTAATTAAAGGGATAGTTGTTCCATCATACAAACAATAATATAAATCTAACACCAACTTTTTAATTTACAAATAAGGTAGAACTTACCATGAAATTTTATCCTCAAATCACAAAAGTCCACGCACTTTCTATGAACAGTATTTTTTATAACCATAATAAAGTTCAAATTGCATGAAGCATTATAATTGTTTAAATCAGCTGCAAAACAATTTCTTGCATGCCTAATATTTGGAAAACCCACTAGCTCACTTACCTACAAACCATGTCCTGAGCTTTAGCCCAGAAGAGCAAAAAGTCTAGATTCATCAAATATCAAGCAGCATATCAGTTGATGTTGGTAGGAGTGTGTGAGGGGGTGCAACGGTAGCGAAAGATGTCAAATGTTGTGTTTTATTCATGATCTAGATCTCTAGTCATGTAATTTATTGATCATCAATGAGCCCTTTAATGCAATGGAAGTCATTTTTATTTCTCAACTCATCTACTGAAAGAATGATAGCCAATTATCTTATATGGAACCTAAAAGCGATTGACCAAATATATGGGTATATACCACTTTAAGAGAGAAGAAAGCAAGGAAATAAAGAGTTGTGATGATTTATTTATTTTTTCTTGAAAAAGGCAGTGCAAAAATTAGGAGCAGAAAATTGTTTATCCAAAGAGGAGAAGAAGAAGAAGAAAGAAAAGGACAAACAAATAGTCCATCCTTTTTTGAGGTCCACATAAGTGTCAACTACCTTAGAGACTATCACTTTTTCTTTTTTAAACTTTTATTTCTTTGTAGTGTGTTTGGTTGCTAATTCACTCTTGAAAAATCATTTCTCCAAGGAAAACTAAAATATTAAAAAGCATTGTTGAGTTATTAGAAAAACCTCAATTTTCATTTTCTATGAAAAAACACTTCATAAAATGGAAAGGAAATGAAAGTTTTTTCGACACATATTTGCCCCAACCACATAAAAAAATAAAAAAAATAAAAAAACAGTTTTCTCATGTCTCAATTCTCATCATCCAATTATTTTGACCCTATGAGAAGAAGACCCTACCCATCATCTCATTTACCACAAATCAATGACCACCAAGGCCCTATTTAGGATTATTGTTGATGGTAGAGCTTTTGGAGCTTTTAGATAGTAAAGCTTCTAATAAAAAGTTATTTGCTGTTTGGTAACTACATTTCTAAAGTGCTATAGAACTTTAACATGCATTTGGTAACCAAACAGAAAAAGTACTTTTAGTATGAAAAATAATAATGAAGGACATTGTATAGTATTGTACAGTAGAATTAATACAATATAATATTATATACTATTACATATTAAAATATTATTATATAGTATAATATTATTATAATACAATATAATATGATATGATATAATATTGTATTGTAATATAATATTGTATACTATTACATATTAAAATATTATTATATAGTATAATATTATTATAATACAATATGATATGATATAATATTGTATTGTAATATAATATTGTATACTATAGCAAAATAATATAACATAACATAATACAATATCATATAGTAGTTAACATGATATTATATTATTATAACTTAATATAATGTAGAATAGTATTGTAACATAATGTACTATATTAGTGTCATATAATATATTCTAATATGTTTAAAGTACAGTAATATAACATGATGTGATACGATATAATACAATATGATATATGATATTTATAGTATAATAATATGATATAAGATGTAATTATGAGATTTGTTTGTGGATATTTTGGTCACCACAAAAATTTGATTAAAACCAAAAAAGCTTTCTAACAAAGCCAAAACAATTTCCCAAATTCTTACCAAATACCATTATACCATCTAAAAGATTCTTTTTCAGGGCCAAAAAGTGCTTTCTAGCTCTCCAAAAAGTGCACTCTAAATTAGAGTCTACATTACCAAAATCTGGCTAGGTCTACTATCGATCTCTCGGCCACTCACTTTATCTATCTATCTATCTCCATCCCCTTCCCTAGCACCCCCAGAAACTCCTCTCCACATCCACCATGATTGCCATCACTCCATCCATGCACTCTCAATATCAACCAAACCGAACTCAAGAGGTAGCCTCATCAATTTTCGAAGGAGGTAGCAAGATCCCAATTTTTCTGAATTTTTAACAATAGATGGAAATTCAATTATTCACTTTCAGCACCCCAACACTCAGAAACTGGATCTTTTCTTTTTCTATTTCTTTTCCTTTTCCTTCTCACAAACAAGCACTTAATTATGACCATATATACAATATTTTATAACATTAAAAAAGAAATGTTGTTTAATTCTCCAGCTTAAAGATTCCCTTCCAAGCAGGCAATATGAAGAATAATTTGATCCATAACATAATTACAAGATGGCTAGGTGCCTTTTCCAAAATTAGGGAGTATGGATAAAAAAGAATTTGGGATTAAGGAATGCATTTTCTCTCTCTTTAGTTTTTTTCCCAATTGCAGACTTTGATTAAATCAGCTATCCATCTTCCATTTAAACTTAATCTAAGATTTAGGGATCAGTAAGTTGTGGTGTTATACTTGTTCCTATATCACATTCCTATTATTCATCATGCTTCAATTCCTTGTACCACTTTGAACAGTGACTAACATAAAACTTTAGCATTCCCCTACATGTTTTATGGCCATGATTAGAACCAATAATTAAAGCTTCTTTGAGATGAATAGCCAATATGGATTGATTCTGATTACCAGAAGCATAATTTTACACCACTCTCCATATAAAACAATACATCTAGGGGGCAATTTGATAAATTCAAAAATTTGCAACCAACAATGGCTTTCGATTGCCTCAGGGTTACCAGGAAAACTCTGTTGGAGTTTGGTATGTTTTTCGAAGGAACCATTTTGCACTTTCTCCACAATATGATTCCAAAAAATTGGAATCGTTGTATATATAAAATGATCCTTCCAAATAGAGATCTATCATATGCAAATTCTGGGCTGACAGACCTCCCCCTCCCTTTGTGTATATTTTTTTAAAAAAAGGAAAAAGAAAGGTTCCACCATACGCTAAAAGAAATAATAATAATCGGACCTACTCTTGTAGCGACATTACAACCACAACCTACCCGATGATGCTACAGACATGCTTTGATCCCCTCTAAGATTAAACATAATAACGGAAGCAATTTTATATAAATTGCCTCTACGAAAGCTATGAAAGTGCACTTCTTGCTTGATTAAAAGCAGTCACGGACACTTGAATGTATCTGATCAACCCACTGAGCTCACGGATGCATGTTTATGCCAACAAAATCTACATCGACCCCCATCTTCTTCAATAAACAATGTCTGCAAAATTCTTACCATGCACGAAGTGAACCAAGCAAGCTACAGAAACAACCCCGTGGAATCCCTAAAAAAATCTCAAAATTTCCCAATAATCAATCGAAACCCTCGACCTCAGACAACAGATGCCATCAATAAACACCACATCAAACTAAAATCATTTCGAAGGAAGGACAAACTGAAGCAATAAGATCGATAATTGGAAGGGATTAGCGGGGAGAAGCACCAAACTTACTTCCGAAGGTATCGTTGGCCATGCAGAGGAAAGTGAGGCCATCGGATCGGAGGATGTGGAAGATGTAGCGGTCCTGGGAGAGGCATAGCCTGGAGTCGGAGTCCGGGGGGAGCTTCTCGAGGATCCGCCGGGCCACGGCACCAGTGTTTCCCGTCACGGCCGCGAATTCGGCAAGGATCACAGTCCCCCTCGCAACCACGGCGTAGAGGATCGCCATGGCAGGAGGAAAGGGCCTCTCTTCTCTTTCTCGACCCTTCTGGCCCGGTTGCTAGGGTTTTGGGGGCGAGGATGGCCCGCCGGAGAGAGAAAGGTACCGTGATACCCGCCCTTCCCTTTCAACTGGACAGTCAACGCTCGAAGGCCCCGTTCGATCGGCTTTTCGCTTGGGGGCGAAATTGGAAGCCGATCAAATTGCTAAAAACTGCACAGAATAGTGGGTTTTTGGTTTTTCTCTTATGTTTCCTCGTATAAATCTAAATTCGGTAAGTAACAGTAATGCGATTAGATAATATAGTTTTTTAGTTATTATTTTCTATTGACTACTAGAATTACTGATAATAACAGTTGTTAAATATAATTTTTTGAATGCCATGCCAATAGAGGATGAAAAAAAATGGCCGTTTCTATTATAGTGTCAAATAGTAAATTTAAATACAAACTAGGTCTTCCTTATCAAAAAAAAAAAAAAAAAAATTAGATCTTGACATCTAAGATATAGAAACAACAATTCAAACTATTTATAGCCAACTAGAAAAGAGCAAAACGAGAATAGATAGAGTCTCTCATGAAAATAACTTGCATAAAAAAATGAGTTTTCAAATCTTTTATCATGATACATGCTAAGAGTTGATATATCCATCATCGAAATCATCATATAACTACCTTAAAAATTATAACATTTTAATTATAAATAACTTTCTCAAGAATTTATATTTATGAGCATGTCATCTTCATTTCTTGCTTATAAGTGAATTCTAGCATAATTTAATTATGCTTTGATACCAGTCTTTTGTTCTCTAAACAAAAGTACTACATGCATTGCATATTTCTCATTCAAAGGATTAAAGCTATAATATTTATAAAATTGCTTATAGTATTTTTTTAAAAAAAAAAATTGGTGATAAATTGTTTGAACATAACTATCCATTAGGCACTTTTCAATTAGTCAATTACATAAGATGGAAAAAGGGTCACATCAAATGCTTGTATTCGTCAAAATAGCTATTCTCATATTATACATCACTACTTTAGTATTCTAATATGGTAAAATCTAAGAATCCATTCTTTTATGGATAAAAAATTATATAAAAATCTATATTTTTTTAGATAAATATTTTTTAAATAATATTTAGATAAAATAATAATTTATCCATATTTTTTTATACATGAGAAAGCAGCTTTAAAATCTATTATCCATATTCTTTTGTATTACTATTTTTTTGGATAAATTACTAAATTTATCCATATTTCTTATAATACCCTTTTGCCTTTTAGGTTTGGAGAAAATGGATAACCGAGTTATTGAAGGTATTGAAAATGAGGATCGGATATCTTAGAAATAAAATTAAATATCTATTTTATTAATTGATGAAAAAATAATTTAGTCACTTCTTAGATGGATAAGATTTTTTTCTATTTCATGAGTAAATACTATTAATAAGAAAATAACTTATCCATCTTGAAAAGCATGAGAATATGGATAAATTAGTCAATAGAAAAGCTGACTAATTTTTTCATGATATTTATCCACCAAAGAAGAGACTCTAAAGTAACTCATTTTATGGCTATTTAGGCCCATGGTGCTCAATATGCCTCTAAGTTGAGCTGTAGACATGGTTTAGCCTATTTGTTTTGTCCTTAACACCCTCTTCCACTCTGGCCCTCCTCCCTTCATCCCCACCCCCACCGTCAGCACCATCTAAATAAGAGCATAAGGGCGTCTTCAAGTGGGTTGCATGAGCTCCAATTATGGGATACTAAACAACCCTTTTGAGAGTTTTGATAACAGCCAACTTATTTACATCTGCATACCTAGTATGAGTTATCAATAGCATCTTCACTCCTAGAAGACTAAGCATTATGCTATTTTGCTTCTATCTAGCATTTGACATCTAAGGGCTGACCCATGAAGGGAAACATGGATCCAAAGAGTCAAGAAATATCTCATCATTGTGTCACAAAAAAGTTATAATCTACTTAATTTCTACGTCTCTTAAATCTTAATAGATACCACCATATTTTAGTAAATCAATATCTCTTAACTTACTTTTCTTTAAAAAGAAATAACATAAATATACTAATTAAATATAGGAGTGAATTCATCAACTTATGCAAATGAAAATATAAAAGTAAAATCACAACCACTTTGCTTGATAAAAGTAATAACCAATATTGCTTCTATTTAGATGAATAACTTGCATTTAAAATTCTAGAACTATAGCTATTGATATACTATGCCTCCCATAGCAAACATTAAGGCCCTCTTTGACAAAGCTTTTAAGGTGCCAAAAAAGTACTCTCTAGTTCTCCAAAAATATTTTGGAACATTTTTATATATACCCTCCTAAACATTCAAATTTACGTAAATATCCTTTCAAAATTAATATTTGTATATATATATATCCTTATAAAATACTTATTTTGCATGTATATATATATATATATATTTTCTTATTTTTTGTATATGTACCCACATCATCTAATGTTAGTTAAAAATTAAAGATTTAAAATTTAAATGACTAAAATATCCTTATGGATAGATGTGCAAAAAGAAAATTTATAAGAGTATGTATGCAAATAGCAATTTTACGAGGATATTCATGCAAATTTAAATATTTAGGAGGGTATACACAAAAATTTTAATTTACTTTTGATCTCTTTCATTTAGATGGATTCGAGTCCTCTTACTCTATGGTGTAGTAACATATTACATAATATGATAACATGATAATGATACTATATAATATTTTATTTATATTAAAATATTATATTATATTTAGTTTTTAGGTAAGATGGGATAACTCGTTAAAACTTCGTTCATTCAATAAAAAATATAAGAAATCCCTCAGGTAAAATATAGAGGGAGAGGAAGTGAATAAAAAAAAAATTATAAAAATCATTGTAAATCAAAACTAGACCACTAATAGCAAGAAGATTAATATAGATTAATATAGATTAATAGTCAGCATAGTTTCCTCCTATAAAACTTGGCATAGTTGTTAAAGAGGGAGATAGCTTCATATATATACCACCACCAAGCCTTAATCCATCCTCCAATAATCCCTTCTTGACTTCAAAAAATGATGGTGTTGATATTTCTCATACCTTTCAAATATTCCAGAACGAGGAACCTACTACAATATCCTACTTATTTTGTTGTTCTCTTTCAACACTAGTTACCTTTAATTGCTCTACCTAAGGAATATCGAAGCTAAAGATTCAAGAAAGATGGAGAGGCCAAAGAAAGAGGCATGCCTAGTCTTTCTTCATCTAGCAAGGCAAACTCCAACCAAGCACTCAATGAGACAAACTCCGGTGACTACTCAACGTGGAAAACTCCTACAAAGTACATGGTATGAAAAACTCAGGCGAAATGCTTGGCTTGTCATGCAAAACTACGATAATATGCTCGGTGTTGTTTAATGGAAGGAGGATCAACTGGTTATCCTTGGTAGTGCTGATGAGTAGGAGTATAAGTCTAATGCCGAGGAGATCTCTAATGAAAGAAAAAGAGGAAGAGTCTAGCTAGTTATCCTTGAGAGTGGCAACGAGAGGGAGTATATGAGTTTGGAACTTAGGAGATCTCTAACAGAAAAAAGAGAGAAAGAGTCCAGCTGGTCGTCCTTGGAAGTGCCGATGAAAATGACCGAGTCTAACAGTGAGGAGATCTCCAGCAAAGGAAAGAGGATGCCAACGATGAAGAAAGAAGACGAGGGAAGGTGCTCTATGTTGTTGATGGTGGCTTCAAGGGCCATTCGACTATCATCCTTAGTAATGATTTTGCAAAATCTTAAGAAAAACTTAAAAAAGCTTAGCTCAATTTAGCCAACATGATCCGAGTTTTCTCAAAAATTCTTTAGATTGTATGATATATGTAGTAGACTTAATTTTATACCCCATATGGTATGATATACCTTATACATTTCACAAAAGCATTTTTGATAAAAAATTTTAAAATAAAATATAATAAGATTGCAAATTCTCATAGTTACGTAATACCCAATTCCACAACTATGTCTATTCTATGCAAATGTATAAGCTATCTATCTAATATCAGGTTTAAATACTTTTTTCAGAAGTATACTATTTTACATTAGAGGAAATATGGATGGTTACGATCTTTCTATTTTTTAGATAAAATAATTTTAATCTATCATTTGATAAAATGATCCTTTTATCCATGTAAGTCAATAAATTAAGTATATTCATTATTTTGGTTTGTATATTAATTTTTCTTCATTAGAATAAGAAAAGAATAAATAAATCAAGAGAGATCTATTTATGTTTAGAGTTTTTTTGTATGTATATTCTTCCAAATATTCAAATTTATGCAGCGACTCTTATAAAATTACTATTTACATATATATCTTATATTTTTTTTTTGCACATCTACCCATAAGTATATTTTAGTCATTTTAATTTTAAATTATTAATTTTTTAATACCATTAGATGATGTGGGTACATATATAAAAATATTTTTTTATAAGAATATATACAAATATCAATTTTGAAAGGATATTCATGCAAATTTAAATATTTAGGAGGGTATACACATAAAAAATTCAAATATTTTTGGATGGTATGGTGGTGTTTGATAAAAAAATCAGAAAGCTATTTTGGCTATGTTGTAAAGCTAAAAATATCTACTTGAAAAAAAGCTCCATTTTGAAGCTTCTCTCCAAAAATACTTTCTGGCCAATATTAAAAAATTATTTTGATTTAAATAAAAATTTTTAATGACTAAAATATCCACCAATAGATCTCATAATTATATGTATTGTATTTTTCTACCATGCAACGTCTTTTATTATCATTTTATCATTCTAAAAGTACTTTTTTATTTTAGTTAGCAAACATATATTAAAGTTTCATAATACTTTATAATAAATGTAGTTACCAAATAGTAAATAGCTTTTCAAAAGCTTCAAAAACTCTACTCACAATAGAAACACCTCCAATCCTACTCTCTCTATTTATTTAGAATAAGTTACATTTAACATCAATTTAAAATAGTCAATATAGAGAGGCACTAAATTGACATATTTTTATAAATTAGTAACCTACAACTATATAATAAATAATAAAGACCGTGCATAGGTTTTGTCTTAATTTAGCAACTATTGCCCTTGTTGCTTTCCCTAATCTTAGTCTTTTCCATCCCTTTCAAAATTCTTAATCCCAAACCAAATAATACCATTCTATAGACCCCTAACCAATACAAAATGCTCTCTTAGGTAACAAACAACGTCTCCTTGTCTCCTCCACCACCTCTCCTATATATCCTAAGCCTTTTCAAATTATTAGTTATTAATCTATAGATTTCTTATATGTACTATTTGACATACTCATCAATCAATTTTATTGCTATAATTAATGTGATTTATAGGCTCAAAAGAGATCCGATGGCTTGCATCCTATAAGTGTTGAACTTTTTATAATGATACATTAGCGTAAAGATTAAAAGCCAATGAATGATTAGGCGGCAAAGCTAATTGTTTGTTAATATTATCAGTTGAAGAAAAATTCTGATTTTTTGGACCAAGTTCGTTCAGATCTAATCGGATCAAGAGATATATTTCAAAAATTTTTCTCTTTGATCCATAATCAGATCTGGAATATTTCAGATCTGATTCTTATTATTCTAATAATAAAAATAAAATTTAAATAAATTAAATTAAATTTAATTTATCTTGATGTAGGATAATCCTATTATTCGTTGATGATCCTATAAGCAGCGGAAGGTTCTGGATCTAGCCATGCAAGTGCCTGATCTCTACCGGTATCCACTCAGGCTGGATCTAGAGATTCTCTTCTTCTCTATCACATCTCTAAAAATTAGATCTAAATTTGAGTCGGAGGATCTTCAAAACATCTTTTGAAAATTAGTAGTTGTCCTTTGCAGCAGCGCAGCCTTCTAGCTTTCTGATCGCCTTTCTCTGATCTGAATCGCACCAACCAAGATCCCAAAACCCTTTTGGACGTGGAGAGGAGAGGGAGAAGATGGGCTTGGCATGGAGGAAGGAGGAGAGAGGCAGCCTTGGGGCATGGAGAATTTTTTAATTCAATTTTAGATACTTTGAGTTGGGCGCAGGGTCTTATTTATAGACTATGCTGTGATCCAACTCCTCTTCTTCCCAACCAATCACAACCCTTTGTGAAATCAGATCTAAATCTG
This sequence comes from Cocos nucifera, assembly GCA_006176705.1. Taxonomy (NCBI): domain Eukaryota; kingdom Viridiplantae; phylum Streptophyta; class Magnoliopsida; order Arecales; family Arecaceae; genus Cocos; species Cocos nucifera. Next base: position 3,119,493 of record QRFJ01000044.1, read on the forward strand.
ATTGGTGGGAATAGAGTCCCCTGGATTCCTCCTTAGAGGGTGCCTAAGACCAGTCAAAGTTGGTTCTTAGGAGAACTCTAATTGGAATCCAAAAAGGAGATGGAGTCCCTGTCCAACAAGGGACTCCTAGGCGCCTCCTACTTGGGCACACGCCAAGGGTGGCGTGCGCCCTTCCTCCTTGCCAGGTTCTGGCAGGGGGACAGGCCCCCACCAGCTCTCCAATAGGTGCATGACATGTGGTCAAAAGTCAAAGTGTCAATGGTCAACATTTGACCAGTCAAAGGTAGACTTTTGACCAAAGTCAAAGAACAAGAAATGGCAGGTGACCAAAAATGGCAGGTAATGTCTTACAAAATAAGACAACCTTTTCTGACTTGGACAACCTCCAGTCAGACCATATGAAGGCCTCTGATTGAGCACAAACTCCTTTGGCTCAGTCAGGACAACTTATTTATGATAGTAAAAGAAGAACGTTAGGTTCAATCGAGTGCTAGCACGATTTTCTTGAACCTAATTGAATCTCATTCAGATCAATTGAACTAGATCAGTTCAATTGATGATCACCAGATTCAAACCCTTGTTTGTGTGACCCAGTTAGGTTCAGTTCTGTATGGTAATGGGATATGTCATGATCTCTATCATCGACATCATCGAAACTCCTTTCGATGGATCAGAACTCTTCTGATTCGAACAGCTAGAATGATCGATCATCTAAATCATTCTAATTGCTCCCAAAATCCACCAGTGACACCTAGCAGTATATGGTGGCAACCCATCAGAGCTGAATGCGAACCTCTTGGTGCAGCTACCTGTGTGATTAAGTTCTTCTATCTTGAGCCCCGATCAGATTAGGGTTAAGGTGAACTCGTCAAACCCTAGTCTCTGTCATATGATGTAATCATTCGATTCGAGTCCAATGTGAAAATCTAAATAGAAACTCTTTCTATTATTTCACTCTGCCATGGCCATGGGCTTCTGGACTTGATTCTCATGATCATCATAGGGCTGCTCCTCTACCACCGAGGTAGATAGATTCCATCTTGATGCAATCCAGTTCCTACAATGAACATGCTATAGCCAACATACACCTCAGGGTTCCATATGGCTAGGAGACCGAGTAATGGTGTAGTCAAACTATAACACCCTCAAGGTGAACTGCCGATGCACCTCAGGTCAAAGAACCAGACACACACTACTGCAGCATCGAGTCAGTCATTGACGAGAAGGTAGACTTCCTAATGACTACTCGAGGTGGTCACGCTCAGTGCCCTCGTTCTCTAACGAGTACCTGTACTCTCGCTCCGGTGTCTCCACACCGTAGACTCAAGACTCATCTACTAAAGAGAAGCGATTGTACACCAACCTTTCGGATCAATCAATCACCATCCTCGTGATGATCCTATGGTCGGGAGCATTTTATGAGTTAATAATGATTATTCATGTCTTAAATTTTCAACTCTTGAAAATATGAATTATCATTACCATTAACTCAAAGGATGTATCACAGACACTAAATACACATATGTGATAGAAAATAACCCATTTTATTGATTTATAGTCAAAATTATAATTTTGCCCCTAGAAGTGTATTACAAGTGTCAGCCAATTCTGGCTTCTAGGGCACATATATCTAACAA